>OZ038499.1:43048594-43063594 GCA_964036315.1 Acanthosepion esculentum | reverse complement strand
ATATATATATATATATATATATATATATATAGCTCAGTGATTCTTAACTAGTGTGCCGCGCGATCCTCTTTAGAGAGCCGCGAAATATTGTCACGGCTTATATATCGTTAGTCCTTTTTCTGCTAAGCTTTCGTTTCTTGTGATGAAAGAAAATAATGAAAATGATTTATTTTTTTTAAAAAAGAAGACGTTAATATTTATTCTGCATCTTTATAATTTTTCTTGTTTTTGTTGAAATTTATTTATGCATTCTTCCAGCTCTTCTGCATTGAATTTAAGTTGAATCCTCATCGAAATTAAATTCCTTCTACGATTCCTACAACTACATCACAACTCAAAAGATTTAACAATAACTCTTAACCACGGTTTAATAATCTTAATTTAAAAAATATATATAGAACCTTAAAATATCTAATATATATATAGCATAATGAGAGGCCACGTATACTTTCTTGATATGTATATAATATCTGGATCAAACACAGAAATAAATACTTTCATAAAAAAAACACCCAATTTTGTTTCATATATATATATATATATATATATATATATATATATATATATATATATATATGAACCAGGACTATGAATAGTCTAAGATATAGGCTTTAAAAACAACAAAATACTGCTAAAAATAGTTTCCTTCTCACACCATTACGCATAGACCCCAGTGACGCACACACATGCATATATATATATATATATATATATATATATATATATATATATATATATATATATATATATATATATATATATATATATGTCACCCAAAGAGTAGTAATAGATAAATTGATGATCGCTTTAAGGTGTTAAAATGAAAGTCGCTATGTAGTGTGAATTTCTTTATTCAAACTGTCTATATCTACAAATGCTCTGTTTCCAACATTGGTCACCGCCCTCCTTAAATATACCAAAATTTAAACATATATATATATATATATATATTGTGTATATTTCGGCAGCAATTTTTAATTAATGCATGTTTCATTAAATAATATAGACAAGTTTTGTCTATTTATTTTAAGTAAGTTCCTTTCGTATTGTCTGAGAAGCTTAATCACATTATCGTTGAAAGACGAAAGGAAAACACCATATTGACACATGTTTGAATCCAATCTAAGCTTTTGGCTTACATAAGCCATTATCAAAGATGACAATTCTAATAAATCAAACAACACATATACGAAACCACAATAATGCCTATAATCTATAGCAGAAGCCATTGGTTTATACGAATGGCTTCCCATACTTAATACTTTTCGTTTTCACTCTCGCGTGGTCATGTGTGACGTCACGAGCTACGACGCGTTTTTCGCTTCCTTGGCTCGTAAATAAGAGTTTGTCGTCACTTTGAGCTTATTCAAACAGCAACGGCAGGCCATTTTATATATACACAGACACAGGGTGCGATGAGTAAATTTTCGCCATTTTATATTTTTAATTTCTCGCATGTGCGTTGTTTGTTTTTGATTTTGTAGACTGCACAGTATAGAAGGGTCAGTTGGACACCGTTTGTGGGAAAAAGAGCACCATGACGCAATTCTCAGAAATTTGCAAAGGGCATGCTGTACTGCTTGGCATTCGCACCGGAAGCTCCAATACAAACATTTCAGAGTATTTGGGTATCAATCTGAGGACAGTGCAGAGGATATGGAAAGAGTTGGATGAGTCTAATGGTGATTACGAAGGTACGGTAACTCGTAAAACTCACTCTGATCATTCTAATAAGAAAAGAACTGAATTTGTTTGTGAAGGCTTCAGACTCAATACGGCGGCCTACATCAAGTGCCTTGGGAAATAGTGCTGCCCGGCGTCAAGAGGTGGCTGCTGGAAGACCTTATATCTCGCAACAGGACACTGCACCATGCCACACAATCATAGCTGTGATACAATTTCTGCGATCACATCACCCCTTACATCTGACCACATCATTCCTCAGACTGCAACCCCTTTGATTATTATGTTTGGGGCGCAGTTGAGTGAGAGACCAACAAAACTCCTTGTAACACCAAAAATGAACAGAAGGTAAGGATTATGGCAGCATTCACCAACTGGAGACCTCCCAGAAGAGTTGCAGGAGATTCCGAAGTGGTCTGGAGGCTGTGGTAGAAGTCAATGGCGAGTTTATTGAATAAATTTACTCTTTGGTATATCAAGATATTTTTGTGTCATTTTGGTAAATATATCTGTTAAAATGAGATGTCAAGTGTTATTTTCATTTTTACGTAATTTAGACGACGATTAATCCATCGCATTCAGCATATGTGTATGTGTGCGTGTGAGGGTACCTCGGTTGGGTGTAATAGTTAACAAGCTTGTCTAGCTAGATCAATTACGCTCGAGTAGTGAGTTCGATCCTTACTGAATGCCAATACACATCTAAGTTGGTCTAAGTAAATCCTTATATATGTGCATATGTATGTGGGAGAGATAGTGGATGTATATGTGTGTATATATACATTTCTGTCTATAAGGAAGAGTGAATAAAGAAACCATGCACACAAACATATATCTCTCTCCCTCCCCACTCTCTCTCTCTCTCTCTCTATATATATATATGTGTATGTATGTATATATATATATATACATACATACATATATATCTATATATCTCTTTATATATATGTATGTATATATATATATATATATATATATATACATATACATATATATATATATATATGTATGTATATATATATATATATATATATATATATATATATATATATATATATATATATATATATATATATATATATATACAAAATGGTTGGCCACTCGTATCTGAGGATGCCTGTCTACTAGAGCGGCTAGCTAATCCCCGTTGCAGACGCTTGCTCAGTCACATTTTTGTTTGTTCAATATCCACAGAGCCCCTCTGTGGTTTATACATCGACTATGCTGAGCGGACCTTATTTACAGTTTCTGGGTGAGAGCGCATTATCTAGTGTGATCAATCAGGCTGGATAAGGCCAGCACGCTCAAACCCTCGGTCACGATGACTTGTGACTTCGTGCTAACACAACCATCGACGGCTCACGAAATAGTTCCGGCTAACCAATTTTACAATGCTTAGGCCTGTCTATGGTATAGTTTTCAGGCACTTTCCGAGGGTGCCTCACGCTTGGATCACCTCCCCACGGACTGATAACATCAAGGAGTCCCCTTCCTGAGAGTCGAACTAGGATCTCATGGTCAGAAATCGAGCGTGCTAAGTTAGTAAGCTTAGCCATAAAGAAACTGTGTATGAATTTTGCAAGCATACGGAGAAACAATTGAAGAGTTCTATACTTGATAAGTATTTGAAACCATGAAGATAATGTTGAAAAGTTTTCATGAGATTTTTCATGTATTTTAAGCTAAAAAAAAAAAAAAAACTGTCCTAACCACGTGACAAAGCTCGACCTTAATTTCGGCTCTTTGCAGTAGATTTCGTTATCAGGATTGAATAATCAGTTATTGTTTAAAGATTTCGCACAAAGAATGCATATAGAGGCCACAGATATTTATTTTCGTAGAAGCATGGATATGCAGTTTTAGAAACCTTCCCAAGTCGGAAATACCAAAGAGATTCTTAAGAAAGCATCCAAATAACCCATGGCACCATGAATGGGTGGAGCTGAAATGGTGTCTGGAAACAATGTCAAAGTTGCTTGTCACGAGATAAGATAAAAAATATATATTTACATATTATCAATTCCCCAGTTGTAAACCGTATAGAAAGTTTTTTTTATACAGCATAAGTATTGAAGATGTTAAAAGACTAACCAGCGGATTATAATAGAAACTGTGTTTTATTTATCTTCTTAAAATGCTTCCCTCCACCACCACTGCGGCAGAATACACAACTCATACCACTGAAGAATTTCAGACACTGCGTTTTCATGGCTCGAGCCATCCTTAGGGGTTGCCCAGGCTTGCTGGGAGATGGGTGACTTTATCGAGTTACCATTCTCTAGAATGTTGCCAACCAAGGTTATAGAACCCAGTCTGTCCTGTTATTTAACCTATAGATGGGGGAGAAGAGATGGATCCATACTTTTCCAACAAGTGAATGTAACGAACTCGACTGGAATTCGAACTCGGATCTTTGATTTCTTATTTCGAACCACAATCTATTACACCACCCGTATATCTTCACACCACCCGTACATCTTCACCACCCGTAAACCACCCGTACATCTTCATACCACCCGTACATCTTCCCAAGACCCGTACATTTTCTTCACCCGTACATCTTCATACCAACCGTACACCATCCGTACATATTTACACCACCCGTGCATCTTCTCTTCATACCACCCGTACACCAGCCGTACATCTTCACAAGACTCGTACATTTTCACACCACCCATACATCTTCATACCACCCGTACACCACCCATAAATCTTCACACCACCCGTACATCTTCATACCACTTGTACGCCACCCGTACACCACCCATAAATCTTCACACCACCCGTACATCTTCATACCACTTGTACGCCACCCGTACATCTTCACACCACCTGTACATTTTCATCACCCGTACACCAGTCGTACATCTTCATACCATCCATACATTTTCACCACCCATACACCAGCCGTACATCTTCACACCACCCGTACATTTTCACCACCCGTACCCCAGACGTACATCTTCATACTACGCGTACATCTTCACACCACCAGTGCACCTTGTTTTATTTATAGTAAATATTTTCTTATAAAAATTTATGTCTGATAATTTTCCTCATGTTGATTGGAACACTGTCTTTGTCTCTTCCAACTCCCACTTATGTTCGTTTCAATATCCATTTTTAATTCTCTCACAAGTAGCTTATTCAGCAAGCGAGCAAAATGCCACATTAAAATGCCACCTTACATTTTTCTTTTTTTTTTTTTTTGTATGTGTTCACGTGAAGAAACCAAAAGGAAAACTTTTGGATAAGATTTCAGTTCAGAGTTATTTTTTCATTTTTTATTTTTATTTTCTTTCTTACATATCATCGCAGGGTAGTTTTCAATTCTACGACACCGGGAGAGAAAAATACACGCCCTTGATCTTTTGGGGAACGAAATATCGATTTCATCCGTTCGTTTAACGTCTCTTGGCATTTTTGTTATCGATATCACCCTATGCAAGGCTGTAAAGCCACTAAGACACAAGGGGGTTACAGAGTGTGATAGAATTACAAACAGAAACATTAATAATGAGCGGAAAGAGAAAAGAGTAATCAGGAGGACAGTAGGTAGCGATTAGCATTGCATTTAAATGTCTGAAGATCAAAGTTGGCTGGAAAGCATGGAGCTGGGAGTTCTACACGCGAGAAGTGTGAGAAAAGAAACTGTTAGCATAGAATTTACGGTTACACCTAGCCAGCTCAACTGTAAATTGATGAGATCACGTCGTTAGTCTAGTAGTGAGCCTAAATTCAAAAGGTCTAGGTGCCATAATGAAGAGTTCATCCAAACAATTACCTTGAAAGTATTTATAGAAAAGACACAGAGAGGCAACCTTACGACGGTGGGAAAGTGAGTGCTAGCCGATACACCAGATCCGGACCAATAATATTGCTGATGCATCTTTGGATCTTATCTAGGAGCTCAGTGTAAGTAGCAGTGACACCGGACCATTTGTGGCAGTAACATTCTAAGCATGGATAAATGGTAGGTAGACTTATAGATATGTAAGATAGATTCGGGAGAGACAAAATCATCTCGCACGACACAGTGAACCGACATTCATAGCAGCTGACCTAGCAATGGATTCAATATAGTCTTTCGACTTCATGTCAACTGAGAACGTTCTTAGACGAAACATCAAGGGACCTATCGGTAAAGCCCATTATGACGGGAAAATCGACTGATAGGTAATTTGAATCATCAATGAGCACGGCCCTTAAATCTTATGACTAATGGAGATCTCTACGACAATCCGACTCGTGACTGATATATATATATATATATATATATATATATATATTGATATGTGTGTGTGTGTGTGTGTGTGTGTGTGTGTGTGTGTGTGTGTGTGTGTGTGTGATCTGTTAATAATTGACATATTAATTAACTCTTAACAATTAGACCAGGAAAAAAGATTGAATTTTATTGTGAATCCCGAAACTTTCTTACAAATTTATTTTATTTTTGCTCATTTGTTTAATAAAAGCCTGGTGGATGTGACATCTGAATCTTGGCCAGAAAGTGCTATTTTTTTCGTAATTTTTAAGGTATTTTTTAGAATATCGATCAGGAGATTTAAAATTACCAATTTTTATTTCTTTATTTACAGGTATGTCTTTTATCAAGGTAGAAGTACATTTCTAGGATACCTAATTTTGTTTTTGTTAATTAATCAGAAAAAAACACTTTTTCATCTGCTGCCTTGTAAAATAAAATACCTATCTGTGTATATATCTATTTTCTCTCTCTCAATTTTTCTTTCTCTCTCTCTCTCTCTCTCTCTCTCTCTCTCTCTCTCTGTTAAATACATACGATCATATATATGGTAATGATGATATTAGCCGTTTCCTTATAAGGAAACATTCAGTATTCATTGATCGAGTAGTCAGTCCTACTCGATTTACGCATTTTTTAATTTCCTGGGTATCAGGCTGGAATCAAAGTGTAGTATATCTTATCCACATCTCTAATGCGAAAGGTAATATTAGCTGTTTCATTATAAGGAAATATTCGACAGTCATTGAGCGAATAGTCAACTTTATTTTCGGGTGAAATTTATAAAATCTTTCTCTTAAAACAAAAAAGATGAAAACCGTATAGCCTCCCACAAGTTTGGTTCTCGTGATTACTGGCGGTTCTGTAAGAGTGTGTTAAACAAAAGTAAATTCCTCCTCTTCTTAATCAGTTTGAAGTGTTGTCATCTACTGCTTATAAAATAGAATGCTTTGTTCGTAAAATCTCTTCCCAGTTAATTCTTGACACATCAGGAATATCTTTGCAGGATTTTCCATCTAGAACCGAATACTTACTCCATCTATGGTCTCTGCTTCTTCTTTCTTTTTACGTGCCATGTCGTTTCAGAACGTAGGCGAACATGGTTCTCCACCTCCCTCTATCTCTTACAGCCCTTAACAAGTTCCTTCCCTTTGTCATCTCCCCCAGACCACGTTCTGTCATCCACTTGTTCAAGCCCGCTAGGTATGTCATGCGTTGTTTTTCTTTGTCTCTCTTTCCCTCTATTGGACCCGTGAGTATCAGATTCTCCAGGCCCTCCTTCCTCATTATGTGTTCCAGAAACTTCAGCCTTCCTCTTCCTGATAAATATAAGCTTCCTCCTTGTTTGCACCCCCTCTAAGACCTCATCATTGCTCACACGCTCGGTGCATGATATCCTTAACATCCTTCTGTAGAACCACATATCCGTCGCCTTGAGTCTCATCTTCATCTTTGAGAAAATCGTCCAACATTCGCTGCCGTAAAGAAGAATAGATGTCACGTAACAGCTCAGTATTCTTTTCTTTGTTACCAAAGAAATCCTCCTGTCTCGCAATAATCTGCCCAGCTTTTGAAATGTGTCCTTGCCCATCCCAATACGTATACGAATCTAAGTGTCGCACTTACCGTTCTCTGTCAAGACGGTTCCCATGGTCTCTGCCATCATCACCAAACTAGATACCAACAAGGCTTGTAGATTTGATGGTATTCTGCAATTGTCCTAAAGAAATATACTCCTGAACTGGCTCCTGTTCTCTCCAAACTCTACAATATATGTCTTGATGCTTCTTCTTTCCATGTGGTTAGAAATCCTCTTTGGTACTTCCAGTTTTTAAGAACACTTTGATCTCTCTAATTATTGGCCTATTAGACTTCTACCTCTTTTTGGCAATGTGCTAGATGCTCTAATCAACTCTGAATTGGTTAAGCATTTCACTCCGCACAGCTTTTCTTCAGATAAACAATATACCTTTCGCTTCTCCAAGTCAACCTCAGATATGTCAACGGTTACTAGCGAATTTGTCTATAGAGCTTTCGAAGGCGTTTGACAATGGAATCTCTGACCGAGTTTTTGACTTAATCCAATCGTTCTTAACAAATCGTGTAATAAACTCTGTGTAGAACGGCCACGCTTCTTGATACTTTCACATTATTGCATGGAGTCCCAGGGCTCTATTCTTGGACGTACACTGTTTCTCAACTTTATCAACATCCATCCCGATTTAATCAGTTCCCAACTATTGGGTTGGTGCATAATTATCAGTCGTTTTTTAAACAATATTTATTATCAAAAAACAAACATAACAATTCAACAATAACACTTTAAAATAATTATTCCGTGGCGTATGATTATCGACACGCATTTTTATAACCTGAAAATAAAATAATATTTTTATTAAAAAAAGTAAACAAAACAGGAAATTTTACTAACCAATAACTCGCCTACAAAAACGCCTGATAATTATGCACCAACCCAATAGGTATTTATGTTGGTGACACAACTATTTACTCTTGAATGTCAAAACTATTTACTCATTTGTTAACTGGGGCAAGAAATGGCTTGTAAATTTTAACATCTCCAAAACGCAACTGCAATCTTTTAATCATCGAGAACCATCTTTTTCTCGTCAGGATCAATCTTGCACAATTATAATTCTTCCACTGGTCCGTGCTTTGAATATTACTGCCATATCTGATCTGCTGTTCCTGTTATACAGTTTGGTCCAAAAGTAGGTAGCGTGGGCCAAAAGTAGGCATGCGTGCCAAAAGTAGGCAGGGTGAGCCAAAAGCAGGCAGAGCGAGCTAAAAGTAGGCACGGTGGACCAAAAGTAGGCAGGGTGGGCCAAAAGTAGGCAGGGCGGACCAAAAGTAGGCAGGGTAGGCTAAAAGTATGCAGTGGGTCCAAAAGTATGCATGGTGAGCCAAAAGTATGCAGTGGGGCTAAAAGTAGGCAGAGTGGGCCCAAAGTATGCATGATGCGCCAGAAGTATGCAGGGGGGGGTGCTAAAAGTAGGCAAAGCGGACCAAAAGTATGCAGGGTGGACCAAAAGTAGGCTGTACATATTTTAAAAACATTTTATTAAATTTATATTTATTTTTTCAATCCTATTTGTTCAAAACTGTTTATGTACATCTGTTTAACACTTTACTTACATTTGTGTAACACAGTTTAATCTCTTCAGTGCTGAAAATGTCCTCCTTCAACGTTGCAACAATCCTTGAACCTCTTCGGAACTCGATGACACACAGCACGACACTAATCCCGATCTGCATCAATTTCAATAAATACTTCTCAAATGTACTCTTTTAATTCGTCCACTCTGTGGGAATTTCTCTCATAATCTTTGTTATTTACTACACCCCACCAAAAAATAAGAAATCCATTGGTGTTAGGTCAGGTGAACGTGGTGGCCATTCGATGCTGCCTCTTCTTCCGAACCAATGTAGTGGAAAGGCTGGGTTAAGGTCGTCTATTACTGCCAAAATTATAATAGCAGGTGCTTCATCTTGCTGAGAGAACAATTCGGTGAAGTTAGTTCTAAAACGTGAAAGAAATAGTGAAACAACTGTAAGCCTACTTTGGGCCCACGCTGTATAGTTTGAGATTTTAGACAAAATTCAAAGTTATTAGCCTTGACCGAGCATCTACAATCTTGTCTCACCGACGAGACGTCGTTTCCATAAATATTTTTCTGTAAATATTTTCATAGCAGTTTTTCTCATGAGCTTTCCTCCTTTGTATGTCGACCTCAGGAATTTAAGCATAGCACTAGACTGGCAAACTAGATCTCATCATATTATTGTTGAAATACCGGGATGAATGCATAAGTTTTATTCTAAGATTTTCTCACACTTCTCGCCTGTGATACTCCTTTCCGGCTTCTTGCTACCCTGACACCCACCTTCAAAATTCGTCGTCAATCTTCATTTAGACACACACACACACACACACACACACACACACACACACATACACACACACACACACGTACGTGTGTGTGTGTAATCTGCCACTTATATTAAAACCGAAATGTCTGGCTAATTAGAAATGCGAAGTATGTAACTGAATAAGTAGATCAAGATTTTAATTGGGTAAAGTTTGACACACCCATATATATATATATATATATATATATATATATATATATATATATATATATACAGAGATTATGTGTACAAGTGGTTTGAATGTGTGCATTTATCCCCTTAAATAAACGATGGCATGTTTTTCTTAATAAATCTGTGTATTTTGCATATAACTATTACTAAAATAACAAATGCAACAAGAAACAGATATATTTACATATGTGCACAAAATATGCATACACTTAGATATATGTATATATATATATATATATATATATATATATATATATATATATATATATGTGTCTGTGTGTGTGTGTGTGAATGTAGTATATTCATGATTTAGAGAGCAGTCCTCATTTTTTTATCATCTTGCCACATGCAAGGCAATAATGCCACTAAGACACAAACTGTTATTGAGAATGAATTATAGTGAGAAGACATTATTGGGTGGGGAGGTATTGGGGGGTATTGCAATAAATGAACGGGATGCAGGAAGAAAGAAGATTGCAATTGCGTTGCATTTGAATTTTCTAAGATTGCAAATTGCAGGGAAGCATGAAATCGGAACTGATTTCCAAAGGCAATAAGTGCGAGAAAAGAAACTTTTAGAGTAGAAGTGGCGGTTGCATCTAGCTAGCTCAACAACAAAACGGTGAGACCTAGTTGCCAATCTAGCAACACGCTTAAATCCACGCAGTCAAGGCACTAAGGATGAAAGATCATCGGAACAATAACCATGAAAAGTGAAGCCGTGATGCCAGGTCAGGATGAATAACATTACAGACCCTTCTTTGGATTTTTTTCAAGAATCTCAAAATGTACAGGAGGAGCACCAGACCAAACAGCATCCAATAGACGGACGATTGGTAGATTTGTCAATGTCCAAGATGGATTCCATCTTTCCTAGCCGAAGACCTGAAAATTGATTCAATATAATCACTCCCGTTCATGTCAGCTGAAAACGTGAGGTCAAGAAAGTCGCAAAGTGTTGCTCTCCTGGAGTCTAACGTCAGCCAAGCTGATGGCAGACAGAAATGGTTATCTGCGATGATTAACTGAAACCAATTTTTAGAGGCGTTATAATTTACAAGCCATTCCTTGCCCCAGTTAACGACTAATCGAAGGTCTTTTTCAAGAGCAGTTGCCAGATTTATTTTGTCGGGGCTGTTGGGCTTCTTACTAAGGAGTAAACACTTTTGTCCTCCGCATAAATACCGAGTTCGGAATTATGCTATTTTTATACTATTGCTAACCCGACGCAAGGCCTAAGAGCCACTCAAGGTAGAGGGTTGCTGAATGAGGTTGTTGTAATAACATAAAGAGAAGAAGTAAGGAGTGCATGTTCTGGTGATATGTAGGATATTTAACGGCTGACCTTAGAGTTGAAGGTTTTAAGATCGCATTGATCAGGGAAGTATCCTCAAGATACCCTGTTCCACAAAGTAACAGTTCTGTGGAAGAAGCTGTTTGCGTGGAAATTAACAATGGGATACGAAGGGAATGAGGATGATTCGACCCTGTGGATGTGGCATGGTGCGCACTGAGTGTTGTCATATCAAACAGCAACTGATAGAAGTTACCAGTCTTTGGAAATATGTAAATAAATTATACATTTATTCATGCCTACGCAATGTCCTTTTTTTTATTTGACGCTTGGATTTACGTTTGCCGATGCGGAGAAGGGATTAACCCCCACAAAACTAATGGATGAGGCTCGATGAAGGCATCGAAACGCGAACAACGTTCCGTTTGTGGGAAAGGGCTTGTAAAGTGGAAAATAATTCCTCACTCCCAAGGATGCGTAAAGCTTTTTGTTAAACTCTCTGATGGCGAGACAGTGAGGACAGTGTAGTTCCTGCCCAGAGATGAGAGCGATACTCTATTTTGGTCTGATCTCAAGATAGGGCATGGTAGGAGGAGTCAGATACTTTCTGGAGAGGCGCAAGAATAGACCATGTTTCCAGCACCTTTAACGATGTTACAAATATACACGCCCCCATTGGGGTCTGGAATGCGATTTGGTTTTAGTGATTACATTCATTTGTTTTAATGAGTACAGTTTAAATATTAGAATGCGAAAATAAACTAAGATGATAAACTGTATTAATAGTAATGGTAGTATTAATTGTTTCCCTATAAGGAAACATTTGGCAGCCAGTATTGCTTCCGGTTGAATATCATATAATTCTCTTAAATCTTTTCTCTTCTCTGTGTCTCCTTCTGCTTCAGTGACTGTTGCACACGTTGCAACTTCTGCGACTACAGATCATCAGTGATGGTGTGACCTGATGGTAGCAGCTCATACTGCACCACTTGTTGAGTAGTCCACCAGATACAGAGCAAGATGCGGGGTCTTTTGGTGTGAAGCACGGGGTCCCGTGATGACAAACAATGCTTGGCACGCTTGGACGTGTCATGAAGGACGCACTTTTCGTCACTGTTGAGAACTCGATTAAATATGGGTACGTCGCGGTACCGAGAAAGTAACAAGAAACAGGCTGTCACTCGTTGTTGGTTGTTGGCTTCCGACAGTGTGTGGGTTACCCATTTGTTCAATTCATACGCCTTAAACGTCTGACTATTATATCAGATAAAGGGTGTCCCAGTATAAATGTAACCCAAATACACGTATGTAATTTTGTTGATTTTTAATGTTTTGCTTTTATATTTCAGATTTTAGAAAGATAGCAAAACCAGAACACCAATTACAATGCCTTTTACAGAAGAACAGAAAATGTTCTGTGTGCTGAGAAAATTGGAGGGAAATTCCAATAGACATGACATCGCGAAATTCCGCAGAAAGTATGACAAAAATAAAACCCTTAGCAAAACTGACATTTACCGATAGATCAAAAAGTTTGACGTTACAGGGACAATCAACAACATAAGAAAAAATGTCTCTAGCAGTCAAAGTTGGCAGAAAACCTTCTTTAAGGTCTTCTGAAAACATAGCAGCTGTCCGAGATTCAGTCGAAGGCGTCCGAAGAAATACGTCCATCAGAAGGTGCCAGGACCTTGGCCTCACCAAATCCTCCTATGAGCCGTGGCAGAGGTGCAACCAGGGTCCAGAGGGGCCACCAGTGCCACCCCTCATACAGCAAATGTATTTCTGGAGTGGCTGGATCATCAGCCGTAAACGTGAACCTGAGTGGTCTTCTCATTCCCCCGTCCCAAATTTTTATCTGTGGGGGTATCTGAAGGATCAAATCTACAGGAACAACTCCCATCTCAGAGCTAAAGACAACAATCACTCAAGAAATCAGAGCTATACCAAAAGAAGTGTGGATGAAAGGCATCGACAACTTCGTCCATAGAATTCAAGAGTGTCTTCAGCAGAACGGGGCACATTTGGAGCATATTCTATAAATGACGATAAAATCTTTGCCAGTAGAGCTAGTGACATGTTGTTTGTAGCAGTCGATTTGCTAACCTCTCTATTTTTCAAAAATATATGGTTTGTATATAGTTTGTAAACAGAAAATAAATGGCGTTCATATTCTTAGGTTACATTTATCCTGGGGCACCCTGCGTTCGGCAAGCTCATCAAAGGTTTGACTGAAGTCGTCCTCTATGAGCGCTTTCAGAACTTCATCATCCAGGTCCTGTGATCGGTCACTGAGTGGTTCATCACAAACTTCTGGATAAGAGGGTGAAAGCTAGGAGTAACCAATGCTTGGTGATGCGCGCTCACTCACTGTATTCATTATTTGGCATTGGCATTCATTAACCTAGCAGACAGTATTTCTTTTGATTTCTTTTGATTGAAGTTTATAATATATTTCTCTTAAATCTTTTCTCTTCTCTGTCTTCTTCTGTTTCAGTGCCTGTTACACACGTTTTAAAGGATTGATGTATGCCAAATGATTGATGTATTTGGAGATGTAATGCTGCTGCGAGCAATCCACCTTAAATTCATAAAGCCGACAACTACGAACAAACTGTTCCGACATCGCCATGTTTCTTCACCGGTATTTTGGGGAGTTGCATTGATTTTTTACTCTTTTTGTGTGTTTGCAAGTTTGTGCCTATGTGCACGTATGTGCTTGATTATATGTGCGTATATGTCGAATGTCGTAATTATTTCTCCTTCTCATTTATACATACAGAGGTCAGATGAATTGTATCGTGATTAAAACTCAGTAAATTTAAAAATAAGTTATTGCAATATTCGCTTGAAGATGAAACGGAACTAATGCTTTTAATTTAATTATATAATTAAATTTGAAGTTTCTAGCTTCCATTTTTGAAACATGGTTATTACTGTGCAAGGAAAAACCATATTTTACATCAGTTAATTTATAATATATATACATACATACATATATATATATATATATATATATATATATATATATATATATATATATATAATAGCTGGCCACTTTTATTTAAGGCTACGAGGGCAGCTAGCCAATCCCTATTGCAGACGCTCGCCCAGGCACATTTTGTGTTTGTTCAACACCCACAGAGTCAACCTCTGGTTTATACTGCAACTATGCTGAGCAGAGCTTAGTTAAAATTTCTGGGAGACAGCGTGTTATCTAGCGTGATCAACAATTTGGACAAGGCCAGCACACTGAAACCTTTGGCCATGCTGACAACACCAGCTCACTTAGACCATATATATATATATATATATATATATATATATATATATATATATATATATATATATATATATAGATAGATAGATAGATAATATTAGTGGTCAATTTATATATATACACACACACACACACACACACACATATATATATATATATATATATATATATATATATATATATATGTATGTATATATATAAATTTCCAAGAGGATAGAATCTAGGTAGAGCTCAATGTCCGGGACAGACCAAGAATATTATATAAAAGGCTCAAACACTAATATTCCATGGTTATAATTATGGCGTTCAAATTCTTGGGTCACATTTATCCTGGGACACAGGTTTGACTGAAGTCGTCCT
>OZ038499.1:43026094-43041094 GCA_964036315.1 Acanthosepion esculentum | reverse complement strand
TGAAAGTAGACATCGGACCACTTAAAGAGAAACTGTTGGTAAATTACATAATCAAATTCACAAGCAGTATTAAATAAATAATTTCACAGGGAAATAAAGTATAAATAATTAAGAACATTTTTCCGTGTTTATAAATGAACTAGTCACTGAAGTTGCGGAGAGATTTTAAGGATGAAATGAAAAGACAGACTTCCTTATATATCTACGAACTCGTACTATGGGCCTTGTCCCGCAAATGCTAATAATAATAATAATGATAATAAACAAAATGGTTGACTTAACTCATCCAATATTTTTCAACACTTAAGGAAAGATCGTGATTTAAGAAAAGATAAAACAGTATTTGACAATGATCAACAATATTTCTACAGCCCGTCTGCCTTCGTCAAGTTACATTTTTTTAAAATTTCAAGTATAAAAATATAAATCTACATTATTATTGTTGCTGTTGTTGTTTTATTTCCTTTGATTTCTGGTATGGATATATTTCTTTCCGGGTCCAGTCCAGAGACCTAAGGTCATAAATGACATCATGGCATTTTCCACTGACCAATTAAAAAAAGAAAATCAAAAACAACACACATATTTTACATAGATAAATCCCTTCGTAAGGTGTGGACTGTACTCGTGAGAACAATTTTTTTGTATTTCTTTAAGGCATGGGCTATCAGAAATCCCTTCAATGAGTCTGCTGGAATCTTTTCCAATCAATCCGATGGCTCCAACCACCACAGGGATTGTTGATGTTCCCATGTGCCATATTTTTGAAATTTCGATGATATTATTATTATTATTATTATTTCTTGTCGGTTTCGAAGACACAGTGGAGTAATGGATAGCGGCTCGGACTGAGAAATCGGTAAGCCGAGTTCGAATTCCAGTCGGATCCATTACATTCCCTTACGTGCAAATACCATTGGGAAAGATATGAATCCTTTCTTCTCCCCACACCAGCTACGGGTAAATAGCAGGACAGACTGGGTTCTATATCTTTGTTTTTAGCCCTGCTTTCAAAAGAATCTCGATTTGAAAATAACAATCATTAATCTTAATAAAATATATGTAATAATATATTTGAATATAATAAGAAAACATAATCAACATATATCAAAAGTAATATCGTCGTCGTCGGTTTTATCTCGTATCCAAGAGTTTAATTTCTTCTTTTCTGATGCCTTCCTTTATGATGATGGCGTTGATGACTATGTAGACCAATTGTTGCATGGAAGAGTTGATGGTATTGAGTGCATAGTAAGGATGGTGGAGGACGAGGTCGATTTTGTAGAGTGATGGTGTTGAATGTAGAACCTACATTCAACACCATCACTTGATAAGACACCAGAGGTTTTGAAACAAAATGGCTATTTTTGTAGTGATGTTATAAAATGTTTATGTTATAATTTTTGAATAATATTTGCTCTACTCTGTATTGAGCACTTTTAAGAAAGAATAGTATTTTGGTTATTGGAATTTTTTCCGTCTACACCAATCCTATACTTTGATATTGTTGAAACTTGACTAATGCATGGAATAATAATGCAACGCAAAATGTACTTAGAACAAAATGTATTGAAACAAGAAAGTGTACACAATATTTACATATAGTCTTTTGTATATTCCTGGGAAGACTGTTCCTGGAGAATGTGTTGACTAAGTCGCAGTCGGGCAGAGTCTCTAGTTGAATCTCTTGATTCGCCTCTCTTGTCTTCCCGGTACCAACCATATTTATATAGTCGGTACTCCACTATGCAAATTAGGTGGATCCTACCACAACAGATATATATATATATATATATATATATATGTCACATGTCGAACAAATCGGTTTTCAAACAGAAAATTCTAGGATGAACATGCCTCGGTTATCGAACAAAATTCGGTTCTCGAATAACATTGCCGAACCGAGTTAACCCGAACGGAATAATTTCTGAGTCAACTGCCGTGTTGTATACATTCATGCGTTGTGCCGTGCTTTTCTTTTCTAATTTTATTGTATTGTAACTATTTTCTCTACATTAATTCCTATTGGAAAACTGTTTCGGTTTACGAACATGTCAGGTTACGAACGGCCTTCAGGAACGAATTAAATTCGTGAACCGAGGTTCCACGCTTTCTCTCTCTCTGACTCTCTCTCTCTCTCTCTCTCTCTCTCTCTATATATATATATATATATATATATATATATATATATATATATTAAAGGTAATAAATCCGTTGGTACATGATCTAAGTGGATCCTGTATTAGTTTTTCGATGTTTTTTTGTAGCTGTCACAGTTAAATTTCTAATTCCGACATGAACTCAGTCCCTACCGGGGTTGAATAAAACTGACGAATTTCGTCGGTTGACATAAGCCTGTTTCCCGTATGAGGTAATTTTGAATTTTATTGTGTACTAATTATATATATATATATATATATATATATATATATATATATATATATATATATATATATATATATATATTGCCTTCAATGTGCATGACTGATGCTAACCTCCAGGTGAATGACCTATTGCACTTAACATTTTCTGATATGAATTGGAAAGATTATATTGAATCAATCGATCGGTCTGTTGTTGGGATAATTGGTTCGCTGTGCCGTGATCGACGATGATTTTCTTTCTAGAAACCAAATTAGACCTTTATAAGTCCACCATTTGTCCATGCCTTGAATATTGCTGCTGCATCTGGTCTGGTGCTTCTGATACGTATTTAGAGATTCTTGATGAAATCCAAAGAAGAATCTGCTATGTTATGGGTCCTGACCTGACATCTCGGATTCAGTCACTTTCCCATTACTGTTTTCTATAAATATTTTCATGCAAACTGTTCTGATGAACTTTCCCCTGTAGTACTTAGACTTTATGAATTTAAAGGTAGTACTAGATTGGCGGTACGGTCTCATCATTTTACATTTACAATGGCTAGATGGAACCCTAGGTTCTATGCTAGTCGTTTCTTCTGTCGCAATTCTTGCTTGTGGAACTCTCGTGCGAACACTCATATGTTAGAGACTGAATAGAATTGAAATAATGAAAACACATTGGATCACCCACCTCCTGGCAAAAGGATCCTGATTTGATAATAATAATAATAATAATAATAATAATAATAATAATAATAATAATAATAATGGTGGAAAGAAAATGTAAAGCGTATAATCAACGTTTAGTGACTAAGTTATGAGTTACATAAGATCTTAAATAATTCAAGGTATGTTTATCAAATTTTAACAACCTTAAACATTTCTAACGCTGTATGCAAAAAATTACTCTGATCACTTTTGGCGTACACCAGGTCGCTGTTATAATAAATAATGATGAATTTTTATATCACAATTACAATTTGGAGCGATATCACTTCATTGATTCGGATAATGATGCACCATGATATATTAAAGAAACTTCATCTCATATCGCAAATCTGAGTGCCATATCCGGCATGTGTTCATCTGATGGCCAGCTAAGGATGGCCTGGAGGGTCAACAGGTTTTCGCTCAATATTGTCCCTTGGGATACTATCGGAAGCAACTAATAGAAATGTAACAATAACTAATGGTGGATTACTCGTTTCCGGTTTTACGTGACAGCTGAAACAAGGAAAAGAGTGCTAAACTGCGACGTGATATCTGTCCTCTTGTATGGCAGTGAGTGCTGAACGATTTCCCCAAAGAGACTTGAAGCAACAGAAATGTGGTTCTACAGAAGGATGCTGAGGATACCAGGGTCTGAACGTTTGGGCAACGACGAAGTTTTATAGAAAATGGAAACAAAAATGAAACTTATACTTAACACCAGGAAGAGACGGTTGAGATTTCTGGGGCACGTAATAAGGACGGAAGGCTTGGAAAATCTGATACTCACGGGACAGATTGAGGGCAAGAGTGTCAGAGGAAAACAGCGCATAACATATTTAGTGAGTTTGAGTAAATGTATGGTGGAACGGGGATTAGGAGAAATAACAGAAAGACAAAGTTTATTAAGAGCTGCAAGGGACATGATGTTGTGGAGAGCCATGGTCGCCTACGTTCTGAGGGGACACGACACACAAACAAGAAGGTAAACAGTTAAGACCTTATCCCAGATGCCTGGTTTGTGTTTCTTCAAAACCCACAGAATCAACCTGTAGTTTATACTGCAACTTTGCTGAGCAGATCTTACGGTTTCTGGGAGCGTACAATGTTACGGGGCCCTTCTACCCAATTTCACCCCACAAGATTTCCATATATTTCTTAACGGTGTCTCACTACCCCAAGCCGATATTATCCTGACAATTCGAGCCTGGTCAGATTCGATCCTGGATCTCGTGGTCTGAATGTTAACTTTCTAACCATTCAGCCACGGTTAGATTTATAGAACGCGCAAATGTTGTTTATTGTAACTAACCAGAGACTAGCTTATCAAACGAAAAAAAAAAGCTGATTGTCGGCTGTGGAATTTATGGAAAATTCAGAAATTAAGAATGTCTGCTCATTGTCGGGATTATTGTTGTCACGTGATTGAAGTCTGAGCTTCATCGCGCCAGTTTTCTTGCTTCCGTGTGTTTTATTATCTCCCAAAATAAAATAAAATTCCGTAGAAAGTATTTAAATGACCCATAGAGGTGTTGATATGCTGCTTAAAAAAAAAGCAATCAACCAATGAAGAAAACAGTTCTGTCCTATAATAGTTGTTACATTTGCTTAAAAATTTAATGCAGAAAATATAGAAATAATGAACGGAGAGAGGCTGTATAATGGAACATTTAGCGCTATTCTGATCAGGAACAAGACAATTATTTCAAAGAAATAGTAAATAAATTATTTATAATTAGAATAAGACTTGTTATTTCGATAAAAAGAAAACACCAAGCTAAATTAGTAATATAAAATTGTCGCACATGAAATGACGCATTATTTTTGGTTGGTTATTGATCCGGTTGTCTAATGAAATAACCTATTTAGCATATAAAAAATCTTGACTTATTCCTGACTCATTTTCTTTCCCGATAATTTTTCTTTCAATATATTGTTACTCATAAGCCCAATGAAAATGATTACAATGAAACAATGTCGACTAATCTTAATGTATGAGTACAAACTGGGAAAAACATTTTTTGCATTGAATCATTACATGCAATGAGAAATGGATACTCTTTGACAACAGTAAGAGAGTAGGTCAATGATTAGATGCAAGGGAATCACCAAAACAATACCCAAAACTTCTACTGCACCCTAAAAAGTTAATAGTTACTGTATGGTGGTCTTTCAAAGGGGTTATTCATTATTCATTCTTGCCTCAAGGGAAAACAATAACTGCAACCTCGTATTGTGGAGAAGATGAGTGTATGCACGGAAAATTGAAAAAGAAATATTCTAGACTTGTGAATAATAGGGATGGCCCAATTTTACTGCACCACAACGCACGGCCGTACGCTTCTCGATCAATTGTCCCAAATCAGCATAGCCTGAATTATGAAATTTTCCCTCATCTTCCATATTCACCTGATATCTCTCCTACTGATTTTTACTTATTTAAGCATTTTGAGCTTTTCATACGCAATAAAACATTCTCCAATAAGGAAGATGTAATCGAAGCGTTTGAATTGTTTATCCTATCAAAAGATGAGAATATTTTAAAGATAGGATCAAGAATTTAGAGGTACGTTGGAGAAAAGTCATTCGTCAACATAGTGCCTATTTTAACTAAATAAATTAGCTATTTAATATTTCAGAAGCGTTTTATTCTTTTCCTATAAAGTGTATCATAGTCATTTTTTCTGAGAATTAATATTATTAATTTCCTTGGATATTTTTTTCAGTAGTCTTAATTAACAATATTAAATAAACTTAGGAAAACAGTAAAGTATAAATTAGTGACTAAATACTGATGAAAATTGATCATTTTCCTCTTAAAAAACAAATTTATTATTTTACTATTTTTACTTCCATTTTAAAACGTGTTTCTATGTTTCTACCCCTTATATAAATAATAATTACAACAGTAAAAAAAAACATCTTACCCTTCATAAAGCTGATATGTTTGCGTTATTAATCAACAGCATCTGAAATCAAAATACAAATATCCATGAAATTCGATATGTATATCCAGGTCACTCTCTTCTTTTAAAAGTATTTTTTCCTTTACAATTTGTTTTGAGTTGCATAAATTTCAATTTGTAGCGATCGTAGCTGTTATGGAAATGAAAAGAATTTAGAAAAAACATCCTGCTGAAAACCGGCGCGGAACTAAAACGAGGAAGAACACGAATGAGAATGAGGAAGAGAGAAAAGAAAGAAAGAGGAGGCAGAGAAAAAGGAGGAGTCTATCTTCTTACAGTCAGGACGACCATATTGCACCAGCCTCGTTCTAGAGAACGAACAAAGCCCTACCTATCGTTCTCGCGATTGCCAGGCTAAATTTCCTTTACATTCTGTCTCTTTGGCAAACGTCTTGAAGGCACGTTATGTACTACTTTCACTAAACGCAACTGCTAAAACGCACACACGCATACATCTCTCTCTCTCTCTCTCTCTCTCTATATATATATATATATATATATATATATATATATATATATATATATATATATATTACCTATACTCGGGCGGTATGAAAAAAAGAAACAGATAAGCAATTTGTAAATAAAAAATATTGGACAAATTGATATCAGGGGGGGAAAAAAAGGAAAGACTAAAGTCATCCGTGTTGGTCGAAAATAATCAATCAGCCCTGCAATGACTAGTCGAAAGAACAAAACCCCGGCAGAGTAACCTAAGTTGAAAAGTAAAAGTGCTAAATACATTAAGTAGAGCAAAAACTAATTATATATATATATATATATATATATATATATATATATATATATATATATATATATAATTATCTGATGATCCGTTAGGTGAAACGTAGGTAGATAGGTTCTGGCTCCTTAGGTATTCTATACCCTTGGGAAAGGTATGAATCCTCTTCTTCTCCTCCCAGCTATGAGTAAATAGCAGGACAGACTGGGTCCTATAGCCTTGGATGGCAACTGGTCTAGGAGAAGGACAACTCTGAATTCTAAACTTGCGGAGGGTCGTTAGGGGACCTTGTGGCACTTAGTGCACCAGGTCTCTGTATTTGGCCCTTCAAAAAGTGTGGATGGCTCTGCACAAAACCTTCACCACTATAATCAAATCTCATGTGCTGTTGTCGGTCTGTCGGTTTCCTTGAAACTGATCTGCTTTATGCTCATACGTCGAATTCGAGGGGAGAGTCGAGTATATATATATATATATATATATATATATATAATTAAAGAGGACTGACAAGGTACTGCAATTAAGTGTTTTATTTAATTTTTCTTTGCTTGTATTCGTATAAGTGTTTACTTTTCTAGACATAAATTGTGTAAAACTGATCACATGTTCTATATATCCGAGTTAAAAAAAAAAAAAAAAATGAAAAGTAAAGAAAAAAGCCAACATCAACTATGAACACCGTCACAATCTGCTGACCGTGTTTGGAAAATAATAAAACATTCTCATCCCTCTCAAAACATATAAAACAATGTACAGATTCAGTTAAAAATTAAAAATAAATAAAAATATCTTTCATAATGGCTAATAGAACAGTCGAAAGTGCTCGGATATACAGTGCATTTGGATAATCTTATTAAGTCTTTGTAGTACACTTAAATTTTTCAGTTTGGTCGGGGTAAGGGATTGTAAACATATGCCACCCACTATTAATATTACCTTATTTAACAATGACCCTACCTTGAATTCCAGCGACGTTCTTTTCGTGCGGCACAGAATAAACGCTACTATCATCACATAATTACATCTTAAAAGGCAACCGTGAAGAAAAGATAATCAAATTTGCCTTGACTGTCATATTCGACGAAACACACACACACACGCACACGCACACGCAACACACACACACGCACACACACACACATATATATATATACAGGTAAGATGAGAACGAATAGAGTACAATTCCAATGTTCATCCGTTTGATTTAAAAGTGGGCTCAATACAGTTGTAGACCAATATTATTCATTTAAGGATATTAAAACAACATGTAAAAATCGCTACACAGTTGGAGTCGTTTTTTGACAGATACCAATACGTCTCCTCAGCGATTGTAAATTACGGGCAACTGAACGATTAATTTGTTTTCAAAAGCAAAAAAAAAACCTCTATTTAAAAAAAAAGGGCTTGAGTGCTTTACCCTGATTAACCAATCGAATATAACCTACGTTCAATTCAAAACTAAGCGGAAAAGAAAAAATTAAAAGTTTCTTAGAAATGAATCATTCTGCCAACAGCAGCCAGACATTGAATAAAACACAAATAAGATATTTACGTAAAGTGTATACATGTCAGACGGTGAATTTTCTTATATTTTCGTATTTGTAAGATTAATTTGGAATTAATATAGTTCTGTATTAATCTCTTGTTAGTATTATTAACATCGTATATGATGTATTGGTAGTTAGTATTTTCGACATCTTACATTGATTGGTTGGTAGTATTAACATCTTATATGGATGATCTTTATTTAATGGTTGCATATTAATTTACCAACAAATTCTATACGTTTGAATTATTTACTAGTTTCTTAAAGAGGCCTCTTATTTATCAACTACAAAAAAAATTATGTAGGAAATCCACAAAGTATATAAAAAGTTTGCATTAGGTTAAATTTTCTCTCTACCGACTCCGCTTTTACTTCTTGGGAAAGTTGACCGTCTGACATGTATACACTTTACGTAACCATCTGCATCAGTCTTTAATTTGATGTCTGACTGTTGTTGGCAAATAACTTTTTAAGAAACTTTAAATTTTTTCTTTTTCGCTTAGTTTGAATTGAACGTAGGTCATATTCGATTGGTTGATCAGGGTAAAGCACTTAAACCTTTTTTTTTTCAATAAGAGCATGTTTATAGCTTTTGAAACCAAATTAATCGTTCTTTCGCCAGTAATTTACAACTGCCTGAGGAGACGCATTGTTATCTGTCAAAGCATGACTGCAATTGTGTAGTGATTTTTACATATTGTTTTAATATCCTAACACACACAAACACACACGCACGCACGCACACACACACACACACACACACACACACACACACACACACACATATATATATATATAAAACCCCTAGCATTTCATTTCTTCTTCTTCTTCTTCTTCTTCTTCTTCTTCTTCTTCTTCTTCTTCTTCTTCTTCTTCTTCTTCTTCTTTCGCCCTTAATCCCGGAAGGAGTCATTTGGCGCCGACTTGCTGAGCTGTCCGCCATTCTCCTCCATCTTGTGCCAGTGTCTCCGGAAATGGTTTCTTGGTGTGCTTACCATGTGGCGTGTCTTAGGAGGTTTGACCTGGCGGAGCCCATCCCTTTTCAGGAGTGTTTGTTATGCAACGAAATAAAATCAACCAACCAACGTAAAGAACAGTAATTTTTTAATGTATATATTTTTTTATCCCGAAGGAAATTGCGGACATGACTTAATATGGACTTTTGCCCTTGTTTTGGTGTGAGGAACCTGACCACAATGTTTGTAGAAGTATTTTGATCTACTATATATATATATATATATATATATATATATATATATATATATATATATATAATTTTTTTTTATTATTAATTTTTCTTAAATAGTGAAATTAATAACAACTGGCTTAGATCGAGTTCGGAATTATTTCAAACATGGATATCAACCCGAACAGATTAAATTGCAGCACGTGCAGACACAGACGTGAAAAAATCTTGACTAAAATTTCAAATAATTTTAAAAGTAAAAATAAACTATATACAAGATGATATTCAAAAGTTGCGGGAGGTGATCATAAGAATATGACACGTAGTTTCAACCGTCTCCTTCCTTATCCTCCTATTTGTACGTTGGTTATTCCCAGGGAGTGCTCACAAAAGTCCGTATTCGATTTGTTTCGGACACCCCGTCAATAATCGATGTCCTCCCGGAAAGTATTCATCCATTTAATATTAACGATAATCTAGCCTTTCTATGGCAATGGCGCCTTAGCCCCTTCAACGGAATCTTCTTGTGACATCTGTTGTTTATCCCAGTGCTCTTTCGGGATTGCCACCAGCTGCTGTAACACGTTCCCATTCGTTTCGAAAAAAAAACAATTCAATGAAACATCTTTTACTTTGGAAAAATCATAGTACTCAGAGAGTTAAATTTATACTGTATGGGTGGGATAACGTACTTCCATAATGCAATATTTTACAAGGAAAGAAATGAAGAAAAACGACACGAAAAATGAGTGCGATAAGCATACGGTACACAATATAATTCATTAGCGTCTCACAGTCGACTGAGTAACCATACAGGAGAGTATCTGTTCATGCCCGTGTAGCAAGGTCCCTTCTGGCTTGTTGCCAAATTAAATTCAAGTCACACAACGGTTTTTGATATATTTATAATAACAGGAGACGTTCTGGATAAACTTCGTAGATTTTTACAGAAACTAGGCCAAATATCTATGGCGAATATATGCACCAATGTGCTTATGTGATTGCTATAGTTGAAAATAATTCCGAAAATCATCTTACGAGATTTTTACAGAAACTAGGCCAAATGTAGATCTCTATGACGAATATATGCACCCATGTGCTTATGTGATTGTTATAGTTGAAAGTAATCCCGAAAATCATCTTACTACATTTTTAATGTTATAGTTACAATTTTTCTATTTACAAACAAGAATTAGAGCTGATGTTGCCAATATTTCGATAATTATTTACATCATCTTCATAATATAATAAGTGGGAGTGTTTTAGAGAATAAGATAAGAAAAACATGAAATCAAACCAAATAAATATTAGAGAAGAAATCAATTCTCAAATCGTTGTTAAAGAAAAATATAAAAAGCTAAGTAGACATATATATATATATATTTATATATGTGTGTGTGTGTGTGTGTGTGTGTGTGTGTGTGTGTGTGTGTGTGAGATAACGATATATATTTTTATATATCAAGAACTATATTGGAGAAATTATACGACTAAGTGGAAAAAAGTTTTCTTGTGTCGCGTTTCGTCCTACGTAGGAGAAACTTCAGGGAATGTAAATAAAAGAATATATGAACGCAAAAGAGACATTTTACAAAACAATACGGAAAATGCTTTGGTTGCCCACCATAACGAGGCTGACCACAATTTTTATATAAAAAATGCAGCTGTAATCAAAGGAGAAAACAATTCATTACGTCGTAAATACCTAGAGAGTGCCTTGAGTGCAAGGTCACCTCCAATAAATTTGCGCCCTGGCTTTTATATCATTTCAACATACCTACTAACAAAAGTGATGGAAAGAAAAAGAAAAAGACTCTAAATGAATTAAGCTAGATATAAAAAAAAATTAATTCTAAAATCCCCAGCACCCCTCGTTCGTGCGCATGTGTAGGCGAACAAACAAAGCAAATTTATCCTGATTAAGACCTGAAGGACGAAACGCGTCACAAATAAAATTTATATATATATATATATATATATATATATATATATATATATGATCGATCCCTAAATGCATCAATGGAATTGAGATTTTCTGATGCAGTCACAGCTTTGCTGGGCTGGTTATATTGCAAGGGTGAAGGATAACAGAATACCTAAGGTCTTCGTGTATAGCCAGCTTGACAGTGGACAAAGGACTCTTAGACGGCCGTGGCTCAGATATAAAAACAAGCTGAAGAGTATCCTCTCAGCTGTCAATGTGCCTCATACTGACTTCGAGCAAGTTGCCCTGGATAGAAATAACTGGAGATATTTGTGTCAAAGCTGTATCAGAAATTTTGAAATCAGTCATATTGACAGTCTAAGAGACGGAAGACAACAGCGAAAACCGTCAACAAACATTCGTGTGGCTATGTCCGGAGATCCTCGCTGTTGCACAATATGAGGACTTGTATGCAAGTCACGAACGGGAATGAAGTGTCACATACGACACAAGCGTAAATATTGAATGGTTGTTGTCGGATCCTCATATATCGAAATCGACGGGAGAGGTCAGCATTATATATATATATGATAAAAATATAGTTTTACGTTATGTTATATCTATGGGTAAGTGCTCAGTATCAAGGATAGAATGGATCTACTTTTATATTTACATACGCTCTCGCTGTTACTCTATTTCTCTCTCTCTCTCTCTCTCTATACACACACACAAATACACACACACACACACACATATATATATATATATATATATATATATATATATATATATATATATATATATAGAGAGAGAGAGAGAGAGAGAGAGAGAGAGAGAGAGAGGTAAAAAAACTGTTAGAAAGATTCTGTACAAAGACTTATTGTAGAGATTAAAATGAGGATTGGAAAAAATGGTACCTAATATCTAATATAGTGATATTTATTTATAATATATGAATTTTTAAAGAGAAAAATAAAACTTTGTTACTTACAATTGGATTTTCAGTGTTTTTTCTTAGAAAAATAATTTGATGTTTTCCTTTTTTGTAAACTTTTTTTAATTTAACCGGTTTCGCTTACCTTTTCCAAAAGTATTTAACTGTTTCTATTTCTACATGTTGACGCTTATGCTCTGTACCAATGAAAAAAAAAGGAAAATCAAGGGTCGTAACTGGCTATATATGTCGTTTATGGAAAGGGAATTCTAGATTCTACCAAATTCCCCTATCATTTTATTATATATATATATATATATATATATATATATATATATATATATATATATATATATATATATATATATATATAATTGATATGATTAAACGTTTTATGATTGATGTTACCTTCGGCATCCGGATTCCAGAGTTTCGTAGACGGGCCTGTTCGTCCGCTCTTCAGTGGACATCAGCAATTTACTCCTTCTATTTTTCTTTTATATGCACTTATCATTGGTGTAAGATTTTTCCGTGTTGTTTTGTGTGCGTGAGTCTGTGCGGATGTGCGTACGTGTATATATATACATATTTTCGATGAACATATTAATTTCTATAATAAAGCTCTAAAAGATAGTGGCTACAAAAACCTAAAACTAACTTATATTAAAAATGAAAATGGTAAGCATAGAAAAAACAGAAGTAGGAAAATAATTTGGTATACATCCACATACAACCAAATTGTAAAAAACAGATTGGGGCAAAAATTCCTTGCATTTATAGTCAAGCATTTTCCCTGTGAAAGTAAACTAAGTACTATTTTCAATAAAAATACTCTAAAATTAAGTTATAGCTGTACTGATAACCTAGAAAAAATTATCAAGAAACATAATACTAATATCTTAAATAAACACCTATACCAGAACCAAACAATTTTAGACAATGGAAAAATAAAAACAACAACTAATGAGGGTAAACAAAAATTATGTAATTGTAGAAACCCTCAAAACTGTCCTCTACAAAATAAATGTTGCATGGAATCATTAGTATACCAATGCAATATATCTTCTATGTAAAACCCTGAAAACAAAAATATATATAGGTTGCACTAGACATGAGTTAAAAAAAAGGTTCAACCAACATCAAAGTTCGTTTAGGATAAATAAATATAAAAATCAAACATCTCTCTCGAAGTACTTCTGGCACCTAAAAGAATCCAATAAAACACCTACAGTAAAATGGAAGTTAAAAAGAAAAGCTAGAATATGTAGGTCATTAAATGACCCATGTCCTTTATGCATACATGAGAAACTATATATTACTAAGTTTATCAAAAATAAAAATTTACTGAATCAGAGAAATGAAATAGCTATTTTGAGGCGTCATTGTCAAAAAATTTCTTTAAATAATATTTAAAAATTAAATAAAAAAATAAAAAAATTTGAGCTGATAATATGCATACTCATATTTGATGTGAATAAATAATTTTAAATAATTTTAAATACTGTAAGTAATTCTATTACATTTACTATAGCCGATTAAATTTAAAAGTTAAAAGTAGAATTTTGTTTAAATTGGTTTTAAATTTGTAATTAAATAAAACGGATTCTAACCTAAACATCTTTTAAAATTGTAATTAAATAAAACGTACTCTAACCTTAACACCCCACTCAAAGCAATTTAAACACTTAAATGAATCCAATAGAACACCTAAATTCAAATGAAATTAATATGATAAGTTAGAATATATTGGACATTAAATGACCCATCTCCTTTGTACATACATGGGAAAATTTATATTACTAAATTTATAAAAAATAAAAGTTTACTGAATTAGTGAAATAATTTAGCCATCTTTGCCGTCATTGTCATAAAGTTTACATAAAAATAAAAAAAATATATATATAATCTGGTAATATAGATACTTATACTCGATAAGAAAAAATAATTTTACATACTGTAAGTAATTCTAATACATTTACTTGGTTTTAAAAAAGAAATATAGTATATTAAATATTAAAAATAATTTTTTTTTAGAGATGTGGTTAAAACATATTCTAGCCTAAACAGCCCCCCAAAATCTTTAAATATACAAATAGAAAAAACACCGTAAGAATTTTTGCCGTTAAAAATAAAATTCAAAAAAACAAAAAAACAAAAACAGACGACCTGCATTTAGCGGATGTCAGAATTTGTTGAAAAATACATCCCTACCCATCCCTAAACATAACCCCGCTTTCGAATGTAACTATTAACTGATACAACGAAAATTAAAAAATTGAACCCCCTACCACCCCTTGTCTAGATGAATGGATTTCTCGGTATCCTTGGAAACCCTCAATTATGAATCTTTGCCGTGCCTTTAATAACCGTAAATTTAAAAAAATAAGTTACTCCAAAATTCGCTTGACGAGGAAATGGAACTAATGACTTTGGTTTAATAACAAAATTAAATTCGAAAGCTTTAGCTTCCATTTCTGAAACATGATTATCACTGTGTAGCGAAAAACCCATATTTTAAATCAATTAATTTATAATTTATAATATATATATATATATATATATATATATATATATATATATATATATATATATATATATATATTATAATATTTTTTAAAAATATGATTC
>OZ038499.1:43016094-43023594 GCA_964036315.1 Acanthosepion esculentum | reverse complement strand
TTTTCAATATTAATATATACTAAGAATCCGTACAAAATATTCAATATATTTCGCTTTCTGGTGTTGCCAAGCTCTGTAAAATCGTTCCACACAAGACATCACGTATATAATACACGTATAATTTTGTGAAATATTACATAAAGACATGCCAGGATGTAGCTAAGAAAATATTTGTCTACGATACTGATCAAGACGTTCGGGTTCACTTGAACAAAAGCAGAACAAAAGCAGAACAAAAACACGACCTTTGGACAGTTTATCCACAATTTCGATACCGACAGGCAACATTAACATTTCACGAACCAATTTAACTTGAAATTAAAAAAAAAAAACAAAAAAAACAAAACACGCCCATTGTATACGATCGAAAGCATTCCTCCATATTGTTGGAAATGCAGAATAGTTTAAAGTATATTTGCTCAGTATTGTATATGGCAGAATTCTTTAAAAGTTAAAATTCCCAAGAAGAAACTAATTTCCCGAATTAATCATTTATCGTTCCGTCTTTAGCTACGAAACTCGTTATTTGTGCATTAGAAATAAAACTTGATGTAATTCTGCATTTAATGCTAGAAGGCGCAAATTCACCATTTGTTGTTGTTGAGTTTCTTTTCTTTCTTAACGATATGCGATGCTTTGAAAATCATTTTCATTATTTTTATGTTAAGCTCATGAATAAGATTCCGCAACGATGATTTGCCTCTCGTTTTCCCCCTTTTACAACATATTTTCAACATTTGGTTCTCATATGTACATGTTAATAGCAACAAACACTTAGCACTTCTGCCTTGTCTTCATTTTTTTTTTCTCGTGGCTATCTGTGTCCGCAATTTGTTTTCATATCAACGCTGCAAAATGGTTTTGTGCATTAATAGGAGGTTGTTCAACTCATAAGTATTTTCTAGGCAAAACACATTTGGTTTGGTTTGGTTTGTTTTACAGCATATCAACCTCAATGGGTTATTTAATGCCGACAAGATTTTTATTGTTTGTAATATTTTTATTTCTTTCAAAAATGTATTGCTGGTAATATTTTTCTTTTTCAAACATATGCTGCTGGTAATAATGTTTATTTTTTCAAAATTGTATTGCAGGTAATATTTTTTTCCAAAAATATATCGCATATATCTATTTTTACACTTTCATAGTGTTTTGACCCCAGTTTGGGGGGTTAACTAATTGCCCATTGCTGGAACCCCTAACAGATGTTATCATCCCGGGTCAGGGTAGACCTGGAAACACCAGCAATTAAGAGGTGGTTCCACGCACCTCAAAACCTTCTGATCAGAAGCCTTGCTGTTGGACGTAGTCTATCGTCATAGCCAGTATGTGGATGTAGCTTATTGTCATACTCAGAACCCCTCATTTGTGGGGGTAGGATCTTACTCTTCTGCAGAGCTGCAGTCGGCGTATTCTGAAGCGCCAGCCGACAGGACGCGCAACATATTTGGGCAGCAACCTTTCTTTCAGACATGTTTCCTTGAATATGATAGACAAGGAAAATCTGAGTCATTTTTTAATGAGTTTTTCTAGTATTCTTACATTATTCTGTTTGTCAGGGTTAAAGATGTAAAAAAAAAAATGTTTGTAGTGTCTGTTGACCCAAGCGCTTTTGGCCATTTTCAAGGGATTTGTATTTAATTGTTGTTAATTTCTTTTCGTGGTTGCCTTTGAAGGTATAGTTTTGTGATACCAATGTCGTAGTAACATTTATTCCGAGCCCGGCGAAAGGAACGTGGTTGAAATTCGAATTGATGTTCTTCTATTCACACACACACACACACACACACACACACACACACACACACACACACACACACACACACACACACACACACATGTATATATGTATGTATGTATGTACGTGAGTGTGTGTGTTGTCTGTGTGTGTCGGTGTCTGTGTGTGTAAATTCAGATATGACTAAAAGCGGAGCGTTTCGTCCTCCGATGGCTTTATCAAGACAAATGTGATAACATTTTTTTTCGTCAAGTAATTATAAACAGAAGTAAAATGTCATTAGTTTTTCAGAATTTTTAAAATTAAGATGCATATAAATAATTATTTAAAATATATAATGCATAACCTAATTCTCGAACTATAAAAAATATTAATAATTAGCTTAAAAGTCATTTAATGTATCGCCTGATCTCTCTCTCTCTCTCTTTCTCTTTCTCTCTCTCTCTCTCTCTCTCTCTCTCTCTATATATATATATATATATATATATATATATATATATATATATATATATATATATATATGTATTTGAAAAATCAAATTGGAAACTAGTTTATTAAGTACGAGTTTCGCCTTGGTTAGATCGGCTTCTTCGGGTCCGAATAAAAGAAATCTCTGTGTGTCATTAATATCTATTTGTTGGCTGACGTCTTCCGGTCGACATGAAAGAATAAAATTGTGTAATTTTTACTCTAAATAACATTTTTTATTGCTTAGTCAAAAATTTATATATTCTCAGTTCTTCTGCAGTAAATTTAACATAAATCCTTCTCTATTTCTGTCGGAATTGAGCTGACTATAAGTCTGTCATTGAATTTGAACAAAAGTTTATACATGACCGGAAAATAGAAGAATCTCTTGCTTTCAGCCCAATTCTGCTAGAAATAGAGAAAGATTTAACTTAAATTCATTGCAGAAGAACCGGGAAAACATATATAATTTTAAAATATCCATCGACACCGCCGAAAAGTTCTGTATACCCAGTTTAAAGGTGAGATTTGAACTACTCCTAATCTAACCACCCAGTCACGCACCCATATATGTACACACGTACACGTACACGTATACGCATGCACACACACACACGCACACACAGACACATATTATTTTTAATCCGACATATTTTTATTATTTAAAACATTATTATTAGTGATACCCGTATTTGAGTAGACGTTCGGTTTTTTAAACAGTGCGCAGACCGATAGACGATCTAAACACTGTATAAAACGTATCCACTAAAATAACTTTTGAACACACACACACACACACACACACACACACACACACACACACACACACACACATACATATATATATATAAATATATATATATATATATATATATATCAGCCTGGTGATTTCATTTAAGTCTGTCGCCTCTGAATGTTGACTTCAATGTTCACTTTTATATTTACATACGTTCTAACTATGATATTGAGCCATACATATAGCATACATTAAAACTATATTTCTTCATATATATATATATATATATATATATATATATATATATATATATATATATATATATATATATATATATATATGTGTATATGGTGGACTCTCTCGTCGTATTCGACGTATGAAGGTCAAGCAGCTCGGTTCCTAGGAACCGACAGCCAGACACCCGCACATACGATTTGATTATAGTGGTGAAGGCTTTGTGCAGAACCAACCACACTTTTTGAAGGGCCGAATACAGAGACCTGGTGCACTACGTGCTACAAGGTTCCCAAACGACCCTCCGCAGGTTTTGAATTCAGAGTTGTCCTAGACCAGTTGCCATCCAAGGCTATAGAACCCAGTCTGTCCTGCTATTTATCCATACCTGGTTGGAGAAGAAAAGGGTTAATAATTTTTCCCAAGGGTATTAGCACGAAAGTGAACATAATAGGTTCGACTGAATTTGAATTCGGATATACATACATATATATTATTATTATTATTATTATTATTATTATATATATATATATATATATATATATATATATATATATATATATATATATATATGTATATAATTATAAAAGTGGACATGGAAGTCAGCACTTTTATAATTACACACGCTCTATCTCTGATATTGAGCACTTTATCCCATAAATATAGCACACTTTAAGACTATATTTCTTCATATATATATATATATATATATATATATATATATATATATATATATATATATATATATATATATATATATATGTATGTATGTATGTATGTGAAGCCTACCCCAGAATTAGCATAGGATGAACTTGAGAGAAGATAAAAAAATGAAAAAGAACTTTTAGAGTCATTGAAAAAAGAATGGATCAATTATCAAACTCATTCCTTGAGAAACTTTTGCGACGAATAACAAAAATTTGCGTTGCCGAAATCAAGGCTAAAGGAGGATATTTTGACGAGAGCAAAATTTAATCATGAAGGCTTTTTTTCTTTTTTGCCATAATAACATTTCTAATAAAAAATCATATATATATATATATATATATATATATATATATATATATTTCGACAGTATCTATGTTCATCAGAAAAAATAAATTTTCCCTTTCTCCTTTTCCGAGGTTTGTTTCACTTGCGGCTACATCCGGGTTATGACTGGATTGACTCTGTTTGTACAGATGCCAAAAGAAACCTGCAGCGACTTGCCCGTAGACAAAAAAAAATAATAAAATCGTCGTAAAAGAAACTAATCCGACCCCAAACTAGTGTACAGACGTCACGGCCGCCGAAGGAAGTAAATCGTGAATCCTGTGACATTTTTTCCTGGAATTTGTTTGCCGGAAGACATCATAAAGAATAATACTTGTTTTTTAATACAACGAAGAAACTTGAACATAATTTACGTAGTCACCTTGTTTCTCCTAATTTATTTTCTTTTACAATGATATTCACTATGGTCAGATCCAAGTTTCATTGTCTTACAATCTGCCAGTTTGCTTTTATTTTATATTCTCTTAGTCCGTCTGGATATGGTGCTAGTAGCCTTACCATTATCCTTCTTGTGATCAGTTTCGAGTGAGAAGGAGTTTGAAACCAGATACACAAAGCCGTTTTTTACAATAATGTCCACCCTATACAAGGCCCAAGAGCCACTCAAGGTAGAGAATCATAGTATAAGAGACACAATTCATGGGGATATGTGGGAAACACAACGGTTAACCCTAGTTTTGTCAGTCATAACAATTAAAAAATTTAGGTTTCGTTTGCCGAATTTAACAAGAGATTTTAGGTCATTTTTTTAAATCAGCTTTCACTTTGACTTTATCGAACCAGCCTGATTTAATATTAAGACGAGTAAGTTCTTGTCTCATCAGCATAGATGCTAAGTTGAGAACTGATAGCCGTCTCACTTTTATTAGTAGTATTGTCGTAATTTTATGAATTATTCGGACAGTTATCCTAATCTTTCTATCTTAACTTTTCGAACAATTTATTCTTGGTTTGGTTTGGTTTGGTTTGGTTTGGTTTGGTTTGGTTTGGTTTGGTTTACGGCATATCAACCTCAATGGGTTATTTAATGCCGACAAGATTTTTATTACTGGTAATATTTTTTCCTTCAAAAATGTATTACTGGTAATATTTTTCAAATATGTATTGCTGGAAATATTTATTCCTTCAAAAATGTATTACTGGTAAAATATTTTTCATTCAAAAATGTATTACTGGTAAAATATTTTTCATTCAAAAATGTATTACTGGTAAAATATTTTTCATTCAAAAATGTATCACTGGTAAAATATTTTTCATTCAAAAATGTATTACTGGTAAAATATTTTTCATTCAAAAATGTATTACTGGTAAAATATTTTTCATTCAAAAATGTATTACTGGTAAAATATTTTTCATTCAAAAATGTATTACTGGTAAAATATTTATTCCTTCAAAAATGTATTACTGGTAAAATATTTTTCATTCAAAAATGTATCACTGGTAAAATATTTTTCATTCAAAAATGTATTACTGGTAAAATATTTTTCATTCAAAAATGTATTACTGGTAAAATATTTTTCATTCAAAAATGTATTACTGGTAAAATATTTTTCATTCAAAAATGTATTACTGGTAAAATATTTATTCCTTCAAAAATGTATTACTGGTAAAATATTTTTCATTCAAAAATGTATTACTGGTAAAATATTTTTCATTCAAAAATGTATTACTGGTAAAATATTTCTCATTCAAAAATGTATTGCTGGTAAAACTTTTTTTTCAAAAAATGTATTGCTGGTAATATTTTTCATTTTCAAAAATGTACTGCTGGTAATATTTTTTCCCCAAAAGTATTGCTGGTATTAAAACCAAATTTTACACTTTCATAGTGCCTTGACCCCTTTTGTTGGGGGTAACTATTTGCCAATAGCTGTCACACCGGGTCAGGTGGACCTGGAAACACCAGCAATTAAGTAGCGGTTCCACGTTCCCCAAAACTTCCTGATCAAAGGCCTTGCTGTCGGATGTAGTTCATTGCCTTACTCAGGACGGAATTTATTCTTGATAAGAACCAATTTACAGATTTTTCTGTCCAGTGGACGGAGAGTAAAGGCATTTTAACATAACAGAAACAATTAGCGAATGATCCTCAAAGGATCGATAATGTTTTCTGGAACTGAGAAAGCCAAAGGTCACATCAGATAAAAAATGAAATAGGAATAAAAACAACAAAGATTAAGATACTAAGCATAATTCAAGAAATATTATATGATTGTGTTGCTTTAATGTCGTGATTGACAATTAAGTTTCTGTGTTAAACTACTGAGCAAAATACATCGTTTTAGAAGTTGTTTTGTATCCCGGATGTGGGAAAAGAGGGAGCTGTACAGACCGTATATTTCAGCCTCGATAGAAATCCTCCTAATTATTTTCCATATTCCAACCTCTCTCTCTCTCTCTCTCTCTCTCTCTCTCTCTCTCTCTCTCTCTCTCTCTCTCTCTCTCTCGCAGGCGGGATATGACAAGCCTCACGCTGCTCTGCCGCTACTGTCACGGAAAGTGCTCGGAAGAACTACATTCCTTGTTTCCGCCAGGCCTAACCTTCACATCAACGACCCCCCTCCCCCATGTCACTTACATTTTAACAAAACCACCCGTATTCCCTCCGTATTCCATCTGTGAAAAGTAAGTTCCACTCGAACAGCTTCTTCCGTGAGCCACTGGTCTACGGAACCGACTACCAAGTGGATTTTTTCTCCGATCACTACAACTGTTACCTTCCTCTCCTATCCGTACAAACTGCCTCCTAACGTAACCCTCTACCTCGAGTGGCGCCAGGGCCTTGTACAGAGTGAACATTACTGTAAATAAAATGAATGAATCCAAAACTAATATCACTTTTATGGTTATCAGAGAAAGACTTTAGTAATATATTCTCCTGTAACTTACCTTAGGGGTTCAAGCAGTGGGGGATCAAAAATATGGAAATATTGACAGGAGATGACCATATAAGACTGCCATTAAATACTTTTCGCCTGATCCGAGATTTGAACAATGAAGAAGTCATAAAACGAAAGATTCATAATATAGGCAACAGAATAAAGCGTGCAATGCGTCTTTTGGAGAGCAGAGTTCGAATTCTAGTCGGGCTCCTTGCAAATACCCTTGGAAAAGGTATGGATTTGTCTCTCTCCTCCAGTTGCCGGTTAAATATCAGGATGGACTGAGACCTATAGCCTTGATTGACAACCAGTCTACCGCAGGAAGAAAAGGCAGACTATTGTGGGGAAACTTCTGCCTCGTGAGTCATGAATCGAGAGAGAGATGATCG
>OZ038499.1:43003594-43011094 GCA_964036315.1 Acanthosepion esculentum | reverse complement strand
AAAAAAACTAAACCCTTAACGGTCAGTCTCATTGTTTGCTCACTCTCTCTCTCTCTACCCGCACATGCACGAACGCGCGCGCGCACACACACACACACACATACATACATACATATACATATATATATATATATATATATATATATATATATATATATATATATATATATATATATATATATATATATGTCCAGGTAAGATGAGAACGAATAGAGTGCAATTCAAACGTTCATAACATTTACTTCAAAAGCGGGCTCAATACAAAGTAGAGTAATATTTCTTACTTTAGGATATTATATCGAAAAACATGTCAAGATCGCTACAATAATTTCTTAACTTTTGCTCCTTTCCTTAGTCTAAATTTAACGTGGGTCATATTTGATTGGTTGATCTGAGTAAAGAACACAAACCTTATAACCACCCACCTTTTTTCTATAATTCGTAAAAAGATCTTGTATTTTGCTTTTAAATCTAAATAAATCTTTCCCTCGCCAGTAATTTACAAACGCCGGATGAAATGCATTGGTAGGCATCGAAACTCCACTGCAATTGTGTAGCGATTTTGACAGGTTTTCGATGTAATATCCTAAAATAAATAAATGAATATGTAGATAGATAGATAGATAGATAGATAGATAGATAGATATTGGTATTGATATAGATAGATAGATAGATAGATAGATAGATAGATGGATATTGGTATTGATATAGATAGATAGATAGATAGATAGATAGATAGATGGATATTGATATAGAGATAGATAGATAGATAGATAGATAGATAGATAGATAGATAGATAGATAGATAAAAAGAAAGAAAGAAAGAGAGACATAAAAACAAAGGTTTGAAAAAGAAAAATATTTTTAAAAAAGTTCTTACGTTTGTAGCTTGTATTAATGTCCCTTGTCAGTTACATACGTGTAAAATACCTAAGGTTTGTTAACATTATTATTATTATTCAAATTTCTATGGTAATAACAAACGGATGATTGCGTTGGAAACTGCGATTTGATAATGTCACATACGATAAACCATTGAGCTGCCGGTGGAATATGTAAAAGTTTGTGTTGTGTTATTTTTTCTTTCTTTTTTTTTTTATTTTGCTTACAAAGTCGCGTAATCGATTCTGTAAATGCGGTTCGCCAAGCACTGCTGTATATCAGTCATCACCAGTCGCCTTACGAAGGATACTTGTCAACGAATGCTTTCTATACACGCTCATTTCTTGTTCGCCTATGGGTGTGGCAAAGAGACACGAATGTCTACACATTGTTATCTAAATTGGCCGTTGCGGGTGTGACTATCTTGTGGCAAAGTGATGGGAAAACTGCTTCTACATTGGTATAAAGGATCGTCCCATCATTAAAGTGGTATATCATTTGAACTTTTCAGCAACATTTAGTCTGCGATAACACTTACACATCGCTTTTGATACTAATATAACTATAATCCTTCAAATTGGTTAATAGCTTAATTAAAACAGCTCGGAACGGACAATCATTCGGACGTTTTCTACAGTTATCTAAGTCCAGCAAGGAACACACATTTCGCATGAAAGGAAAATGTAATAAAAATCTTAACAAAAAGTACATTGCTAGCAACACACACAAACATACACACACATGAATATATATATATATATATATATATATATATATATATATATATATATATATATATATATATATCAAATATGTGGTGCAGTTCAATTTATATTACAATGAATCATTCATACAAAAAGTAGATTAGTAAAGTTAATGATATAAAATGGCGAAATCCCTTCGCAAACAAAATTTTAAAGGTCCATTAACCTACAAATCTTTCGATTTATGTTAATATCCTTGTTTTTAAAAATTATAAACTGTATAAGGTCTTTCTTTAATACGCAAGTACTTTCAACTGTACATTTAGTCATCTTCAGGCTTGGAAATTATTTTGTTTTTGGTAAAATTCAGGTAGCATCCGAGACAACAAAATTAAATGCGAATCGAAATATGTTTTTTTTTTCAAATTGCCATATTAGTAAAAAAAAACACAAAAAAAAACGCACTTTCTTAAATTTTCAATTTGCACGCTCCAAAAGTTTGTAACCGTTAACAATAACACATTAAAAAAAAATTCGATTTGCAATTAATTTTTAACCTTAGATTTAAAAATTGGGATTGGTGGTGGGTGGAAAAGGAGTGAGATATTGAAAATAGAGGAAAAACGGTATAGGACCTGGGGTGATGCCAATATAAGAAATTAGAAATTATGACATTCCGGGATCCCAAAAATCTTTTAAACAAAATATCCGAAATTTTAAGATCTTGCCCTCATATTAAAAAATTCTTATTAAGTGAATATAAAGCCGGTTAAAAAAATTCAAAGCCCAAAAATTTACTCTTTAGACACGCTAGCCTCCACCCCCTCCATAACAATTAAGTTACATATTTGCTTTCCTTCTTTACTGCATAAATTTACAATACCTTTGCATTCCCGTTTCTTTCCTTTCTTTTCTTTTCTTCAACCATCTTTTCCCCTTCTTTTCCATATACTCAATGTACTGCCTTTCAATCTTCATGAACCTGTTATTTTATTTAGAAAGATAATTTTTTAAAAAGATAATTATGTAGCGTTCTTTGTGGGCTTATGAAATAAAGCATTAAAGTGGTGATTTTAAGATTATCGCCCGAAGAGACCGTCAGGTTGAAACCATGGTCGCGAATTTTAATTGATTTCTGATTTTTAAAGTTAAAAGCTCTACGTGTTATTTTTTTTTTTACTGAAAACAGTCTGCTTTCAATCAATGTTTGACGATTGACACACACACACACACACACACACACACACACACACACACACACACACACACACACACACACATATATATATATATTGTATATGTGTGTGTGTGCCTGTGTATATTATTTTTATCATAAGAGATTATAATAAAAACATATTGAAATCGCAACACCATAGCTTTCATGTTTCAATATCTTGTACTTGTTCAGGCAATGGTAAGTATTACAACATGAAAGCTTTTGTGCAGTGATTTCAATATGTTTTTCATAATATATATATATATATATATATATATATATATATATATATATATATATATATATATATATATATATCCAGATGTAATGAGAACGAAAATATTGTAAATTCTAACGTTCACAGCATTAATTAAAAAAAGGAGACAAAAGCAAGTGTAAAGCAATAATTATTTATTACAGATTTTTACGTGTGTTTTGTCCACATGTAAAAATCTATAATATATATATATATATATATATATATATATATATATATATTAAAATTTTAAAGATGATATTTATCAGGAAAGCAATTAAACAGAAGGGAGATCCACAGGCGGAAAGTGCGAGGGAAGAAACTGTCAAAGTAGAAGTGGCGGTTGCGTTTAGCTGTTTCAACAGTAAAAGAATAGGACCTATATGCCAATCTAGTAGCACGCTTAAATTCAAGTAGTCGGAGCACCAGTGAGAAAAGCTTGTCAGAGCAGATGCCATGAAAATATTTGTAGAAAAAACAGAGGGAAGTCACGTGACATCCGTGAGAAATTGATTGAAGCCGAGATTCCAAGTCAGCATCTCTCTCTCGCTCTTTCTCTCTCTCTCTCTCTCTCTCTCTCTCCCTCTCTCTCTCTCTCTCTCTCTATATATATATATATATATATATATATATATATATAAAATGTTGTATGAATATGAGTTTTTGACCCTGGGTTTTTATGCATTTACGATCATCGGACAAACTTATATCTATACAACTTATTAACTTAGCTCTATCACTGATATTGAGTGCTTTCCACTAAACACCACGCTTACAAAATCTTATATATATATATATATATATAAATATATATATATATATATATATATAGATATATATATATATATATATATATATAAGATTGTAAAAGAGAGAGACTGAATTTAAGTATCTAATGAGGTGAATGAGTGTGATACACTGTGTTTTTGCGTATAAAATGTGTAAATATTTGAATGACTTGCCTATTCAAAAAATGTTTTTTTTCTTTCCGTTTAATCAAAACACGTGTTTCGATTCATGTCAAAATAAACATACGTCATATGATACTGAAGGATCTTGCACTCGAAGCCAGTATTCACATCTGAACGCACGCGATGTGACATTTGCTTAAAAACCAAAAACGCCAAGATTATTATCCTGTGTACACAATATACTTACGCATACTAAAAAGCCCTTTATTCATTTCTAGAGTTTTAGAAGCACTCCCCCCAAAAGGTACGCGATATTACTCTCTGACTCATCTTAAATAGTGGAAAATAGGTGTAAGAACATTTTACAGTTTTGATGAAGGGCTTCGGTTAGGTTGTTGTTCACTCCTGTCATCATTTTAATATCAGATGATAGAACAGTCTGCAGGAAGAAGCGAATTCATGCCTTTTCAAAGAGCATTTGGGCTTAATAAACATACATAAACCTTGTTACTACCTCCATATATATATATATATATATATATATGAAGAAATATACTCTTAAGAAACCGAAAAGAGTAAATAAAAATATACAGTATAATAAATAAATAATAAATAACAAGTAAAATAAATGAATCTAAATTAATCCAAATAAATAAATAAACTAACAAACCGATAATAAAGCACCGATTAAAATAAATAAATATATAAGATAAGAAATAAAAAATAAAATAAAAAAAATATAAAATAAATAAAAACAAGCAAAATAATTTAACCCAAATAAATAAATAAACAAATAAACGACTTCCGGCAAAATAACCGCCAAAATAAACTACCCACAATGCACCATATATAACAGTATATATAAATAACCGAGAAAAAAAACAATACTCGTGGCCTGACGATTGCATCTAGCATGAAACAGCCTGTCGCCTCTAAGTGTTGACTTCAATGTTCACTTTATATTTACACACGCTCTATCTCTGATATTGAGCACATTATCCCATAAATATAGCACATAAGAGTACTTAAGAGTATATTTCTTCATATATATATATATATATATATATATATATATATATATATATATATACACGCATATATATATATATACACACATATGTATATGTTCACTTATATATATATATATATATGTATATATATAATATTTTTATAATAATAAATTACAATAAAAGCATTTTACATCGCTACTCAAAAACTTTCATGTTTCAGTGCTAAGATGGTACTTCTTCAGGCGATGGTAGATAACGTGTGATAAAAATGTTTTATTAAGGAGATTTAAAAAAAAAAATCTTTAACCTCTTTCCGTTAGTAGCAATGTAAAATGTTTTTATTGTAATTTATTGTAATAAAAATATAATATTAATATTTTGCTTTACTTTGTATTGAGCACTATTTTAAATAGTAAATGCTTCGAACTGTGAATTTTCTCTACATCTGTTCTTTCAATCATTTGGATATATATATATATATACATATATATATATATATATATATATATATATATATATATATATATATATAGAGAGAGAGAGAGAGAGAGAGATAGATAGATAGATAGATAGATAGATAGGCAGCACATCTTCATTAAATAATTTTTCATTCAATAGTATAGACATATTAGGTCTATTTATTTTCATACTGATCCTTTCCAGTTCTCTAATCAGTTTCTTGATGTTAAGATAAAATTTATCAAGGAAGGCACCATAGTTTTTTTTTTAATCCAAGTACTTTCGATCTTTTCTAAGATCATCTTCAGGGGTAAATTATAAAAACAAACTTATGGCAATTGCAATAAAATCACCATTCCGTTGTGAAAGTGATTTGTAAAAACACGCACGAACGCGCCCTGTTATAGTTATTTAGTTTTTACACACACATATATATATATATATATATATATATATATATATATATATATATATATATATATATATATATATGCCGTTGTTCGAATGATTTCACGTGAGAGGCGACTAACATGTTGAAACGAGACTAAAGTGTATACATCTTTGTCTGGGATTCCGAATACAACTTTCAACTTAATTTCAATGAAAATATAAATTAAATAGCATATATATCTTTTATTTTTATTTTTATTTTTATATATTTTTTCTCCTTGGTAATTCTACAATTTAAAACTTAATAGAGATCTGATTTAGATTTCTAAATAGGTAATTTTAATTTTTTAATTTTTTACTTTTAATTTTAATTTCAAATTATTAAAAATCTTTTAATATCTATGATAACCTTGCTTAGTTGTCAAATTTTTCGAATCATCCTATACTTGTTTTTTGATTGGCCACTCTAGCTTATGTAACAGCGTTTACTCTTAGCTAAGGATCGTTGATTAATTTGAAACTTTTAAAACCATTTATTCTATATTCTATATTATCACTTGACAAGACACAAGAAGTGTTGAAACAAAATGGCTACTTTTGTCGTGATTTTATAACATATTTATGTTGTAATATTCAAATAAATAATTATATATATATATATATATATATATATATATAGAGAGAGAGAGAGAGAGAGAGAGAGGGGGGGAGCGAGAGAGATAGAGAGAGAGAGAGAGAGATATGTTGGACTCCCCTGTTGTTTTCGACGTATGAGTATCAAGCAGCTCAGTTCCTTGGAACCTACAGCCAGCCACCTGCACATGTGATTTGATTATAGTGGTGAAGGCTTTGTGCAGAACCATTCACACTTTTTGAATAGCCGAATACAGAGACTTGGTACAGTACCTGCCACAAGGTCCCCTAACGACCCTCCGCATGTTTTGAATTCAGTGTAATTGAATGTAATGGATTCGACCCAAGTCTCCGATTCCTCAGTCCGACCCGCTATCCATTACTCAACAGTGTCTCCTCATTTATATATATATATATATATATATATATATATATATATATATATATATATATATGTGTGTGTGTGTGTGTGTGTGTGTGTTTGTGTGTGTGTGTGTGCTGGGGAAAGATGTATGACAAAGTGGAAGAAGCTTTCGTGTGACGCATTTCCTCTTTTAGGATTTCGTCGGATTAAGTTTGTTTACGTTGATGGGACTACTCCAAATTGTTCATGATATATAAAAAATATATATATTGTTATCGCATATATATATATATATATATATATATATATATATATATATATATATATATATAACAGTGAACTTTGAAGTCAACACTCAGAGGCGACAGGCAGTTTCATACTGGACGCAATCGAATGTTCACTTTTATATTTATAACTACGTATATATTGATATTGAGCACTTTATCCCCTAAATATAGCACACCTTAAAACTATATTTCTTCATTCATATATATATATATATATATATATATATATATATATATATATAAGTTTACCCTAAGTAAAGCAATAATTCTCCTAAGAAGCAAGGTAGTTACTAGGAGTGATAAAGAATGAGAAGACTTTAGCCAGGAGAATGGATAATAAAAAAACAAGATTCTTGAAGCTAGAATATGGCGATTGACTTTGCATTCA
>OZ038499.1:42961094-42993594 GCA_964036315.1 Acanthosepion esculentum | reverse complement strand
TATATATATATATATATATATATATATATATAAATTAAAAGGTAAAAAAAATGTTAAATCTAAATTTTTTTAAAACCACATCCATTCATATACACATTTAGCATATAAAAATAGATGGGTGGAACTAAATTAAATTGTACTTAAAGAACTCTGAGGAAGAAAACGTTAACAATCTTAAAAACCCACAGAGTGATAAAAGCGTATCTATCTCCTAAGTTTACATATATACCTAGGTATATAAATGTCAGAAAATTATTTAAGAAAACTTTTACCTACACACCCACATACACCTTTTTTCAACATATGAATAAAGATTGCTAACCAGAATTAAATGATCAAAAAATATAAAGCATCACATAAACATACACAATAATACACATAGATAATCATTCCATTTAGATGTCATGTCCGATGTTAATGATCCATGATAGAACTGTCGCAGGTAACAACACGTTATAAAACCGTGTTTAAGTTTTAAATCTTTTTTTATGTCTACACTTGGAAATTATCTCGCTACGAAGATTTAGCAACTCATGTTGATTTTTATCTTTAATAATAAATTTTTTTCCGCAATGCATAAATCACACCGATCGCGGAAGTTATTAGGGGTTCTAGCTCTTGATAAGAATCTCCATTCGAAATGCGGGGTTAATCCCTTATTCACCAGATCACAATAGTTTGGATAAGGAAGTTTGATTCTTGAGGTATCGATATTTAAAAGAGTGTCTATGGTTGTATAGACGCTGCTTCCAATCACCGGCGGATATACCTATATATCATTTTTTCTGGTTGATATTTTCTATGGGTAAGATTGTTGCCTCGTATACTACATTTTCATACATACATTTCCCCCGATTAGACAATTGTCTCTACTCCAACAATTGCAGGTGGGGCTATTAGGTCGAGTTTCATTACTGTTTTTAAGAATTTTACAATTGTGGGAAGATATATTTTTCTCCATATTCCTTACACATGAGTAACTAATTTTCAGTGTCTTTCTACTGAAAATTTTATGTAGTGGATGATTACTATGAAAGTGTTTATCTATTAATTTTAGGAAGAAACTTCCTATATCAATGTTAGAAAGCCTGCAATACGGTGGGTTAAATCATATTACTTTCTTCTTTCTATTTTTAGGTCATTTATTATTGATTAAGGCTAATTGGTTAAGGCTAACTACTCTATTCAAGGTGTTTAAAATATATATGTCCACTAAATCTGCAATTTGGGCAGAGTCGAAAGCTCCCATAGGGACAGCGAAACTTTCATTATCCTTCTTCACCCAAGTACTGTATGTAAGTATTGATTTTCTTGACGCTAAAATAATGTCTAGATCATTTTCCGTTATTTCGGTATATCCTTTAGTGAAATTAAGGCTGTTAATTAATAGTTTCCCCGAAATAGAAGGGTAAAAATCCAAGATGTCAAATTGGATGAAAGTGGCTCTTCTTTTATTGGGGATCTTTCGGAACCATTTAATCGTCTCGGCTGAGTCTTTCCAAAGGTTGATTGAATATTTATCCAGGACTCATGATGTTATTTTCTTAAGAATACTCTTAGAAATTAATACCAACTCAGATTTAGAAGGATTAATTAGACGGGACTGCAAGCTATTGATAAAGTTCAGTTTATGATCTTTGAAGAGAATGTATGCATCTTTCATATTAAATTTACCCATTCTGTCAGCAACTCCACATTTGTTTTAATTTTTTCTGATTTCTTTTTAAATTTGTAGGCCTGATGAATTAGATCGTAATTACGATTCCAATGTAATAAATTATAACCATGGAATATTAGTGTTTAAGCCTTTTTATTATATTCTTACTGTGTCCTGGACATTGAGTTCTACCTGGATTCTATCCTCTTTGAATTTTTTATATATAGATATATGTGTATGTATGTATGTGTATATATTTATATATTTCACATATATATATATATATATATATATATATATATATATATATATATATATGTGTGTGTGTGTGTGTGTGTGTGTGTGTGTGTGTGTGTGTGCGCGCGTGTGTGTGTGTATATATATATATTAACCACTAATACTATATATATATATATATATATATATATATATATATATATAGAGAGAGAGAGAGAGAGAGAGATAGTATTAGTGGTTAATATATATACTCACACACACACACACACACACACACACACACATATATATATATATATATATATATATATATATATATATATATAGTAAAGGTAATAAATCTGTTGGTCTATGATCCAAGTGGAAGCTAGTAATATAAAATATTAAAACTGATCCACAGCAAAGAGCTAAATTTATTTATTATTACAGAGCAAATAATTAATAATCAAGAAAGTCCAAAATAACCTCATATCGGGAAAAAGTTTATTTCGGCAGACAGATGTCACATAGCAGCACAGTACTCTTGTCTCTTTTACCAAAAACATCCTCCTGTCTCGTAATACTCTGCGTAGCTTTTGGAATGCGTCTTTGGCCATCCCAATACGTCTTCGGATCTCAGCGTCGCACATACCGTCCTCTGTCAAAACACTTCCCAGATACTTAAATTTCCGCAAATACTTATTTTAGTGTCCCCGACCTATAAATCGCATTTCGTGCTCATCCTTTTACTGATGACCATTCATTCTGTCTTCATGTAGTTTATGCTTAGTCCCTTCTACTCGCTCTCCTTCGCTACCTTCTGTAGGAGGTTTTGTAATTCCTTTTCCGTGCCTGCCGTGTCGGAATGCCCAAATGTGTCTATGCATATGAAAAGATATCTGAGACGATCTCCACCTGCGCACTCAATAACGATGAGGCCATGGGAAACAGAGGTGCCTGTGTATGCAAATCCGTCTTTTTCCTATGATATATAGGTATCACCTGATGTTGTTATTCTTTTTATCAAGTAGCCACCCATCTCTAAATTTCCGGGATCTAAGAAGAAAAGGTGTTCTTCATATACCATAACAGTTAGTCATTAAAATACAAACATACACATCATAAAAACATTTCCAAGGATGTTTGCCAGAAACCATTTTCCCTTACTTTTAAGACAAAAACTAAACTAGATTTTGCGTTGCATAGCAGACTGAGGCCACGTGTTTGATTCTCATTTGTGCTATATTTTTGTGGACTTGTGTCTGACTAAAATAAATTTAGTAAATATTTATAACCTACATCGAGAACAGTAGGAGGATTTCGTTGGTAACAAAGAAAAGAGCAATGAACTGCTACGTTATATCTGTCCTCCTTTATGGCAGCGAATATTGGACGGTCTCCTCAAAGATGAAGAAGAGACTCAAGGTAACGGTGGTATGGTTCTACAGAATGATGTATGGATATCATGGATCGAGCGTGTGAGCAACGATGAGGTTTGGGAGAGGATGCAAACAAGGAGGAAGCTTATACATAACATCAGGTAGAAGCAGCTGGAATTTCTGGGACACGTAATGAGAAAGGAGGGCTTAGAGAATCTGATACTCACAGGACGAATAGAGGGAAAGAGAGACAGGGGAAAGCAATGCGTAACATAACTAGCGGCTTTAAGCAAGGGGATCACAGAACAGGTTCTGGGAGAAGTAGCAAAGGAACAAAACTTATTGAGAGCTACAAAGGATAGGGGGAAGTGGAAAGCCATGACCGCCTACGTCCTGAAGGGACACGGAACATAAATGAAGAAGAAGAGCTTTTTTTTTTTGCTTTGTTGATCAGGATCAGTTGGATAAATAAGGGCACAATATCCACAACTCGGATCGCGATTTAATGTTTCTCTGCGTTTCAGCTGAAATTAATGTAATGGTTCTAACAAAATTATACAGATATATATATATATATATATATATATATATATATATATATATATATATATATATATATATATATATATATATATTACAGTTCAAAAGTTTGAGGTTACCCCTGTTAAGTTTTTTAAATTGGCCCCAAAAGTAGTTGTTTTGTACTTTAAATAAGAGAAAATTAGTATCCATGGTTAAAAAAATTGAGACGAGATTTTTTATTAGGAATTTTATTATGACAAAAAGATACAAAAGAAGGATATGAGTAAATTTTGCTCTCGTCAAAATATCCTCCTTTAGCCTTGATTACTGCAGCACAAATTTTTGGCATTCGTTTCAAAAGTTTCTCAGAGTATAAGTTTGATGATTGATTCCATTCTTTTTTCAATGACTCTAAGAGCTTTTTTTCCATTTAAATTTTTTTTTTTCACTCTTCTGTCAAGTTTATCCCATGCAAATTCCGGGAGTAGCTTCAAACTTTTGAAGTAAAACATATATATATATATATATATATATATATATATATATATATATATATGTTTGTGTATGTGTGTGTGTGTGTGTGTGTGTGTGTGTGTGTGTGTGTGTGTGTGTAAATTATTTTCACATAAAGTGTATCTGTAAAGGAAGAAAATGACTAAAAAGACAAGAGGTAAAACCATTCTTAGCCAACGCGTTTCGTTCTCTTACGGACATGATTTTCTTGATAAAATCCTACAGACGTCGAAACGCGTCGGTTAAGAATAGTTTTTTTTACCTTGTTTTTTTTTTATTCATATATATATATATATATATATATATACTACAAGACAAAAGTTTGGATCCACCCTGTATATCTTTAAACAAACACCTTAAAATGAGGTATTTTTGTATTTTTTAAGTAAAAGCTAAAATGTAAATAGCTACAGTGTATATTCTTTTATTTTTCATTCTCTCCCCAGGCTCCTGTAACTACCAAAATGTTCAAATTTGGATTCATCTTTGTAGTGATTTTATTAACAACAACAAAATATGATACAATTGTATGATAATATTTTAACGTTAAGTGCTTAGTTTTTCTCAAAATAAAAGCAAATATACTGTAATTACTTAAATTTTATCTCATACTTTAAAAGAATATAAAAATATATCATTTAAGATGTATTTTTTTATAGAAATCAAGGCTTTGTCAGCCCTTTGGCCTGTAGTTTATATAATATTAAAACCATATTTGAAAAAACTCTCACGTTAAATTTACCTACGGGCTTATTTAAAAAAATAAACTCCCATTTTAGTGGTCCTTGTAGAATATATATATATATATATATATATATATATATATATATATATATATATATATATATATATATATATATATGTATGTATGTATGTATGTATAGTGTAGGGAATATAGAATCGGCGCTCGGAATAAATTCTACTACTATATAGGCATCACACAAATACATCTCAAACAACCATGAAAGGAAAATAACAACACTCAGCAACGAAACCGCTTTGAAAATGGTTAAAAAAAGTGAGCGAAAGCGCTTGGGATAATGAAAAAGATGGAAAGATTTTAGACTCCCTTATCCCAAACAAACGAAAAATTGTAAGAATATTCGAAAAACTAAATACAGAATTCATCAAATTTCCCTTGTCTGTCATATTCAAGGAAACATATCCGAAAGAAAATTTGCCCAGTATATATATATATATATATATATATGTGTGTGTGTGTGTGTGTGTGTGTGTGTGTGTGTGTGTGTGTGTGTGTGTGTGTGTGTGTGTGTAGGTAACCACTAAATATAACTTTTAAATTGATAAAAATCTGTCGGATTAATAAATAAGAATCCATTTTAGAAATTGTTTGTTTATGTTTAGACAGGAAACTGAAAAGTCATGAACTTTCGAGAATCTAAACGACAAAGATGATCTAAAATGCAGTACAGAAGTTTGCTGATATATATATATATATATATATATATATATATATATATATATATATATATATATATATATATATATATTGTGTGTGTATTTAGGCAGCATTTTTTCATTGATGCAAAAATTGTCTATATTATTTAAGGAAACATGCAATATATATATATATATATATATATATCAGCAAGTGTGATATATATATATATATATATATATATATATATATATATATATATATATATATATATATATATGTACAAATACTCTGTCTCCGATATAGTGTTTATACCCGTAAATATACGTACCTCCACTGATCGGTAAAAACTGGAATACCTTGATGAAAAAATGCCCAAAGCTTGATAAAACAAAGTCTTATCATATAAATCTTTATGATATTATTAAGAAGAAAGACCAAACTCTTGCCCGGGCTAATTCTCTTCTTCAGTCTCGCTAAGAATTTTCTCTCGTTTCTCACTTTCTCACCATAACTACACGTTTATATAAAAAAAAACGGCTGGTCATAACCGACACCTGGCCCTACTACTTCGCACGTGATTATCACGGGGGTTCTGGCTGCTTCAACCAAAATCATGTGAATTCCAAATTTCCTTATAGCTTACTAAGCTCTATTTCAATTTTTAACCGATAAAAATTATTTCGACCATTTCATTGTCTTCTAATGACCCAGATTCCATTGGTTACAACTTCTGCCCTAGATCAGATTTCCCATCAGTGAACAAAATGCTCTGATCTAATTTCGCTACTCAGATCTACTTCAATTTCAATAAATAAAATATACGTGTGTGTGTGTGTTTCCCAGACTCTCTCTCTGTCACACACACACACACACACACACACACACACACACACACACACACACATATATATATATATATATATATATATATACATAGGTGCATCAGTAAGTTTGTTGCTTAATGTAGAAAAACATTTAACACAGATATTTAGATTTTATATAACATTCGACATTGCCAATGCACTTAATTCAGTGTTGAATTCATGACTATATACGTACATCAATAAGTCCGAAGCCTAATACTAAAACAATCGATATTTTACATTAGAAAATATTATTTTTTAACGTTATCCCCTTCCTTGTCAAAGCACTCAATTCAGTGATGAATTCATGCCTATGTACATAAATCAATAAGTCCGAAGCCTAGTCCTAAAACAAACGTTTATTTTACATTAGAAAATAATATTTTTCAACGTAATCCCCTTCCTAGTCAATGCACTTAATTCACCAAAGAATGCTAATCAATCAATGAACATTTTCAGTTCAGAATTCTGCTCATAACTATACTTCAGGCTACGGATTTATTGACCCCTTCTTGTTTTTTGGCACACACACACACACACACACACACACACACACACACACACACACACACACACACACACACACACAGAAATGTGGTTATTTGGGATGTACTATGTTTTTCTTATGTACCATACCACTAGCTTCTTGCTTTTCTAGTGTCCCTAAGTGTTCAACGATTTACGTAATTTAAGCGTGATTTGATTGTAAACTAATATAGACTCGTTTAAGTAATCCTGTGCACTGGCATAGAGTAATTGTTCACAGTAAGTGAACGTGGGTGGTCTTAAAATTGCAAGCAACAATCTCCCAAAACAAAATAAAAAAAAACTATGCTATCCTGTTAATTCAAGATGCACAGAGGTGCAGAAACAAGTCACCCACGCGCCTAAATCTAACTATCAGGTTTAATTTGTTATCCAATCAGTGAAGCGTGCATCCCGCAGCGAATGCAAAGGGATGGTACGATTTGCTAATTCTAGAAAATTTACAGGGTAATTGTCCATGTTGTATCGTTGGCATTGTTAAAAGAAAAGAAAAAAGTAGAAGAGGAAGAGTGAGAGCTATAGCAAAAAGAGAGTGGGAAGATAGGCGAGAATTGCGTTGAATGTGGATAGAAACTAATTGCAGTTAGAACGAAGCAATTAGTGACTTATCGTCAAGTCATGCTGAACGCGCGGGCGGCTGTTTAATCAGTGAAGTGAAGCAACGTCGAGCATAATCAATATATAGATGGGTGACAGCGAGAAACTTAGCCTTGTACCCTGCTAAATAGAGCTTATTAAATAAAGAGAATAAGCTTAGTTGTTGTAGCACACATTTATATGATAAAAGGCTAAATATTCTATTGAAGTTGTCTGGTTGGTTGGGAATTGAAGAAATTCGATGGTTTCAATTCTTAATTCACAACAAATATTTCAGAGAAAGCTGATTGGACGGAAATGTCACAGTCTCGAAATTTATCTATTCCAATCTGTACATCTTCCTCTCTCTCTCTCTCTTTCTATCACTCCATATTAACTTAAAACTAAATTTTAAGTAAGAGAAATTACCAATCTAAAAATAGTCGCTAATTGAACTCATGAATAAAATTCAAACTGATAGAGATTTTACCTTAATAATCAATTACAACTAGAAGTAAATTTATATTTGAAAATAAAAGTTTTAGTGTTTTAATGTAAATTCTATGAATATTTTTCTAATCGACTATTTCATATTAAATCCCCAAATTTTTGTAATAAAGTTTTAAAAAAAAACTTTAACTAACATATAATTAAATTCCTTAGACTGTTTAAACATTCAAACTTATATAAAAAAATTATTTATGAACTCTCAAAATAAAGCAAAAAACAACGCCCATTACAAAGAAAACTAATGACACTTTATCACAACTTCTTTCTCTCTCTTTCTCTTTATGCCTTTTTGACCTACCCCCCTCCCATATCAATATATAACTTCCGTTAACAGATTTAATGTGTCAATGTCTGGTTTTCCTCAAAGAATTTAAAGTTGAAAGAATAGAAGTGTTACATCTAACTCAATCATGTCTCTCTACCCCCTTCACTCCCTCACTTCGTTAGTTTACTTATTACTGCCCGTCATAAATGTGTAAATTTCTTTTCATTTTTCGTTTCAACCTTTGGAAATAAAATCTGATGATCCGCTGTCCTTTAAAAGGGCTGTAGTGAAATAATTTATTATATGGAACCTTAAAGTGGTCTGTTTTTATTTAAATTGTTAGCTCTGATTTACATTGAGCTCTCTGGATTTTATCCTCCTTGGGTCTACCCATACAGATTACCTAGTTTTTCGTAAACTATATATATATATATATATATATATATATATATATATATATATATATGTCTGTTCATTATCAATCTATGTCCATATCTTTCTATTTCTCTCTCTCTCTCTCTCTCTCTCTCTCTCTCTCTCTATATATATATATATATATATATATATATATATATATATATATATACACTAAGACATATACATAATGCACACACTCAATTAAGCTGAAAAATCAAATCATCCTTGATAATGGCTAAAGGTATAGCCGAAAGCGCTCGGAAAAATAAAACATTTGGACAGTTCTTACACACCCTTTGTCCAGCAAAGAAAGCTCTTGTTCGCACACAAGAAAAATTAAATAAAAAACTTAACCGTAGTACCTTGTCTGTCGTTTTTAATGAAACTTGCATAAAAGAAGTATTGCTGCCTAAATATACAACTATATATATCTATATCTCTATATATATATCAATCTGTTTATTATCTAACTATTTCAGTTTGTGCATCATTCTGTCTCTCTCTTCCTCTCTCTCTCATTCTATCTATCTATCTATCTATCTATCTATATATATATATATATATATATATATATATATATATATATATATATATATATATATTGGTCTATGTACAAGGTAACCAAAAAAGTTCTGTCCGTTTTTAAAGGAAAAAAAGAAAACGCTTTACAGTATGTGTAACTTATATTTAGTCTTCGAAGTAATCACCATTGGCATCCACCACCTTCTGCCAACGTGTCTCCAGCTGTTCAATACCCTTGCGGTAGAACTCGGGGGGGGGGGGGTTGACGCAAAGAATTCCGTGAGGACTTTGCGCAAGTCTGCTTTATTGGTGAAGGATTTCCCACGAAGATGATTATCCAGGGAATGGAAGAGGTGGTAATCGGATGGCGCAAGGTCAGGTGAATAAGGTGGATGGCACAAATTCTCCCACCCAAGTTGCTGTATGGTATCCCTGACCACTCGCGCGACATGCGGCCTGACGTTGTCATGGAGGAAAAGCACACCTTTGCGATTCACCAGTGCTGGCTCCTTCTGGCGCAATGCCTGTTGCACACGTTTCAATTGCTGCGAGTACAGGTCTCCAGTGACCGTTTGGCCCGTTGGTAGTAGTTCATAATGAATCACTTGACGACCTGTCCACCAGACACAAAGCATAATCTTGCGTGGGTGCATAGGCGGTCTTGCGGTGTGAGGGACAGCATCCTGAGGAGACAACCAATGTCTGGAACGCTTTGGAGTTTCGTACAGAACCCACTTTTCATCACTCGATTGAATAAGGATGCGGTACGATGGCGAGAAAGCAGCGATACGCAGGCTGCGACTCGTTGTCCCTTGTGGACCTCCAACAGCGTTTGCAGAACCCACTTGCTCAGTTTGTACGTCTTACCTAGGCGGTGCAGGTGAAATCTAACTGTATCCTCGGAAACGTTGAACTGTCTTGCAAGTTCACCACACGTTAGACTACTGTCCTCTTCAATGGCCGCCTTCAGGACTCCGTCATTCAAGACCTGTGGTCGTCCACTGCGAGGCTCATCATGGAGAGACAAATCTCCCGACTTGAATATTCGAAACCAACGCCTTGCAGTACGTTCATCCACAGCACTATCCCCAAACGCTTGACATATGCGGCGACTTGATGCAGCTGCTGATAAGCCCACTTTGAAGTCGTAAAGCAAACAGCCCCGAAGGAGATCTCTAGACACTTCTATCCTTCTCACAGCTGTCCGGCTTATAACTGATGGCCGGCACGGTGCGCGTGTTTTTTATAACGTCTGATGTTCCTACTTCTGGCTGTCCGAATTTGAAAACAATTGCTACACGCATTTCGTATATATTTCAACTTCATTCAATGAATAATCAAAAAACGGACAGAACTTTTTTGGTTACCTTGTATATCAGTCTGTTCATTATCTATTTATCTATTTCAGTCTGTTCAAATCTCTCTATCTATCTGTTTCAAATTTTCATATGTCCGTCTTTCTTTATAACTGACTTTCTATCTATTTATTTCAGTTTGTTCATATATCTATCTTTATTTCAGTCTGTACATATCTATCTATCTATCTATCTATCTATCTATCTATCTATCTATCTATCTATCTATCTATCTATCTATCTATCTATCTCAGTCTATTCAGATCTATCTATAATTTAAATTTAGATGAGAATCATATGGAATTTTAAATATATAAGACAATTTGGGGGATGTTTTGGAGTCATGAGAAAAACGGATTTCATCTCAATCAAATCTCCAACTTATCCGGCGCTTTTCGTCCTCTGAGGTCATTTGCCTTGATAAAATGCTTTAGAGGACGAAGGGCGCTAGCTATGTTTCCCTTTTGTCTTTTTGCGTGAAACCCAAGGTAAAAACCATTTATTCTATATTCTACATCGTCACTTGATAAGACACTAGAAGTGTTGAAACAAAATGGCTACTTTTGTCGTGATTTTATAACATATTTATGTTGTAATATTCAAATAAATAATTATATCTGCTCTACTCTGTATTGAGCACTCTTTAAAGAATATGAATTGTTGGTTATTGGATCTCACTCCGTATATACCAATCCTAAACTTGGTATATATATATATATATATATATATATATATATATATATATATATATATATATATGCAAATTTATATATATATATATGTATATATATATATATGTATATATATATATGCAAATTTATATATATATATATATATATATATATATATATATACATATTTATATACATACACATTTTGCACATATATATATATATATATATATATATATATATATATATATATATATGTGTGTGTGTGTGTGTGTGTGTGTGTGTGTGTGTGTGTGTGTGTGTGTGTGTGTCCAACTTAAATAAATCCACGTCCTCGGCACTTTCTTCTACTCCAAACGGCGATAGTGTATGGGTGACGAGAGATGGTTTTGATGAAAGTGGAAGTACTTCTAGTACTGAACCCAACATGCTGGCAACAAATTTAGTCATCAAAGCCACCATCGTAAAGGAAGCAATCAGCAAAGAGGAAATTAAATTCTTGCTTACGACAGAAAGCCGGCGACGAGTAGAATAAAAAGAAAGAGTAGAGAGTGAAAGGAAAGGGGCGATAAACAGACTGTCAATTCGAAAAGAGTCACCTACAGAGCGAAACAATGATGAATGAAAAGACCTTAAATAATATAGAGAACGGAAACCGTCCATGAAAAACAGAATGCCTTCTTATTTTTACCGAAAATGCCACTTTCGTCAAAACAACTCTTCAAAAATATGCAACTAAACAAATAACATTAGAAACAGTATCAGCCGTGCAATGTTTCTGACCTGAGCGCCAACCTTATTACAACATGAACACCGGGGCTTTTTATAATTACTTTCCAAGTTACGCTGATCTTTTTCCTCTCTAACAACCATAAATATTACTCCGCGCCACTCAAGAGTCGTCGTAAGATGGCGTTCGTGTATTTCTGTTTCTTCGTTTTTGTTATTTGTTTATCAGTTTTCTCCTTTGGGCATTACGCAGCATTAAAGGATTTTTCTGAGGCTCTAAAACAGAGACACACACGTTGCAGACGTCATACTTTTAAAAAATCTGTCTAAGCTTGTGTGTCTGTGTATGTGGTGTACGTGTGCACACGGGTGTGTTGACGTGAGAGTACAGAAAAGTGGACATGAATACAATACGAAGAAAACTCATTCAGTTAAATGAACAACTTAACAATTTAATTAACAATTTAACAATTCTCCCCCGAGAGCTCAACCGAAATATATTTTTCAGGAGCATACATATTTTCATCCGCAGACAGACTGTTTCGCTGTATCACAGCTCATCAGTATATATATATACATATATATATATATATATATATATATATATATATATATATATATGAAGACATTTATATATTATGTTTAACGTTCTTTTTATAAAAAGAACGTTAAACATAATATATAAATGTCTTTAAATAAATTGTCGGACTGTGTCCAATTCTAAAATATATATATATATATATATGGCAAAATTAATGACAAAACTGAAACTAGATATATGCACAAAATATAGGAAACGCTGAAAAATTTTTAATTTGAATTTTTAATTTTTATATGTGCTTTTTTATATGCATTCTAACCAATTTCGTTTAGTTTTTTTGTGACTTACGGTGGCCGGTAATAATTAAGTATAACTCAAGACTTCAATGTTAAGATAAAACAATATTTAAATACAATTGCAAATAAATACTTAACAAGAACAAAGAAGTAAAAGTCAACCAAAGATAATTAATCATTTCAGTGAATACCTTGTTAGTAGCGCAGCTCGGCTTAACGTTTGGTAAAACCGAAATCAAATCCCAAATCATCGACGCACAATAATTCACACTAATTCGACTGGATAGTTCCAGTCAATAGTCACTCAATAATCACTGCAGTCAGTAGCCTGACACCGCTATTTATACACCTGGCGGAAAATATATATTCATAAGTCCAGAGTGTCACGCTCGAACCTCGGTCTCGGTAGTTATTCATTTTCTTCCTATATGACAAGTTTCTTTTCCTTTTCTTTTTTATCGCTTTTGCTATATCCTGACATTCTCCTGATGTATCACAATTCATATATCATGAACTGTGGATAGTTTATTCACGGTTTCGATCCCGATATACAACCTCTTATACGAATATTTGAAAAATTCAATAAACATTTTGAGTGTGTCAGTTGAAGTTCACAGAACATCTTTATGTACACACAAACATATGATAACATCCACTTCTTTACAGAAGACCATCTCTTCAACGTTGAGCTGAGTATATATATATATATATATATATATATATATATATATATATATATATATATATATATATATATATTCAGGGTACGATAGGTAAATTGTCGTCATTTTATATTTTAATTTAGCACATGCGTGTTGCCTGATTTTGATTTATTGGACTGTACAGTGTAGTAGAGTCAGTTGTTGAGCTGTGAGAAAAAGAGCACCATGACGCAATTCACGCCGCCAGAAATTTGAAAGCGGCATGATGTACTGCTCTGCATTCGGGACGGAAGCTCCAATAAGAACGTTTCTGAGGAAAGTGCATAGGATTCAGAATGAGTTGGATGAGTCTAAGGGTGATTACGAAGATTTTTGGAGTGATCACTAGTGATGTCGAAGTTATGCCTCCATTTATCTTCCCACAATCCTCAAACTTAACACAGAGGCCTACATCAAGTCGCTTGGAGAGCTAGTCCTACCCTAGGTCATGAAGGTGGATGCTGGAAGACCCAGTGTCCGACAATAAGACTCTGTACCATGCCACACAAGCAGGAGAACTCAGTCATGACTATCAGACAATTTCAGCGACCACATCACCCCTTACATCTGGCCACCTAACTCCCCAGACTGCAACACCCTTGATTATTATGTGTGGGGTGCAGTTGAGCGAGAGATCAACGAAACTCCTTGTAACACCAAAGGTGAACTGAAGGCAAGGATTATAATAGCATTCACAAACTTAAACAAGGAGACCGTCCAGAAGAGATGCAGGAGATTCCGAAGTTGTCTCGGTGGGGGCGTGGTTGAAGCCAATGGTAATTTTATTGAATAAATTTACTCTTTAGTATTTCAAGATATTTTTGTGTAATTTTTGGTAAATATATCTGTGAAAATGAGATGTCAGTTTTATTTCCATTTTTGCGTAATTTAGTCGACAACTGTTCCATCGCATACTATATATATATATATATATATATTGGCAGCATATCTACATTCAAAAATGTTTCATTAAATAATATAGGCGTATTTTGTCTATTTATTATTATAATGATCCTTATAATGATCCTATATTTTTATAATTATTCAGTTCTCTAATGATTTTTTGATGTTCAGATGAAATTCATCAAGGAAGGCGTTGTAGTTTTTTCCTAACCAAGTACTTTCGATTTCCTCCAAGTAAAGGATCATAATAAGAATAAATAGAGCTAATATGTCTATATTATTCAATGAAATATGAAAAAATAACATATACAGTGTAACCCGGATATAAGAGACCCGGATATAAGAGAAACCCGGATATAAGATAGATTTTCTCTGCTCACAAATTAGAGCCATACTTACCCCCCAAAAATAGACCAAACCCGGATATAAGAGAAACCCGGATATAAGAGACTTCTTCTCCGGTCCCAACAACTCTCTTATATCCGGGTTACACTGTATATATATATATTAGGTATAGTTGGATAGTTGGATAGTGATATTTTTATGTAGATGAATTCGGTTAAACACATACACATTTTTTGTAAATGATTTTTTTATTTACTTTGTCGGACCATTTTCCGGGCATTCATTTAAAATTTCAATATATCCATCTGACTGCCTATTTGTTGGCTCGCCTGTGTATGTGTGTCCGTTTTCGTCTTCGATTTTATGGAGCCCAACATGGGCGAGATACATTATCGGAGATTTTTCGAAATATTATACTTTCATGAACGTTTTTTTTTTGCCAATTGCCATTTAACGTATAACTCTGTCGAGATCATTTACCCAAATTCTTAAAATAATATATATATATATATATATATATATATATATATATATATATATATATATATATATATATATATATATATATGTATATACAGGGTGTCCATAAAGTTCGTGTGCACTTTAAAAAATTTATAACTTTATTTGTATTTGCAATAGAAATAATCTGTAAAAAATGTTATAAAGTTTAATGTACCTAGTTTTAAGTATAGTTAAAATAACTAATGTGATTACAGGCATTACTGTAAATCAGTTGGCAAATGTTTTCCGTGAACTGCAAAATCGTATTACCCTTTGTATTGCTAATGATGGAGGACATGTGGAAAATTTCAATAAAACCTTATAAAATATAGATTTACTTCTTTCTAATCGTTTTTACAAATTATTTCTATAGCAAATAGAAATAAAGTTATAATTTTTTTAAAGTGCATACGAAGTTTATGGACACCCTGTATATATATATATATATATATATATATATATATATATATATATATATATATATATATATATATATATATATATATATGTATGTGTGTGTGTGTGTGTGTGTGTGTGTGTGTGTGTATATATATATTGTATAATATGTTCCAGCTTGTTTCTATCTGTCTGTCGGCTCAACTCTCTCTTTTCCTGACTATCCGATTGTCTTGTCTGTTTTTGTATCTGTTTCTACCGATTTTCTTGTTTATTTTTTCTCTTTTTCTCTGTCCATTTCTAGATACCCCCACACTCAAAAATATGTGTGTGTGTGTGTGTCTGTGAACTTATTCACCTATATGGATCCCTTTCTATATGACGCATAACTTAAATGAAATTCATAAATAGAAACTGTACTTGAAAAAAAGGAAACCTCTTGCATTCTTAACCCACCGCTTGACGCATCTATTTCCCAAGAAAACAGCACTTGTTGCATTGTTGATTTTAACGAAATGAACGACAACCTCCAGCAATGGCATTATGATTATTATTTGTAGATCTCGAATTTTATTTATTTGCTCAGATTTATTTCGTGTTCAGAAATGTCCCAAAGCTATTGACGCCAACGTCAGGAAAGAAGAATCTGTTATTTCTCCATCATCATCCCTGAAGTTTCGAGAGGATAGGAATGTTGCCATCGGCAGGAAAGCAAATTTTCTCCTTACCTATTTTACACATTGAAGATTTAGGCAACTTTCATTCACTTCTCGTTATTCGTAATAGAAACTTTGAAATCCCTGATTACCACGCCACTTTTAGTAAAAACAAATGCTACAAGAACAGAATTGTTTTTGAACCGATTCTACAGTTGTTGTTGCCGTTGGCAATCACTAATTTGCTAGGTAGAATAATTCGTAAAAATCCTATTCTCTTTTGCGATGTTTTCTGCTGCATCTGTGCATATTGATAGGCGCAACTTAAACTGGTTTTAGGACGATTTTCTGTTTTTCACACCAAGCAAGGCGATATTGCCACTAAGACGCAAGAGGATCTACTGGGAATGAAGCGCAATGAGAAGACTTTAGGAGAAGCAACTTGAAACTCAGTCTTAAACAGGAAACAAATAATAAGCCCCTACTCCTGTTCAAAAGTCGTGGAAGGAATATAAACCGGGTGATGGTAAAAAAAAAATCGTTTCTTATTGTTATTACAACGTTTCGACCGTTTTGTCCTCCGGCCCTCCTCGGGTGTATATCTGTTGTAACCTAGAAAGTGTTACTGAATGAGGAATAACCAAAACGGAGGTTGGAAATGAAATGGTAACCCATTATCACACACAAACATAAACACTAATTCACATCTGTTTATGTTTGTGTGAGCTCCTAAACCGGGTGATGGTAAAAAAAAAATCGTTTCTTATTGTTATTACAACGTTTCGACCGTTTTGTCCTCCGGCCCTCCTCGGGTGTATATCTGTTGTAACCTAGAAAGTGTTACTGAATGAGGCATAACCAAAACGGAGGTTGGAAATGAAATGGTAACCCATTATCACACACAAGCATAAACACTATTCACATATGTTTATGTCTGTGTGAGCTCCAGTGAGTGGGCGTGCCTGTATGTATGCCTGCGTACGTCAATGAGGGGAGGTGCATGTATGTATATTTGAGGAAGTGATTGGGCTTCCGGCAACAATTCTTCCTCCGACTACCATAAAAACACCGATATACGCAACCATATATAAATCCAAAATTTAAAAAATTAATCAGTTTGTCTGACGATCGCAAATAGCGTGAAACCCAGGGTCACAAACTCACATCAATCCAGATACCATTAGTGAATGATCATTTTCACCCGTGAATTTAAATTTAGAATACACCGATTTTTTCAAACTCTTTATGGTGTCAGTTTGTTGAGGAAGACTGGCTATCTGGGAAAAGAAAGAAAGAGAGAACAAAACACGGAAAAACCGGGGAGGTAGTAAGGAAGATATTGAAGCATTGAGCGCTCTTTGTGAGTCAGGTTTTTTTTTTTTAAGCATTTCACCCCAAGCAAGGCGGGAAGCCACTAGCACGCAAGGGGTTGCAAAAGATTTAGAGTGAAAGCAGATAGGAGTGATAGAGGAAAGGATGAGGAGAAGGATAGTGGATAGATCAAGGGAACTGGAGATGTCGATTGACATTACATTTGAATAGTTGGAGATTATAGCTATCAGGGAAACAGGAATAGGGAAGGGAGTTCCACAGGCAAGAGGTGCGAGATATGAAGCTATTGGAGAAGAAGAGACGGCTACATTTAACAATTTCAACAGTGAAAGGGTGAGAGCGGGATGCCAGCCTCGTACGACGCTTGAATTCATGAAGTCTGAGAACCAGCGAAAGCAGCTCATCGGAGCAATTACCATGAAAGTATTTGTAAAAAAGACAGAGCGAGGCGACGGCGCGTCTGTGAGAGAGCGACTGCAGACGAGATGTCAGATCAGGACCAATTACATTGCATATCCGTCTCTGGATCTTATCAAGAACTCCGAGGCAAACAGTAGGGGCTCCAGACCATATATGGCAGCAATACTCCATGCAAGGGCGAATGGTTGATTTGTAGATTTGGACGAAGCAATTGACTCAATGTATTTGTTCCATTTCAGGTCAGCAGTCAGCGTGAGACCGAGCAGCCGCAGAGAAGTGCTCTCGAGAAGTTGAGCGTCAAACATTCTAATGGGGGGGGGGCACGGAAGGGTCTCTGCGGTGATTAATAGAGAGCAGTTTTGTTTTTGAGGCGTTAAAGTTAACCAGCCAATTCCTGCCCCAGTTCACAACCGATTGGAGGTCCTTTTCTAGACGAACGGCCAGGTTAGTTTTGCCAACGACATTAGATTTGTTTTTGAGGCAGGAGTAAATTGTAGTATCGTCCGCGTAGATGCCAACTTGGGAATCTATGGCGTCAGGAAGGTCGTTGATAAGGATAAGGAACAGAGTAGGGCCTAGGATGGAGCCTTGAGGAACACCTGCGTTCGTGGGATTGGAGCTGGAGGAGAATCCGTTGAGAACGACCTTCAATTCACGGTTTGATAGGAATGATTGCATTAGGTCAAACAATCGAACTGTTATACCATAACCCTGTTGCTTGTGAAGAAGACCGGCATGCCAAACCCTATCAAAGGCTTTGGAGATGTCTAGGGCCACGGCACGAGCTTCTCCGTTATTTTGAAGAGCTTGGTAGACAATTTCAGTGATGGCCGTAAGCACATCAGCTGTAGATCGGGCAAAGCGAAATCATATTGCTTGTCTGAGAGCAGATCATGTGATGTAAGTTGGTTAACCACTTGGGCGTTGATTAGGGCTTCGAAGACTTTGCCAAAGAGGGGTAGGAGACTGATAGGACGGTAATTCGAAGGGTCAGAGGGGTCGCCAGAGTTCTTAAAGACAGGAACAATCGATGAGGACTTCCAGCAGTCAGAAAAACAAGATTCCTTGAGGCAGTAGTTATATAATTTAGAGAGGGCGGGCACCAGTTCAGGCGCGCATTTCTTCAAGACAATGGCTGGTATCCCATCTCCACCACTAGCATTGTGGGTGTCTAAATTAGAGATAAATCCCAATACTAATGACGGAGTGATGTGTAACCCGATCAGTAGGGCCCCAGTTCTAAGATTGAAATGGGGTATGGGTACACCGGAAGAGTCGAGCGTTGAATTGAATGAAAATTTCCGAGCAAAGCATTCAGCCTTGTCGGCAGAGGTCACGACCTCAAACTGGTTGAACAAAGGAGGTATAGAGGGTTTGCTATTTTTCAGTACGCTCTTGCAAAGACGCCAATAATCCTTGGAGTCGAATTTGCGAGATGCAATACGTTCCTTCATCCGAGCAGCAAATAGTGACTTAGCTTCGTTGGGGACACGCTTACACTCGTTACGGGCGGAGGCAAAGAGACGTCTATTGCAGTCGGACATGTCGCTACGAAATAGGTAGAAGAAGTGGTTCCTATGGACAATGGCGGCTGATCAAGCAGCGGAGAACCAAGGGGAGGAGCGCGATTTGACCGTAAATTTCCTTGAGGGGATGAAAGCGTCGATTCCAGCTTTAACCCAGGATGAGGCCGCAGAAGCACATTCTTGAACAGGGAGCGCAAAGACAACATCCCAGGGGACATCACGGAACGCGAAGGAAATCACAGAACGAGTCCCAGTCAGCCCGTTGATAGCATAACGAGGTTCTAGTGGTATGAGGTTCTTTGCAGGGGGTGGAGTTGAAGGAGATGTTAACAGAGACTACAGCATGATCGGAGTTACCAAGAGGGCAGAGCTGCGTGGCGCTACAAGACTCGGGGATGGAGGTAAAATACAGATCGAGAAGAGAGGCCTTACCGTCCCAGTTGTAGGCAAAACGTGTGGGTAAGTCAACTATCTGCGTGAGGGATTGAGAAACTGAAAAATTAAGTGTTTGAATGCCTGCAAGGTCAGTCGTAGCATTCTTAAGCCACTTGGTATGATGGGCGTTAAAATCGCCAAACACAAATATGTGAGCAAACGGATGGAGAGAGAGAGAGAGAGAGAGAGAGAGAGAGAGAGAGAGAGAGAGAGAGAGAGAGAGAGAGAGAGAGCCTTTTCTATGCTGTCAGAAATGCTATCGAGTATTCCACAGTCTTGAGAAGATGAAGAGCGATAAAGGAAGAAGAGATAGCTTACAGCATTGAGAAGAGATAGCCGGAGACACATGTACGAATGGTCAGGCATCTCTCTAGCCAAAGGGAGATGGTCCTTGACGTAGACACCAAGGCCATGCATTTTTGGTTAGAGAGTGTTTTCTAAGGAGAGGAAGGTAGCCGGGGATCGAGAGATCAGAGGAGAGGATAGATGAGTCAAGAGTGGTCTCACACAGAGCCAGTATATCCGGGCAGTTTGCAGTGAGGAAATATTCCACACTGCAGAAATTGGTTCTAATGCCACGGATGTTGGAGAACGAAATGTTGAGGGGTTTAGGTGATTTTTGAAGAGCTAGTTTAGGTTTACTTTTTCGATCTTTGTAATCCATCATGTGGAATTATGGTTGGAAGATGACAAGGCCTGAAGTAAAAGAAGCAGACGGTTATCGACCGTGACGTGGGCAGAGAGAAGTTGGCACAGCCTACAACATAATGTGGCCTTAGAGTTGGCCACCGGAGGTGACTGCAGGGACACCTTTCCATGCGCGACATGGCACTACAGACACCCCAGTATTATACAACTGTTGATCAGAGCAGCCGCTCAAAACGCTATGCAAGAGTTAGGGCTCCTAACTACCAGTCGGAAACAGCAACCAGGAAACTGTCAACCGTGTACCCTCAGAATGAAGAGGTAATGCCACAGTCTGCACACATCACGGGAGAAACACGGGAGCACTAGTACAGAGGCCAGAGAGAGAGATAATATATAATACTAATATATATAATATTAATACTAATATATATAATACTAAATCCCTAATCTTGTATGTATGTATGTATGTATGTATGTGTTTTCTCGTGGTACAGCTTAAACGGTACATAATAAACTAACCAATTTAGGTGCGTATTGGACCTTGAACGTCTGCCGAGTGAAGTGCCGACTTTCACTAAAATTAGATAAGGGGTTCATGAGATAGCGCCATTTTTACATTTTATTGCCTTTTTAATAGGAATTTCAGTATTTATTTGCTATACACATTTTTATATCAATTACCAGTGTTTATATAAACAAACACATGAACATTATATTCCAACTATTATGTATGAAAAATAGTAAACATGCATAATACATTATAAAAACATTATTAAATAAATTTAAATAGACATAAGACAACATATATTTATACAATTCATTACATTCCATTCGAACTATTTTTATAAACAAATATCTCGAATGTTTGGCAAGTACTTGATAGGTGAAGACGCTATGTGGGTGTGGCATTGTAAAACGTAATCAGTATGGTTGGAAAATTGTGTCATACAGTAAATAAATAAAAGATGCACGCTAGTTTGCCGCCGTTACTTATTTTGAAATAAATGTGAGGAAGAAATAAATATGTAATTATTATTTTCGGAATAATACCTAGAATTAATGAAGACTAAGTGCACAAAAAGGAGGCATCCACACTTTATGTTATTTCAATAAATATGAATCTTCCTAAGCAGACGATTGCTGTTTTCTTTGTGTTTTGTTTTTTGGAATGACCTTCACCATTATATTGTAAATACTAAAATTGGTTACCCCAAGGCTACTATTATTTGAATGGAAAGACCTTTAGTGTGATATCTGTTTGTAATTTCTATCTAAACATATTAAGTTCTTCCTGCAGGGCAATTTTTCCAATAAATGGATGTTTCAAATTTAAGCCAGGTTATCGTATCATAGGCCTCCTCCTATGTCATTCTGGTATTAGCAATTTATTTTTTCGTTCTGAAAGTCTGTTGTTTTAATAATTTAGCATCTATCATTGAATTTCCAGCTGGATTTCATTAACGTAAAGCAACAAATTTTTGTCCCAAATTCTGAAAACTTTCCATTTATTAATTTCCTATTACGTTTGATTGAAGTAATTTTGTATAATGTGAGTAATAATAATTATTACAATAAGTTGTATTGCAAAGACAAATTAAAATATGTAATTAATAATAAAATTGATAATTTTGATACCTCACCATTTTGAATCATGAACTGCTTTTAAAAGGAAGTCAACAGGGTTATGAGTGGTCTAGTATAAGTATAAAAGGCCGCACTGACGTCAACAACAAACGGCGACAGTCTGTTTCATGCTTCAACGAAGTCTTCAAGCCATATATATATATATGTGTGTGTGTGTGTGTGTGTCATCGTGAGCCACATACTGTTATTTGCCTTTTAATATGCTACCCGTGGAAATATATTATATATTTGCCGAGCTACTTTTTTCATCACAATTAATATAAACGGTAAATAAGAAAAAATTCAAGATTCATAATTATTTACTGGGTATGAATTGAGACCCTATTGGATTAAAACGTAAATTTGATGTTAAGGATTAGCAGAAATATTTAATATAAACCCTAATTTTAATGCTAGATCTGAGTGAATGGTGGCAGGCAGTGGGTTTAAAGAAATTTCCGGTCAGCAAGGGTTACAGAAGAATGTCAGAAGACTGAGGTCAGGGGTAAGGGGGGCTAAAGGGACAGCACTCACGTCATGTACATTAATGCAGTGTAAATTTTGTTCATGTCTTGTGGCTTTCAAACACCAGAACTTTATTATATGTGACTCTTACATTAAGCAATTGCGACCACCCCTGATATATATATATATATATATATATATATATATATATATATATATATATATATATATATATATATATATAAGGTGTATTTAGGTAGCAAGACTTCTTTCGAACATATTTGGTTTAATGATATTGAGAAGTTCTTTTTATCCATTTTTTATTAACTTTTTCAAATTTCCGAATTAGTTGTTTTATATAACCGGTAATTTTTTTGGCTTTTTGTCCCAGTGCCCTTTCGAATGTTGCTATCTTCGTTTTCAAATATATATATATACATATATATATATAACGGAGAGGTTGTAGTGTGCTCCAACGAGAGATAAGTGTATATTTTAAAGAAAAGAGATACACCGTAAACTTTTTTGGTTATAATGTGGATTCTTTAAATATATATTATACTTCATTTTCCATATTTTTGCTACATGTGTCTCCGGTCTTGCGACCTTCATCAGGCGAAGAGTGGTTGGTTATTTCCACATATTATTTAAAGAAATTACTTTTTCCTTATGTTTTCTGATGTTTAACTATTGTCTTTTGTGTGTAGTAGCAATCCAAACTTTCTTGGACTTGTGGAGAAAATCTTCTTTTTATTAAGGAGTAATAAAACAATTAGGATTGGTCAGAAAAAGGAGGAAGAAAGGAGGTCTTTGTTCTTATCTTCTTTATGACCTCTGTACCTTTTCAAACCTATCTCTATTTTTGTGTGTTGTGTGTGTGTGTTTTTGCTAGTATGTGTATACATATTCTTTCTGCATACATATATATAGTTTTATTATAAGGAATTAATATATATATATATATATATATATATATATATATATATATATATATATACACATATATATATATACACACACATATATATACATACACTCTTCGCCTGATGAAGGTTGAATCACTCGAAACAGGTGTAGCAAAATATGAAAATGATAATATATATTTAAAAAATTCACACTAAAACCAAAAACGTTGGCGGCTTCTCTCTTCTCTTTTAAATATATATATATATATATATATATATATATATATATATATATATATATATATATATATATATTAATAAATATAGAATCTCGTGCCTGATGAGTTGGTAAAACAACGAAGCTTAAGTCGCACCCGAAACGTAGGTACATGTACATTTATTAATATGTATTTTTAGCTCAGTCTAGCCACATCGAGCACTGTTATGTTTACACATTATAGTAAATTTAGTAAATATTTATTTGCTTACCTGTTTATGCACGCCAGCGCGCATATACAATTGCTAATATCTAGTTATTTGATTTACCCACCTCTATACGTATATATATATATATATATATATATATATATATATATATATATATATATATATATATATATTAACCTTTTTACTTGCTGTCGATTGTTTCAGGACATTTGTAACAACGTTTGAGTGTGCATACAAGGACCAGTGAATATATATATATATATATATATATATATATATATATATATATATATATATATATGATAATGTGATAATGAATACGTTGAGCGAGCCATGAATATTTGAGAGTGCTTACTTTAAAGGATTTGCAGTTCTTGTCATCTAGTGCCAAACATCAAGGAATCCAAGCAAACATGTAACAAATTTTAGTGTTCTGGAATGTGAAGCGTTTTTTTTATTTAAGTATAAGGTAAGCTGAAAAGTTCTCAGTCCGACCATGAATGCCTTGTCAAAAAAATTCCCGATGTTTGGTCTGATTTGGGGAATTGGATCGGATCGACTTTTTATCATCCATATTTAACGAAACACATATAAAATATCTTCGCTTTCTGCTACTCTGGTGTAACCTTCGGGTGTTTCTTATTAATTCAGGGTTGTAGGCGATCTGAAAGCATTCTAACATATACGGGACAGCGATCTGTTTCGTTGCTGGAATTGTTATCTATCTACTGGGTCGAGCTCAGACGAGCTTTTTTTATCCTGTAGCCCCGACTACATGAATTTAAACATGCTACTAGATTCCCAACCCGGTCTCACCGTTTTACTGTTGAACAAGCTACATGCAACCGCCACTTCTATTCTAATAGTTTCTTTTCTCGCACTTCCCGCCCGTGGGACTCCCTTCCGATTTCTTTCTTCCCTGATAACTACAATCTTAAAAAATGTAAAACCAACGTCAATCGCCATCTTCCGTCTTCTTGATCACTGTTCTTTTTTATCCTTCTCATTCTCTTTTGCTTTACTGCCCCCCCAACACTTATGTCTAAGTGGCATTGCCGCCTTGCTTGCGGTGAAAGGATTAAATAAGAAATTTCCATCGATGTCAGAGATTTGTGTTCAAGCCCAGTATTTCAAAAGCTGATAGGCAGTCCAGGCTTACGGAGATATCGCGTTGAAACGTGGGATCCCCGAAATTAAACCTCGCCAGTAACTCGATGGATGACCACTGAAGAATACCAAATTCTGAAAGCTTCGACATGTGGGTAATGTAATGGATAATGGGTAGTGTAATTGTAAATCGAGGAGCCGAATTCAAATTCCAGTCGGGTTCGTTATTATTCACTTTCACAAAAATACCCTGGGAAAGTGTGAATCCACCTCTTGTCCCCCAAGCTATGGGTTAATTAGCATGATTTGTATCAGTAAATCATTATTATCTCCGAAACAATTTTTAGAATCTAAAGCAATTTCCCAGCCTTTTTCGACGGTGTAAAATGTGCCCGATGATATTTTAAAATAACGGGAGTGACTAAAGAATTAACAAACAAACAAACGTTCGAATAATTGATGCAGTAATGAAAATACTTCATCTGAAATCTTCCGCGTATTTGCGCTGTACTCGGAACAGATAATGTACATCTTGACGGAAGTCTGTACAGAGCAAAAGTTCCTTGATGAAGCATGAACATCGGCGTTATTCGAACATAAAAACACAGGGATTTTTGGAAGCACGCTCATTAACTAAACTGAAATTCTTCTTCTATTTCAGTGGTTTTAAAATGGCAGGCAATTAGCTCTAAGGCTAACAATTACAAATCTAACTCGAGAAAATTTAACGAGGGTGGGGGGAATTAAAAAATACTTCAGAAATATATAATAGCGATGACAGTAAGAGTATAAAAAACAAACAAAATAACAAAAATACTAGATGACAATGACTAAATAATTAGATTAAAAAATGGGGGAGGAATTGAAGACACTTAGGATCGCAAGGGAAGGTATGTCACCTCGGACACTGATGATCATTGCTCAAATTTCTGTAGGCGCTGAATGGAAAAACGGAATTAGCTGAGACTATGTTCAGTTTTTACTGTGTTTTACCCACGTGTCAAGAAAGCATCCTCTTTTGGCGACGTCCATGACAGACTAAGTGCAGTGCATTCTGATTGATGAAGGGAAGAACGTGTTAAAACCATCATTCTGTCATTCTATGACTAAAGTCATTGATGATAACTTGATGTTTACAGAAATGCTTAAAATCATCTGATAAGTAAGACATTTTGCCTAACCCACCTGTCTTGTTTGTTTAGCTAAAGTATCCACTCAAAAATAGTTTAACTTTAAAGTAAACAAGACACATCCTTTCCGGGCATAAGATTAGGACTGCGATATTCAAAAGTTACTGAAAACAATTTTGCAGATTTATTCCACCAAGAAACGGATTGGCTTCGTCGACCGTCAGCGAAGGCGTTGTGGGTGCGTAATCTGATAATAAGAGTTCAAACATAAGTAAACATAAGTAGTCACACTTTTTCGGAGTAAATACTAAAAAACAACACAAAAAAAAAAGACATGTGGAAGGATAGTATGACTGCGTTGCGTTAATTCTTCAAAGGCGGGGGAGATTGTCTGCTTTGAAAAACTCAAGATTCCTGACGCAGGCATGATCATTTGCAATACGTACCTGCATGAAACATCCTGTTTTTTTGTTTGTTTGTTTTTTGGTGGGGGTGTCTTTATCTTTTTTTCCAGTGCTTATTAAATCGGATTAACTTATACTTTGGAAGCAGTTATAGTGCAACCGTGCGAAAAGTTAATTAAGCCAGCCGATTTCTTTTTAATCATATCACCCTTTAAATTTCTTTGTGACATACAGAACAATGAATACAGTCTCTTCACGTTTAACGATTGGGTTCCATTCCAACGAGCTGCTGAGAAGTTGTGTCTGGCTGCGATTTCAGGCACGCCACACGCGTAATAAGTTTGTGCCAACCAGCTTCAAATAGCTTTAATATCACTTTTGCTCCATTTTTAATATTTCACTCTTTTTGTTTTAAATCAATATCACTCCATGCAAAGCAGTAGAGCCAGTAAGACATTGAGGGGGTGTAATGCGTGCGGAAGAACAAGAAAAGATGAGAAACATTAGGGAGTGAGAAGAATAAAAGATGAGGAATCTAGAAGACAGTAGATAATGATTGACATTGCATTTAAATCTTCTAAATACAAAACTAGAGCAGCTGGCAATTCTACTGTATAAAACGTTGTTGTTATAGAAATCACCAAAGCACCACCTCGCGTAGTGAAGCTGTGGCCAGTACTCCATAAGGGAATGTCACTAAGGATCAGGATATTAGCTCACATTAATGAACGTTATTTACTTAACGAAATTATCAAGACACAATATTGAAGCAAGATGCATTTGCTCGTTGTTCAGTGAAAAAAATACCCAGTTGTCATGATGATGATTTGTAATTAGGAAGGTTCGTTTTTGTTTTGTTTTGTTTTACGGCATATCAACCTCAATGGGTCATTTAATGCCGACAACTTTTTTTTTCCTTGGTAATATTTTTGTTTTGTCAAAAATCTATTTCTGTCAATATTTTTTCCACAAAAATGTATAGCTGGTAATATTATTTTTTCAAAAACGTATAGCTGGTAATATTATTTTTTTCAAAAACGTATAGCCGGCAACACTATTCTTTCAAAGACGCGGATGTAGTTTATCGTCATACCCAGGACGAGTAATTAGAAAGGTATCAAATGAGAAAATATCAACTGACGAGAGAAATAACTTGCTAATTACTGCTTTCGACTTTGGTACCCTGCTAAGGGGGAAAATGGATACAAATTTTGCAGTTTTGTTCATAATTTAATTAATTTAAGGCGAAATTTTCAATTCTCTCTTTCAAGGCGAAATTTTCAGTTATCTCTTGCAAGGCGAAATTTTCAGTTCTCTCTTGCAAGGCGAAATTTTCAGTTCTGTTGTGACACTATGTGACACTAGTAAATGAAAAGAAAGGGTTACATTAAAATATAACTTGGAATAGGACAAAAAGGGTTAAAGTTAAAATATAACTTGGAACAAGACGAAAAAGGATAAGAATTAGAATATAACTTGGAACAAGACGGGAGGGATAAGGAGAAACTTGTTCTGAAAAAGATATTACCGAAAAATCCATGGAAAATTTAAACCCACAAAGGGCAGGGGGAGATGGTACAAGAGCACTCAGGGTCGGCCGACAGAAATTTACTAAAAAAGGGAAAAAAAGAGAAATTAATTTATGGTTGGTACTTAAAGTACGTGTTCCGAAAGATTCTTCTGGTGACCAACCAGAAAAGGAAGTCGATTGAAAAAATAATATTTGGGAATTTTCAAAGACGAAAGACGCGCCAGTACCTGCGATTACCGCCCACAGGAAAAGGGATCTCCAAAAATTTGGAGAGATAATTTTCCAAAGGGGAAAGTGTCAGTATAGAAATCAAGGCGTGAAGGATTAATTTTGTTCTACGAAGAAAACTACGTAAACCACATTGAGAATTGGCCCGAAAGACTTCCTGTTTTCTTTTATTTTATCTGCAAAGAACATTCTTATTTTTCCTTTATAGCACAGCTTCGCCGTGGTTCGAACCAACGCTACGATTGCTGACGATAACTCAGTCTTTACTTGCTCTATGATCAAAAAGCACAACGTAGGCTGGGCAGGGCGCAGATTGAGGCAGCCAACATTCAACGACTAGCGGCAGTATCGACCGGCGTGGGAGTTGACCCCGGAGGAACCGGCGTGAAGTGTTATAATATCACGCAAAGCGAAAATTTCAGTTCTATCTTGCAAGGCGAAATTTTCTAACAAACTCACTGAGCTAATGTGTAACGAAAACCTATCTTAGCCGAGGCATTTTGTCCTCTTATAGACTTTATCAAGGCAAATGTAAGGATTTTATTTTGCAAAAAGTATTTACAAACAAAGGTGAGGATGTTAGTTTTTGAAGTTTTAAATTAGAGATGCTCATAAATATTCATCATACTACACATATATATTATATATTTACACGCACAAAGACACACACACACACACACACACACACACACACACACACACACACACACATATATATATATATATATATATATATATATATATATATATATATGGGTAACGATATATAAATCTTTACATATTAATAACAATTTTGGAAGAAAGATATATGACAAAGTGGAAAAAGTTTTCATGTGACGCGTTTTGTCCCTTAGGACTTAATCAGACTAACTTTGTTTACGTTGATGCGATTACGCATGCGCACCAACGAGAGACGCTGGGAATCTAAAATTTAGAAAGAGTAATATTTGCATATGTTTGGGGTATATAATTTACCCAATTTCACCCAGATTCTTTTTCTTTTTGTTTCCATTATTTTTGTTATTAAATATCCTGATAACAGAAGATCTGTAAAGAATGGTGAAACGTTGTAAGAAGCTGAACGCAAATTAACTGTTGATGAACTGGCAATTAAAGCACTTTCTAAACATTTTCTTCTAAGTGTATTATTTTCTCTTTTAATTAGAGATTTAGCATTTTTATGTCAAAATTGAGGTCAGTCTCGTTAGAGTGAGCAATTAATGCGTTTAATGTGTTGTTTTTCAAAATGTCTCTTTTGTGTTCATATAATATTTTATTTAAACTTCTTGACGTTTCTCTAATATATTCTTTTTGGCAATCCTTACAGGCGATAGAGTAAATTCCTCCTTTAAGTTTTGGCTTGTTTTGTTTTGTATTAAGTCTTTTATTGTTTTACGCGTTGCTGTGACAAATTTTATGTTGAGTTTAGATTAATTCTTTTCAATTGAAATTGTGTTAATGAGTAGAACATTATAATTTTTTGATTGGTTGAGTTTTTTTCCGGAGAGGCGGATTTTATATTTTGGAATATTTTATGAACCTTTTGATTCGCATTGGATATGAAATAGGGTATTGAATGGTTTTCAAAGCATTTTCAGTGTATTTCACCACTTCGTGTAAATATTGAGGGCTGCAAATTCTGAGTGCTCTTAAGTAAAATCTGATGATTATTCCGGATTTTATTTTGTTGTTATGATGGGAATAAAAATTTATGAGATCATTTTTATTAGTTAATTTTCGGGTGGACACTAAGGTTTAAGTTTCTGTTAACGCGGTGTAGCTTGATATCTAAGGAAATGGAATGCATTGTTTTCTTCTATTTCGTATGTAAATTTTATTGTATGTTCGAGTTTGTTTAGTTTAACTACATGATCAAGTAAATCAATATCATGGGGATATATTAATAGAGCGTCATCAATATATCGGAAGTATGTTAATTGTTTAAGTAAAATATTGTGGAAAGGACTAGATTCGAGAAATTCTAAGAAAACGCATGCCATTACTCCACTAAGAGGCGATACCATTGGTAATCCAAATTTGTTGTCATAAAAAATATCATTAAATGTGAAATAGCATTGATTTGTAAAGAGACAGCAGACTTTTATTATTTTAGCTATTGGTAGGGAGAGGTTTATTTATTATGTTTTTAAGAGATTTAAGCACGCGCAACGTCTCTCGCTCGAGCGTATATGCAGCGGCATCAGCGTAAAAAAAAACTAGTCTTGAAATCCTAAAGGACGAAACGCGTCACTCGAAATTTTTTCCACTTTGTTATATATATATATATATATATATATATATATATGCATATTTCATTGAATACGACAGGCAATGTGCTTTGATTTAGTTTTTTATACAATTTCTCATGCGATCTAATATTTTTTTTCTTTTCAGATGATAAATTATATAAAAGCTATCCGAATGTTCTTTTATTTCAAGCGCTTTCGGTATTTAGCCATTTTCAAGGATGAAATATTTTAACTGTTCAATAAGAACTAGTTTGTTGACTATATGTATTTACATGTTTTCATTTTTTCAAACCACGTCCATATTCATAGTTGATATTATCAAGTATCGTTTTTTTGTTTTTTATTAATAAGGCTTCTATTATTTTTAGCCTTTTTTTGCATGTAGATGATACTTTTATATTTGTGTTTTCAACAAGTATGTTACGAATAGGGTCCGGTAGGTCTCCATGAATAATTAAAAGAGATCTAATTGAGCTATTTATTTAACATTTCCCTTAAAACTTCCGCGTTATTAGCATGTTTCGTCCATCACATTCTCAGTATCCTTCAGTAGAACCATATTTTTGTTGTCTTAAGTCTCTTCTTCATCTGTGAGGAGATTGTCCAGCATTCACTGCAGTAAAGGAGGACTGACATTACTTTTGCGATGTCAGAACGCTTTTGCGATGTCACTTTTGTGATGTCAACGAATGCTCGTTATCACGTTCGTAATTCTCGTTGTAGTCGAGACTTTGGAATCGTAGATACTAGTAGTAACTCCTTCAAATAATATTCGCACTAGCAATACTTGTTCGAATAGTAACCGCCGAATAGGAATCCGAAGAGTGATCAGTATAGAGAAATAATATAGAGGATAGTATAGAGAATCTCGATCACTTAGACGCGACGGTAATTCCCATATATACCTTTCTTTTTTGGGCACCCCTAGGCGGTGTAATGGTTAGCAAGCTTGTCTCACTAGAACAATTACGACTGAGTAGTGAGTTCGATCCTCACTAGGTGCCCCACATTTTCGGCCTTGTGCCACATCTAAGCTACACCTGGAAAATCACTATATATCTTTCCTTTATGATCACGAAAATAAATCAACTGTGATTGCTCACTGGTGATCTGTGTTCAAACTCCAGAGTCGGCAACGACACTTTATCGCTATACAACAATTACATAATAGTTGAGGATTCTTTTCTTTGTTTCTAATGAAATTTTCCTGTTTCTGGACAATTTCTATAGTTTTAAAAAGGCATCATTTGCTCTTCCAATTCACGTTTGGATTTCGGTGTTACATATTCTATCTTTAGTTTATTAACATGTCCAAAAGAAAGAACCAAACATTGAATAATTTCCTAAACACAAAGTATTAAATTCTTCATTTATTTTTGCAGAACGAATAGGTTTGACCCAAGTACTTCGAACTCACTGACTCGTATCTTGTAAAACATTGAAAAAATCTGAGATTGAAATGTCAAAGGTTTCTAAGTATTGTTTCACTTCTTTTTCTATTTGTTTTTAGTCCAACTAAGTGTCGCAATGTTATCTTCCACTTGTATCCGTATTTATTTCGCTAACAT
>OZ038499.1:42928594-42956094 GCA_964036315.1 Acanthosepion esculentum | reverse complement strand
TATATATATATATATATATATATATATATATGGGAAAAATAATTTTTTAAAATCAAAAATATTCTTATTCTACTCATAAACAGAGACTTTCTGAAGAGTCTGAGAAAAATCCAAAGCCAAATAGGAGATCAAGTATAAATTAAGCTCGTTGCATCTAATATCACATGTATTTTCATTGTACATGGAATACGTTTAATATCAGTAATAATGTGCCATACTTTTCTTCCTCTTGAGCTGTGAATTTATTATATTCAAAATTTCATTGCCTCCCTAAACTTCGCATGAATTTAAGTTTGATATCATTCAGTGCTAGTGTTTTTATTTGATGTTTTATTCAGCCAAACTGACAGACAAATAAATAGGCATCTAAATTCCCATTTCCCTGACGCCAAATCTTCCTGAAGGTTTGGGATTAAATTCATCTAAACACAAGTCGTGTAAATATTATGTTTAGGAATAGACAAATGCTACGAATTCATCATTTTTATTCCAGACACGGAAGAACCGCCATTTGTTTTCATTTCAGTTTTGACTCCGGAGAAACAAGGGGAGGAACGTCTGTTGTCGTTATTATCTAAATTGATTAATCGTCTGCAATTTGGTCACACGAAGCCAGAAAGCTTTCCCTTTGGGAAAACGACGCTGAAGTCAAAAACTTATTCATCCTGGGTTGGACGCGTGCCAAAGCATCGAACATCAATCAGAAACAAAAAAGAAATATGTCGATACCAAACTGAAGCAATTGCAGATGTTGGGTTGGCTAAAACGTTCGTTGGGTTTATTAAGTAAATTTTCTACTTTTGGATCAACCCAATAAAACACAATGGTAAATGACAGGACAACAACCTGAGAAATGAAGACAAACCGGATATAATAAATTCCAAACGTTAAACAAGTAATTCTTCAAGAACTTCAGGTTTCAAAAAATAAACTTTGCCCAATAAGAGCAAATACACCCTTCTGCAAATTAATTGGGACAAAAAGAATAATTTCATTTTTTAAAAATATTTTTCCAATGAAACATGTGCACATGTTAGTAATTCGTATGTCCATTCCACAAAGTCGTTCCTTGCAGACTGACCACAGATTCTCGATTGGATTTAAATCATAGAGTTTCCGTGCCAGTCTATAGTACTTTGATTTGCTCACTGGTAATGTTTGCCAGTGTGTTCGTGCAGCGTTACAAATTTTCGTACGCTTTCTTGAAGTAATTTCCATCTCAGACAATGGTCGTAGGACAACTAATCGACAGTCGTGACAATAGTGGATGGGCGTAATGAAAATTGAGGCGATCACAGATGACGCAATATTATTCAAGGCCAAACAAATTTCATCATACATCCCGAAAATAGATTAAAATCCACTACAAATGACCTAACCTGAGGAAAAAATAGAAATCGATTACACCCTGTCACTCCAGTGCATCTAAAACTGGCCGTACGGTGAAAGAAAGGAAACTAAAGCTGCTGTTTCAATTAATTTGCACAAGGGTGTAATATTTTACAAGTTCATAGAATTCTTACAACAAAGCCATTAATTATCTGTCTAAAACGCAGTCATTATTTGCACTCGAATATAAAATTTCAGCCTGGAATTTATATTACCTATCATTGATTTTATATGATATATAAATCATTACAACATGTATTTTTTGTTGTTTTGTTTTTTTTTATTTTAGATTATAATGTTCACCTTGTACAAGATTCGGAAGCCACTTGAACTAAAGGGTTACAGATTAAGAGGCAAAATTTATTCGAATATGTGAGGAAGATAACACTGAACTCTGGATTTGAATATATTAAGATTGCAGTGATCGAGGAAGCATCTTCCTGGGAGTCGGTTCCACCGAGCAACGGCTCGTGAGAAGCTACTGCTCGTGGGGAACTTACATCTTCACTAATGGACGAAAGAATAAAAGGTATTTTCTTTTTTCAGCAACTGAGTGTACAACTGGTCTTAAAAAAGTCTTACTACATTTTCGTAGCGTAATTATATTATGATTTTGCTTGTTCCTTCTTTAGTTTAGACAGACAGATAGATAGATAGATAGATAGATAGATAGATAGATAGATAGATATAAATGAGAACAGACTGAAATAGATACACAGATAGATAGATAAATATTAACAGACTGAAATAGATAGAAGGATAGATATGAACAGATTGAAATAGATCGATCGATAGATAGATAGATAGATATAAATGAGAACAGACTGAAATAGATACACAGATAGATAGATAAATATTAACAGACTAAAATAGATAGAAGGATAGATATGAACAGATTGAAATAGATCGATCGATAGATAGATAGATAGATATAAATGAGAACAGACTGAAATAGATACACAGATAGATAGATAAATATTAACAGACTGAAATAGATAGAAGGATAGATATGAACAGATTGAAATAGATCGATCGATAGATAGATAGATAGATATAAATGAGAACAGACTGAAATAGATACACAGATAGATAGATAAATATTAACAGACTGAAATAGATAGAAGGATAGATATGAACAGATTGAAATAGATCGATCGATCGATAGATAGATAGATAGATAGATAGATAGATAGATAGATATAAATGAGAACAGACTGAAATAGATACACAGATAGATAGATAAATATTAACAGACTGAAATAGATAGAAGGATAGATACGAACAGATTGAAATAGATCGATCGATAGATAGATAGATAGATAGATAGATAGATAGATAGATAGATAGATAGATAGATAGATAGATATAAATGAGAACAGACTGAAATATATACACAGATAGATAGATAAATATTAACAGACTGAAATAGATAGAAGGATAGATATGAACAGATTGAAATAGATCGATCGATCGATAGATAGATAGATAGATAGATAGATAGATAGATATAAATGAGAACAGACTGAAATAGATACACAGATAGATAGATAAATATTAACAGACTGAAATAGATAGAAGGATAGATATGAACAGATTGAAATAGATCGATAGATAGATAGATAGATAGATAGATAGATAGATAGATAGATAGATAGCACTTATGGTACAGCTAGCCGAGACCTAATAAATAACTTGATGGAAATAGATGTATGTCTTAGTTTCCATAAACAGTGCAATTAATAACAAATGGCTTAGATCCAGAAGTTTTGCTAAAGGAAAAATGTGTGCCTATCAACAGGAAACTTTGCTCCTACTGCCGAAACATGGCGTTACCAATTTGGCCACATGAGACCATCTTGATAGAATAAATTTCGATGTACCTATTTAAGGAACACACAGCACTCGTGAGTACATCGAAGCATTTATATCAGTTGTTTTCAATCGGGATCCATATGGACACTGGCGGATCCATTTAACATTAGTGGAGGTCCATATAAAAATAGCAAATTGGTGGTACGCTGTAATATTTTAGTGGTCCATTTAGCTTAGGAGCGGTTGTTATAACTGAGAATTGGAATTTCTACAGTAATCTATGCCATATTAAAATACTAAAAAATAGAAAACAAACTCTAAAACCAGCAGAAATCGAGATCGATATATATATATATATATATATATATATATATATATATATATATATATATATATATATATATATATGTTAGGCTTATGACTTTTTGTAAAATAATTGATTTGCTTTATCATAATGTGCTGAACTTTTGTTAAAAATTAATGAAGTAGGGTTTAATTCGATTTATTTTTTTAAATGTCACCCCAACACGAAATTTCTAACATTGTAAATAACTATAATAGTACTATGACTTTCTGGAGTCTTGTAGAACTTGTTCATTTGTAAGGTCGTATATTATGCTATAGCTATAAAATGTAAAAAATACATAAGTGTTCTACCCAATTACATCATAAGCAAATTGAAAATAAAGCTTATGAAATATTTTGATTTCTTATTACTTGTATGGTAAAATCGAATTTTCGGTCGGTGGGAACTTTTTCAAGAACTAAAACAAATAGATGCCTTTACCATTACTTTTGAACGCGAGTTCATCGAATTCTGACACAGGAACACACACACTCATATATATATATATATATATATATATATATATATATATATATATATATATATAAATATAAAAGTGGACATGGAAGTCAGCACTTAGAGGCGACAGTCTGTTTCATGCTAGTGCAATCGTCAGGCGATTGCACTAGCATGAAACAGACTGTCGCCTCTAAGTGCTGACTTCCATGTCCACTTTTATATTTACACACGCTCTATCTCTGATATTGAGCACTTTACTCCATAAATATAGCACACTTTAAGACTATATTTCTGCATATATATATATATATATAAGTACAGACGATCCTAAAAAATCCATTCGGTTATAATTTATTTCATGAATATCCAAATATTTATCTCTTCAAACCGAAATTTGGATATTCATGAAATAAATTATAACCGAATGGATTTTAAAGAGTCGTCAGAACTTATTATTATTATTATATTGCCCTGTTTCTTACATTGAACTCTCCTTGGGTTAATGTCCTCCTTGGAATTATCGCTACCAATTATCAATTGATATTATATATATATATATATATATATATATATATATATATATATATATATATATATATATATATTTAGAAAGAGAAAGAGAGAAATGTGACCAATCAAAGTTGAATAGTCCTTTTAAGATTTTTCTCCGACTCTTGAAATTGACATATGCACTCAATTTCTTATCTTAGCGTAAACAAAGCAATTTCTAAAGAAAAAGAATGGATTATTTTTTATTTAATAATCTGACGAATTTTTATTACTTAAACGTTATTTTTACTCGATACTCACATTTCACTAGACGCCCCGTTTATTTATTAAACAGTATATTTATTCAATTTCGTCTCACAGACGGTTCCCTACAAAACTGGGAACGAAATTAAAAATATAAAATATCAACAATTAACACTCTGTATATATATATATATATATATATATATATATATATATATATATATATATATATATAATATCTCCAAATAAGCGAGAGAACAGATGCAGTAAAAATTTATTGTTTCTAACATTTACTTTTTTTTAAAGTAGAGTAAAGTTAATGATATAAAACGGTGAAATTCCTTCGCAAACACAATTTTAAAGATGCATTAACCTACATATCACTCGATGAATGTTATGATCCTTGTTTTTAAAAATTATTAGCTGTATAAGGTCTTTCTTTAATACGCAAGTACTTTCAGCTGTGCATTCAGTCATCTTCAGGCATGGAAATGATCATAACATTCATCGAGTGATTTGTAGGTTAATGCACCTCTAAAATTTTGTTTGCGAAGGGATTTCGCCATTTTATATCATTAACTTTACTAATCTACCTTTTGTATGAATGAATCATTGTAATATATATATATATATATATATATATATATATATATATATATATATATATATATATATATGGGAGGTGCTGAAAATTATCGAACGGCCCAAGAAAGGAATCTAAACAAAATCTGGTGTTTAGACATTCGATCAGAATTTGAGAAGTAGATCAAGCTGAAAATTTTTCTGCACCCCACGTACACTTTCCAAATGGGAAACGCTGTACTTACTCATTTTTCCTGGTTTATTAAAGGTATCAAAGGTCAAACGACTGTCACAGACAAGAGTATTTCTTACCAAAATGACATTTGGAGATTTCCCAGTGTGATTTCACTTCAGTGTCGACACTTTATAACGCCAGCAGCTGAAGGATCGCATGTCGATTGTCAGGATATCAGTGAATGGAAGTCGGCGACCATTTTAAACCTACACATACACTGTTCCCTTTAGTCTTTGCGCGTCGATAGGCAGTCGCATAATGTAATATTATGATAAATGTATTTTGCTTTTTTTTTAAAGACGTCGCAGACATGAGAGTATTTTAGTTGATAAGAGTGGTACCTCAGCGACAATTTGTTGCCGAGATGCGGGTGGTTTATCTAGCCCAGTGATTCTCAACCATGCCGCGCGATCCTCTTAAGTTTGCCGTGAAATATTGTCAGGGTGCGGTGGGTAAATTGTTGCCATTTTTTTATTTTTTTATTTCGCGCGTGCGCGTTGTTTGTTTTTGATTTTGTCGACTGCACATTATAGTAAGCCGTTTCCACACTTTTCTATTTTTCTGATATAAGACTGACAGTCAAACAATCGTTGGTATTATTGATACACTATAGATCGAAGAAGCGGTCAGCAAGATTGACCTCTATATTAATGCTGGCAAAACAGAATATATCAGCTGCAACCAAGAAGGAGAAATTAATTTGAAAAACGGCAACATCAAATCCATCCAGGAACTTGTTTACCTCGGAAGTAACATCCAGTCAACAGAGAGAGACATCAAAATCCTCAAAGGCAAGGCCTGGGTGTCCTTGATGGTCTGAGCACCATCTGGAAGCCCCCCTCTCTCTCTGACAATCTTAAGAGAAACTTCTTTAAGGCCACGGTAGAATCTGTCTTGCTCTACGGCTCAACAACATGGACACTGACGAAACAACAAGAAGCGCCAGTTGACGGAACATATACAAGGATGTTACGTGTTGCATTGGACATCAACTGGAAGAAAAACCCAACAAAGAAACGCCTGTATGGACACCTTCTTCCTATCTCAGTTTCGCTAAGAGAGAGAAGGCTTCGGCTAGCTGGTCACTCCTGGAGAAGTAAGTCGGAAGTTGTGAGTGACATCCTCCTATGGAACCCATTGCGCGGCAAAAGATTGGTTGGAAGACCTCATCACACCGACATTGACCAACTTGTAGATGATTCTGGATGCCGTCTGGAGGACCTGCCGACGGCGATATCTGACAGAGTTGGTTGGAAGGAACGAGTCAGGAGAATTCGAGAAAATTATGATGATAGATTCACTCGCACTTCTGTTATTGTTGTACGTTTGTTAGACAGATGAAGATTAATAACCTATTGTCAAGAATTTCCATTGATCTTCTCGTTGTGTGTACCGTGGCACCATTCTCTTGATGCCACACATCCAACCTCCTAAAGCCTCTAAGTTTTGGTTCCAGAAAGGTCCGCAGCATCTCCTCATACCGTCCAGATGTTATTGTAACCGAGTGGTCTCCCTCCTCATACAATCAAGTGTCTCCCACACCAAATTTCGCAACTGCTCACAACTAGTTCCTTCGGTGTGTAGCGGTCTTTCATGAAGCTGTCTATGGTTATTTTTCCGCCCAGTTACGAAAATTCTGCTTAATGACGATGATTAATTAGTTCGACACAATCTTGACACCTTGAGCTAAAGTATAATGTCTTCTTTTGTTTTTTAGATAGGATTAAGAGCCGCACAAATTAATTCCGACAGGTAAAAATTATTTGTTGAAACTTGCAATGGAATCTCATACCTCTCGGAGACCAGTCTACAGCTCTATTCTTCCTTTGTAATGGAGAATTTACTTAAAAAACGGAAAGGAAGTCAAGGGATTTGGCGAATGGTCGAAAAGACACACATGGCACACACAAATATTCACAGACACACACGGTGAGATGAATCTGCTCGATGGTTTTTGACATATGCGTGTTTCCCACCGGCACTTGTGTTTGATCCCATGGAAATTGGTAGTGGTAAGCCGTTTCCTTATAAGGAAACCTTCGGTATTCACTGTCGGAAGAGTTAGCGTTTTATAAAATCTTTCTCTTAAAACAATTTTGCAGGAAAACAGGTTTCACTAAATGGTATAGCTTTTTCTAATATTGGTGGGAGTTTCCTTCCTAACATTTTCTTTAAGGTAGTGCGGAAGTCAACATCTTGGTTATACGATTATTTTCCCTTCTAAATACATTTGCTATCCGTTTTAGTAGTTGCTACAGTTGAAAGTCAGCAAATGCTGTGATTTCACTTATTTATTGAAGATTTTTTGTGATTCTGTAGCGCTAGTCTACAAGATACGATGAAGGATTGTTTTTTTTTTCAAGACCTAGAATATACATTCGTTGAATCCATTTGAATCATTTATCTGAGAAAATGGTTGCATATAGCTAATAGTTTAAACATTACTAAACTAGTTGAATGTTTCGTATGACATATATTTGAGAGTCGATCATTGCAAATATATAGAACATTGGTGCAACGCAATATTTCTCCTCCAATTTCCCCAACATTTAGTCATATGTCGGACTAAGGTAAGCTTAGTAGAAATCTAAAATACGAAGTCGGTATTCATTGGGTCTATGGCACAACTGCTAATGTTTTCCGAGTGACAAAAGAAGGTATGGATGAACTTGAATGTCAGTAAGGACGCCATTACTTTGTCCTGTATTTCTCTAAATATTTTCACTTCCTCATCGTTAAATTCGACACGGTTTTCATTCTGACATGAATGTTCGACACCCAAGGCCATATGTCACTATTGCCGAACGTCAAACGGAAATGTCCAGAATGACAAGCTTGGCGCATGATGTCAACAATATGTGTCACTCATTTGTCCGTTGGCTGTGTGCGTTTATAATATCCAGTGATAGAAAGTAGACCAGGACCAATGGCCAGTTATTTAAGGATGTGTTTAACTTAGGCTATTACACTTATGATTCATATTTGATAAAGACCCAACATGCACTGGCTCTCCCTCTGCTAGCTTCCTTTTTCTTGACTGCGTTGGCGAAAAGGTAGACAATTTGTTTGTCATTGGGAGTGTCGATCATAATGTCAACGTTGTACGACTATTCATACGTTAAACATTTAATTAAAAACACGTATGAAGATTTTTATTTCACGATCGATGTTGAAAATGAAGACGTTTTAGGATTCTTGACCGAAAATTAATCTGACGAAAAGACAACATTATGACCGGAAATACTTAAACTTCCTGTTCAGTTATAACACGTAGGAATATACGAGAAAAATCTTTTTTCCTGAGTCTTTCAAATATTTTTTTTGGATATTATACATCACGATTATCTTTAATACAAAGTGGAGTGTAAACATAACTAGCTTTACACTGACTGACCAATGACTATCCCACGCTGCGTCTCCATTCTTGTTCACATCAATGTGCACTGGGAAAGGCTCGCTGCACGTTCAGAAAGAACGAAAATTGAACCCCAAAACCACGTCGAGAAAGAACTCGAACCCAATTTCGAATATCTATATAGTAGGTGTTTTATTCGGGACTTTGCTTGTTTGCTTTGGATAGGGTAAGTATATGACACTTGAGACAACTTCTGCTATGTCGGTTTCACAGTTTTGGTCTCGCTTCTCATCTACACATCACCACGGGTGGCTGGCAATACCAACGGAACTAACCGATAGGCAGCCTGTCTTCCTCCAAGAGCAAGGCAGAACTGACTTCTTCGATCCCAAGCATGACTGTTAATATAAACCAGTAAGCGGAAATCATCAATATCCGGCTTTGTTATCACTTGACCCCAAATGCATTCTTTTACTTTTTCTTCTTTTATCCCCCTTCGGTCAAGTAGGTGACGCTTAGAAGACCGAACTTCAAATACCCATCCGCTGTCCATAAGAAGGAAACACTTGAGATCGAAAGAAAATTATACATTCCTCTTCTATGGGTGCGTTCCAGTCCTAGTGTCACGGGTGCTGAAATGTTCTTGGCTTGACCCACATCTCAAAATCTGATCAAATGATAAAATATTAATTTTCTGTATAAGTTCCTCTTGATCGTTCAGAAAACTTTTCGGCGTCGCTGGTAAATCGTTATTATTATAATTAATTACACTGGTCAATACGATTTTTGGTGCCAAGGAACAAAACACATTTTTTAGCTAATTTGATGGCGCTGATTCCGAAAATGGCCTTAGTTTTCATGGTTAGCTACCGTTTTTACTGTACTGAAATTGTTCATTTTTGGAAAAAAAAGATCAATTTACGATCTTGGCTGGTCTCAAAATTTAGTTAATAAAGTTCGTAGAAACCCATCAATTTTCAGGTAGGCCGAGCAATTTATGCCAACCACCTGAAATAAACTATTTTTTATGAGAAAAAAGTGTTTTTGAGTCAAAAAGTTTTAAATAAAAGTACCGCATTTTCCAATTTATCGTCAAAATTCAAATTAACTGATAAACTTTGTCAGTAATACACTTTAGTAAGCCTGATAAGGTGACATAAAAAAATGAAACCCTAAAATCTTCTGTTTGATATTCATAAATTTACCCTATCACTTTTATCCCTACATTTCGGAAGAAAAACCAAGCACATTGAGATTTTTTACAATGACATTCACTCTGTACAGGGCCTAAGAGTCACTCGAGGTAGAGCTTGACAGAGTAAGTGGCACAATTTATGGGGATATGTAGGAAAGGTAAAGGTTAACCTTAGACTTGAACAGGTTAAGTCTGTAGCATCCTCTTGAGAGTAGTTTCCACAAAGTCGCGATTCGTGAAATCGGTTGGTGTGTTCGGGTGAAGACGGGGTAGTAAGACAGTCACAGCCATGCATACATCAACAACCTTGAAATTGTCCGGAGACAGAACCCTGCATCACGGCATCGAGGGGCCCCACCGGAGACAACTGCATGGGGCAGAACCCATTCACCAGTTACAGTAGCCGCATTATTATGCACTCATTGATAGGATATCTTCATTCGGAGTTAAAGAATCCTGAATGTCAGTTGGATAACGCCCAAACCCAGAAAACCCAAGCACGCTTAATGAAGGGACAAATAATCCAGGAAAGAGGATATAGGCGTGATACCCTGAGTATACTCGTTCTGTCTACCCCAAATGAAGGCAACAGAACTTCTCCTTGACTCAGAAAGATCGAACCTGTCTGAGACTTCAGGTACCGAGAAGAGCTTGCACATATGAGGACGAAAAGACCAACTGGGAGAAGGAAAGGGCAACATAGGTTACCCGAGGTGCATCACCATCCTTATCACCCCATTTATCTGCGATCTAAAAATAATTCAATCTATAAATTTTGATATTTTATTTTTCAGAAAAAAAATCTCTTTCTATTATATCAACCGAATAGTCCGCTATTCCCCCTGCACAAACATTATGTCAATACACATTGTATTTTATCTATCTGAATACCGGAGGCTCCTTGCTGTGGAGTAATGGGCAATGAGCAAGACTATTGGGTAGTGAGTTCAATCCCCACTGAATGCTTCTCAAATATAACCTTGTTCTAACTTCATTTCAGCTATTTCTTTTAATCATTTCACCCTAAGCAAGGCGGGAATACCACTAGTGCGCAGGGGGTTACAGCAAATGAAAGTGAATGAGATGACTCAGTATAGGGATGATTAAGGAAAGGACAGAAGATGAAGGTGATTCAATACGAGAGAAACTAGCGTTTAACGTCGCCTGTAAATTTTTGAAGATTATAGCTATCAGGGAAGCAAGGAAAAAAGCTCGTCAGACCAGTTGCTATCGAAATATTTGTAGAAAAGCCACGTCAATTCAGGCTTATCTTCATGTAGGCGGGTACTAGGGAAAAAAATCACGTCAGAGAAGATGCCATCGAAATATTTGTAGAAAAGCCACGTCATTTCACGCTTATATTCATGTAGGCGCGGACTAGAGAAAAAAGCTCGTCAGAGCAGTTGCTATCGAAATATTTGTAGAAAAGCCACGTCAATTTACGCTTATATTCATGTAGGCGGGCACTAGTGAAAAAAACTCGTCAGAGCAGTTGCTATCGAAATATTTATAGAAAAGCCACGTCAATTCACGCTTATATTCATGTAGTCTGGCACTAGTGAAAAAACCTCATCAGAGCAGTTGCTATCGAAATATTTGTAGAAAAGCCACGTCAATTCACGCTTATATTCATGTAGGCTGGCACTAGTGAAAAAACCTCGTCAGAGCAGTTGCTATCGAAATATTTGTAGAAAAGCCACGTCAATTCACTCTTATATTCATGTAGGCGGGCACTAGAGAAACAAGCTCGTCAGAGCAGTTGCTATCGAAATATTTGTAGAAAAGCCATGTCAATTCATGCTTATATTCATGTAGGCGAGCACTAGGGAAAAAAGCTCGTCAGACAAGTTGCTATCGAAATATTTGTAGAAAAGCCACGTCAATTCACGCTTATATTCATGTAGGCGAGCACTAGGGAAAAAAGCTCGTCAGACCAGTTGCTATCGAAATATTTGTAGAAAAGCCACGTCAATTCACGCTTATATTCATGTAGGCGGGCACGAGGGAAAAATCTCGTCAGAGCAGTTGCTATCGAAATATTTGTAGAAAAGCCATGCCATTTCACGCTTATATTCATGTAGGCGAGCACTAGGGAAAAAAGCTCGTCAGAGCAGTTGCTATCGAAATATTTGTAGAAAAGCCACGTCAATTCACGCTTATATTCATGTAGGCGGGCACTAGGGAAAAAAGCTCGTCAAAGAAGTTTCTATCGAAATATTTGTAGAAAAGCCACGTCAATTCACGCTTATATTCATGTAGGCGCGGACTAGAGAAAAAAGCTCGTCAGAGCAGTTGCTATCGAAATATTTGTAGAAAGCCACGTCAATTCACGCTTATATTCATGTAGGCTGGCACTAGGGAAAAACCTCCTTTAGTGCAGTTGCTATCGAAATATTTGTAGAAAGCCACGTCAATTCACGCTTATATTCATGTAGGCGCGAACTAGAGAAAAAAGCTCGTCAGAGCAGTTGCTATCGAAATATTTGTAGAAAAGCCACGTCAATTCACGTTTATATTCATGTAGGCTGGCACTAGGGAAAAAAGCTCGTCAGAGCAGTTGCTATCGAAATATTTGTAGAAAGCCACGTCAATTCACGCTTATCTTCATGTAGGCGGGCACTAGGGAAAAATGCTCGTCAGAGCAGTTGCTATCGAAATATTTGTAGAAAAGCCACGTCAATTCACGCTCATATTCATGTAGGCGGGCACTAGGGAAAAAAGCTCGTCAGTGCAGTTGCTATCGAAATATTTGTAGAAAAGCCACGTCAATTCACGCTCATATTCATGTAGGCGGGCACTAGGGAAAAAAGCTCGTCAGAGTTTCTTTCGAAATATTTGTAGAAAAGCCACGTCAATTCACGCTTATATTCATGTAGGCGGGCACTAGGGAAAAATGTCGCCAGAGAAGTTGCTATCGAAATATTTGTAGAAAAGAGAGAGGGGAGCCACGTCAATTCATTGAGAAATTGACTGAAGTCGAGATGTCTGGTCAGGATCGATTACCTTACAGATCCTTCTTTGAATGTTGTGAAGGATCTCAAAATATACAGCAGGAGCACTAAACCATATATGGCAACAGTATTCAATGCACAGACGAATGGATTCTGACAGTGAGCCAACTTTCCTTGCAGTAGATGCAGCTATTGATTCGATGTAGTCATTCAACTTAATGTCAGTGGAAAACGTGAGGCCAACAAGGTGCAGTGTGTTACTTTCCTGAAGACTAGCGTTAGTTATGCTGATGGCAGGCAGAAAAATAGTAATAATACCTATTGTATTTTTTAAAGTAGCTTAGTAAATACCTATTGTATATTTTAAATACCAAGTCCTTTCAGTTTCCTTTTCTTTAATATTTACTTTAATGACTTACTGTGCATTCTTGGGAAATATAGTAAAGTGGTTCCCTGTTGTCTTCTCCACAGTTTAAAAGTCAGTGTTTTCGTTTCCTTCTCTTAGATTGGTTGCTACCCAAAGCTCGTCATTCCTGCCTAAGTTTTTATGTAATCCAAAACTGGGGAGAGTTGTTATGTAATCCAAAACTGATATACTAGCGATAATTACGGAAAGAGTCTGTCATGTTTTTGATAAAAACGGTGAAGCTCAGGTTGTAGCATCGGACATCTCAAAAGCCTTTGACAGGGTTTAGCATTCAGGTCTTCACCATAAGCTGAAAAGCTACAGTATCTCCAGACACGTTTTTAAGCTGATACAGTCCTTCCCATCAAATCATGAAATGAAAGTTATCCTGAATGGCTACTCATCTACATCCTTTCATTCTGATGGTGGTGTCCCCCAGGGCTCCATCCTTGGCCCCACACTGTTTTTAATCTTCATTAAATATCTTCCTAATGACATCATCTCTACACTGTCGACACTAATATTTACTCCTACTTCAATAGTAAGGCTGATCAGTCAGACCAGACCAAATTGGTAGCCGAGGTACAAAATGACCTCAAGACTATCGTTAACTGGGGTAAATGATGACTTGGCAATTTTAACGCCTCCAAAACTAAACTGGTCCCATTAATAACCTGAGACCCCTTTCTGCTTTTCATCAGCATGACTGATGCTATCCTCCAAGAAAGTAACTCAATACACCTTCTCAGGCTAATGTTTTCAGCTGACTTGTGATAGAAAGATTACATTGAATCCATCGCCAGATCAGTTGCTAAGAAAGTTGGTTCGCCTTGGCGAATGACACAATTATTCTCTCTGGAATCTATCTTGCATATCTATAAGTCTACCATTCTTCTATGCTTATAATATTGCTGCCATATATGGTTCGGTGCCCATGCTATTTTCTTGGGGCTCCACAATATTACTGGTCCTGATCTCACGGCTCGGCTCGGCTTCAGTGACTTGCCCACCACTGTAAGGATGCCTTTTTTATAAATATTTTCATGGCAATTGTTCAAATGAGCTCTACACTAACTTGAACACGCCTGACCGGTTCTATTTTCAGCGTCGATAGCCTTTATCCTACACATCACCTGCTTCATACAGCATCTCACTTGTCTTAACAAATCTTCTGTTTTGACAATGTGGGAAGTTTAAAACAAAAGTGTAAGAAACTTAATCAAGCCGGATAGAAATCAAGACGGCAGAAATTTTAAATTTGAATTTAACTGTCGATTCATTTTCAGGGTTTCTCTTGAGGTTCGTTTCTCCCTTACTTCTTTCTTAATGTGCCGTGTTCCCACAGGACGTTGGCGGTCATGCTCTCCACAATTTCCTGTCCTTCGTAGCTATTAATAAATTTTGTCTTTTTGTTATTTCTCATAAACCCTGTTCCGTCATCCATTTACTCAAGTTCATCCTTCCTCTTCTTTGTGCTGTACACCCCAGGATGTAAAAGATCATGGCTCTCCACAATCTCCTGTCCTATGTCGCTTTTAATAAATTTTGTTTTTTTGTTATTTCTCCTAAACCGTGTTCTGCCATCAATTTATTCAACCTCGTTCTTATTTTCTGTGCCGTGTGCCTTCAGGAAGTAGACGATTATGGCTCTCCACAACTTCCTGTCCTTCGTAGCTCTTAAATTAATTTTGTCTTTTTTTGTTATTTCTTACTGGCCTTGTTGCATCATCCATTAACTCAAGCTCTCTTATTTTCCTCTGTCACTGTTGCCTTCTAATTATCCTGTGAGTTTCAGGTTTTCCAAGCCCTCTTTCCTCATTATGTGCCCTAGAAATTTTAACTGTCTCTCCTTGATGTTAATTATAGGTTTCCTTTTTGTTTCCAGAGTGATCGTCATTATAAAAAAAAATAAACAAATACATTAGACGTTAATTTGGGAAAAATAAATTGTATTTTTTTAAATATTAAAAAAAATATTGCCATTTTTATGGCATCGGCATAATTTCAATTGTTTCTTTCTGAAGTTAAGTATTAGCATCCATTTTGTTTCCATTTTCTCTAAAACTTTGTTGTTGCTCGCAAGTTCGGTCCATGGTATTCTCAGCATCGTTCTGTAGAACCACATTCTGCTGTTTCAAGTCTCTTCTTCATCTTTGAGAAGATGTCCAACATTCATTACCACATATGAGGACAGCTATCACGTAACAGTTCAGTACTCTTTATTCCATCAATAATAACATTAATTTTGTCTGACGAAGTCCTTTTGAAGGACGAAGCGAGTTACATTTTTTTTTATTTTGTTGCTCTGTTACTCTCCTTTATTCAAATATGTAGAATTCTTATATCGCATTCTCTTACAAATCATATCCCATAAACATGTATGTACTAGCTTAAAAGCAGCCCTATCTGTCGGTATTTAACCTAGCCTCTTCCGAGGGCTCTTGACTGTAGGTAGGAGTAGATGCGATAAGCAACAATGAACTACAGAAGAACTCAAAACTGATGGCTGCATTTAAGTATGACATTAATATTTAAGCTAGCCTTTTAAAAGTTCAACAATAACTCTTAATTTAAAGACAATTTGATGTACGTAGGTCCTTACTTTCCGTACAAACAAAAGCAGTAATGAAAATTTGGAAATCTAAAATTTCAGGATTGCGGGTCCGGATCTGTCACGGAATGTTTTTAATTTGCTCACGGAATCAGCTTGATTCCAAAATGGTATCATATGTTGGGCTACGGCCTCTAGAGGTAAAGTTGAAAAAGTGTGACACAGTGACACAATGACATTCGCATTTAATATACAGACGTATGTTTGTGTGTACCGCATCGTCCTGCCAGCTAATGCCTGTGTTGTTTGCAATAGGGTTTGCAGATCATCATCTGGACTGAAGGGTCAAATAGTGGTACAGAGGAGAGCTTTAGGCCGTGCAGATCCAATCAACCCAGTCAAGGATACAGAGTTTATCTGCTATACACGCCTGATATCGAATGCTTGTCACAAGAGTCATTTTAGGGACCACGGATGCCGAAAAGAGGCGGAAGCCATCACAAACGATGCTAGGGGTGAGGGAGCAGCTTTCATCTGAGCAAGAGTAGCCAACGCCATGTGTGTGTGTGTGTGTGTGTGTGTGTGTGTGTGTGTGTGTGTGTGTGTGTGTGTGTGTGAAAACAAATGTCTGTGGCGTTTATTTAATTTCGCTTTATCTGTCAGATATCCAGAATAGCAAAAATCTGTAAGGAAAGCTTAACTATCGCTCTCGGTAGGCACCCTGCAAGTATGCGGATATATGATTGGCGTGTTTAACACGCATGCGCGTTTGATTAGCCAACTGAAATCTTTCACCAGGAAGATCCTTGCACCAGCCGATTGGTTTAAAGTAGAAGAAAAAAAAAAAGGACGTGACAAGTTCGAAATGTAACAGGACAGTTTGTTTATGTCTACAGCAACACTTGATTTCCTCATACGCTTCTTCTTTGTTTTTTGTTTTTTAGTTTTTCTTTTTCTGGGAGTAATGCTTATAACTAACATTGATTAATGACGCCATATTAAAAATATAAAAATTTAAAGAAGGAGGAAGGTGGGAAAATAGCAGTTGTTTTTTTGTTTTGTTTTTTTGTTTTTTTTTCTAATTTATTCACCACAATTTTTGTTGGCGAATTTTTCTATAAATATGTGTGGGTGTTTAGTGTCCTTTCAGTAGGCGTACATGTGAAAGGGTATGTACCGGTTTTTCTTTTAGTTGGTTTCTCTGAGTTCATATACACGATGAGCACTAGAATTTACACAAGTACATGTACATTACAAAGAGTGTTTGCAGTTCAAAACTGACGGAACTAAAGAATGGATCTAATCAGAACCTTTGCCATGAAATAGAAATTCGAGATTGTCTGTGGGAAAGAGAATGTCTATTAGCGCCTTTCCTCACAAGACCATGGAAATTATTTTGAAAACAAGGCAGGATCGTGAATATTGAGTAACTGCAGCCCAGATATGGCAACAATATTCTATATCTTGGTCTAATTTGACTCTTGTAAAGATAATCTATGGTAGGAAGAGTCGGGAACTTTCTAAGCATGATTATTCTCCAATATAAATAATATGCACAAATTTTGATCGATATATTCAAATATACAATCTTTATATTGTTGTCAGCAGTTATATAATATTTAGCAACCCCATCGGTAGTGAGTTTGATCCTCACTGTCACTTATTTGGACTAAATACCTTTGCCAAGACTATTTATACTTTTGTTCTATTATGATACGTAAGAATAGCCTAAATCTTTACTGCATACTGTTACAGATTTTTGTGCGGTGCGCCTGCTATAGGGTGAGAATTATCAAGTTTGTCTCGCGGGCCGACGATTATGAGTTCGATTTTGACTTACATACTAAATTTTGTGCGGTTGTGGCTGACTGTTGTTCAGTGCATGAAACGTTTAGAGTAAAGTAGGTTGAAGACGAACGGGACTGTCCTTTGTTTATAGCGAATGTTTCAGATGCCGTCCAATTTCTTTGCTTTGCATCTTCATTATTATCGAAGGGAATTGAAAATATATTACGATTTTAATGTCCCATAATAATTGCATATACATTCATTACACTAAATGTAACACTCATTATGGACAGAGGTAATATAATTTCTTTAAAGTAACCTCTGTCCCATAATAGTTGAAGCATTTTTATTCACATTCATTGCAATCAATGTAACAATCATTATAAGACAGATGTAGTATTATTTATTTAAAGTTACCTCTGTCCCATTATAATTGCTCCATTTTTATTCACATTCATTACAATCAATGTAACAATCATTATGAGACAGATGTAGTATTATTTATTTAACCCAGCCTCTCTCCCATAATAGTTGCTACATTTGTATACACATTTCATACACTAAATGTAACAATCATTATCGGACAGATGGACTATATCTTTATTGGATGCAGCCTCTGTCCCAAATCCAAATATAAAGTGGACACTGAAATCAACACCAAGCAGCAAAGATCTGTTTCATCCTTGGATGCAATCTTGAGGCTATGTGTGTTTTGGCTCAACTGTTTATATATGCTAGACAATGGTGCATTATGTGTAGCAAGGTCTATTGTATTATCCTAACGGCTATTGGTTAGTGGTTATATTTCAAATTATTCTAGAGACTATAGAGTATAAATACTTGTGGATTCGAAAATATATATAAATAGTCGAAAACACAACACGCCTGGCCTGAAGATTGTGTTCAACTGAGGTCAATACTGAGGAGCAACTGTTTGTTTCATGCTTGAACGCAATCTTCAAACCATTTACACCCACACGCACGCACACACACACACACACACACACACACACACACACACACACATATATATATATATATATATATATATATATATATATATATATATATATATATATATATATATATATATATATAGACAGAGAGATAGATAGATAGATAGATAGATAGATAGATAGATAGATAGATAGATAGATAGAAATGTAAAAAGAAGATTGAAAACAGCCGAGCCTAAAAGGTATAGACAACAAAAAAGTGCTTAATACAAATATATACACCATATATATATATATATATATATATATATATATATATATATATATATATATATATATATATTAGGAGAAAGACAGACAGATTAAGAATCCACGATTTCCACGATTAGCATTTCCTTTTTAAAAGGTACTCAATACAACGTAGAGCAAAATATTATAATAATATTTTTATTATAATATTTTACATCGCTACACAAAAACGTTCATGTTTCGGAACTTTAAATTGTTCCTTATCGGTCGATAATAGATAACTTATCTATCACCCGATGAAGGACAATTTAAAGTTCCGAAACATGAAAGTTTTGTGTAGCAATGTTCAAATATTATAATAAAAATATTATATATATATATATATATATATATATATATATATATATATATATATATATATTGGGTAGTAATTCTTTTATATTTTGTATTTATTAAATATTTTTTCTAACATACAAATTTCCTACCACAAATGTGTGCGGATAAATTGGTCAGACCAGGATGTTTGGTATATTCAGGCAACTCTAATTGTAGATAATTTATCCACACACAGCAACCTCATTGGAAATTAGAAAAAAAAGAAAATTTATTTTAATAGACACCAAATTCCCATTGTTTTGAAAACCCACGCCCTAGAGCACACACACGCACTCACACACATATATATATAATATAAAAATATAATATAATGTAACTATAATACAGAAAATATAATATAATATAAATATAATATCGAAAATATAATCAATTCCCACAACAACCATTTCATGACAAAGAAGCACGGGAAAACAAACCTCCCTGTAGCTGTAGAGTTGGGGCCATTTTTCAAGTAGGAGGGATTTGCACTTCGGAAAATGTGGTATATGAAGCTACGATTTTTCCAAAGTAAACCAGAAAAAGTTTACATCGGAATTGCAGCAGGAAATTGGAAACGACGTTTCTACAGTCACCGCTATCCCTTCAATAATGAATCTCAAAGACAGCATGTAAGCATATGTAAGGACCGAACTCCCAGCAATTTCAGGGACAGCTGTAATCTATGCATCCAGGAAAAAATCTTAATAATCAAATATGAAAACAACAACGACTTAATCGACGAAACGAACTTGTCTTCAAAGGCAAACATAAAAACCGCTTCGAATTTATATAGTAACGTCAATTTTCAAGATTAACCCAAACTTGGATTTTGGATGCTTTACATATATTTGTGCATGTGTATATGCATGTGGATAGATATATGTATATGCATGTCTAAGGAAATGCATATATATATATTTATATATTTATTTATATATATATATATGTGTGTGTGTGTGTGTGTGTATTTATATATATATATATATATACGTATACTGTGTGTGTGTGTGTGTATGTGTGTATATATATATATATATATATATATATATATATATTTATATATGTACATAAATATATATGTATGTGTATGTATGTGTGTATGCAGAAACCCACCTATGATCCTTCATATAAATACCCCTTTTACACTTCTCACCTGTGGATCTCCCTTCTGATTTATTGCTTCCTTGCAGCCAACAAACTTTAAAAACTGAAATGCAATGTCAATGTCAGTCGCCATCTTCTGTTTTTTTCTGAACCCTGTTCTTTTCCTTATTTCTTCTGAGCAAAGTCTTTTTGTTCTCTTCCACACCCTGTAACCCCTATACTGCGTCCTAGCTGTAATATCGCCTTGCTTTGTGTGGGGGAAAATGATTATATATCTATATTAGCGTTATTACATTTTTATAAACTTATGTTCCTGTGTCATAAAGTGTTTGTTTAAATATAATGAAGAAATGCACTAATTTAGTTTAGTTTTGGAAAAGGGTCACCCCCAAACTGTAAATTCGATTTTACTGTATACGCAATAAGGATAAAATGTCAAAATATTTCAGAAGCTTTATTTGCTAATGCTGTAATTGGAGAGAACTTATATATTTTAACGAATCTAACAGTTTATAGCTATAGAATAACATAAAACCTTATAAATAAAGAATAATTGCAAACTAGCAGAAGCTTTATTTTTCAATTTGCTAATGATGTAATTTGATAGTACTTATGTATTTTTTAAATGCATTTAAAAGTTTATAGCTACAGCATAACACAAAAAATTACAAATAAACAGAAACAAGTTCTAGAAAGTCTGATAAAGTTTTAGAAGGCTCCATAAAGTCGATTTTAAAAATTTCGTGTTTGGGGTGACATTTAAAAAAAAACTGAATTAGACACTTCGTCATTAATGTTTAACAGAAATGCATCGAATTATGATACAGGAAATCAATTATTTTATAAAAAGTCATAACCCCAATATACATCTATCTATCTATCTATCTATCTATCTATATATATATATATATATATATATATATATATATATATATATATATATATATATATATATATAAGGCAGGATGTGTGTGTGTGTTTAACGAATGCACGGCCGCAATTTTCGACGGATTTGCACCAAAATTTACATGCACATGCTCCAATCTAGTGGGAAGGCCAAGACCGACTTTGCATTTCCCAACTCCCATCGATAGTGGAAATAATCTATTTTTTCATGCTCCTACGGCAGTTTTCATGTAGTTTGTGGCCATTTTCTATTAGCCAGAGTGAGAGCTTATAGCTGGCTGCCACGAATAGGCAGGAAGATTCTATTGGTCAGCGTGAGAGCCAACAGCTGACTGACACGAATGTTAACTAGCATGCTAGCATGCAAAAAAAAATCGATAGCTGCATTCGTCACAGGTGGGAAAAATTTAAATCTGCATGGCACTTTACTCCAATTGGCTCATTCGCTTGCTTAAACTCAACATTGATTCTGATTCCGCAGAACTGCGTTGGGTGTGAAAAAGTATTTGTTGTTAACATTCTTTTTTCATTCGGTTTTTCCAGTTACGAGTCCTTTTTTAAAGCTGATCGTTTTGTGTTCATTTTGTTTAGTTCTTTTTTCGTCACAGATTTAATGTTTAGTATAGAGCTTAGAAAAAATTCGCAGTGTGAGATAGGCAAGAAGTAAGGCATGTAGCAACATCAGCACATCAAAGGGCACTCCTTTAAAGGCAAGGAAGGGCAAAAATATTTTAATTCAAGTGATAGCGATTGCTGTATGAGTCGTACGATTTTTGAATCAGCACGAGCAAAGCCGGGCCATGCTGCTAGTATATATATATATATATATATATATGTGTGTGTGTGTGTGTGTGTGTGTGTGTGTGTGTGTGTGTGTGCGCATGTGTAAAAAATTCAGATAGAGTGTATTTGTAAAAGGACAATACAAACATAAAAGGAAAGCCCGAGATAATACAAGGCTACGATAAGTTTTCATTTTCTTTATTCATATATATATATATGTGTGTGTGTGTGTGTGTGTGTGTGTGTGTGTGTGTGTGTGTGTGTGTGTGTGTGTACTTGAATCTCGTTGGGTAATTAGATTACTACCTGACATACATGTACCTCCACTGGTGACACCACCCTCCTACTACCTTAATATTTCACAATGAAAGGTGAATCTAAAATGTGGGACGAAAGCACATTGTTTTTTTTTGTGTGTGTGCAGGATATGTGAAATATGAGATTTGCAAGTCAACCATTACCAATCATAATATTGAGAACTAAAAATAAATTTGCCAATTCAATGTAGCAGCTCAATTTACGACGAACAATTCTTAGTATAAAGTAAAGCATGTTTCTAAGAAAAATGATGTCTGTATAAACATAATTCAGTTATAAGGAATTCCTTTGTTGTACTAGTTCTTGAAACATAAAAACTGGTGACATGGATGTAATATTCGGCTACACATAAAATATTTGGAGATATGAATGTTGTCAGTCGCGTCCAGGTACTGTTCATTGAATCAGGGGTGACCTGAATTCGCTGTCGTAAGAATTGCCGACGTGATAATGCACCGATAAAACAAATCTGCTGTTATAAATTTCAAATAGCTGTTTCAGAAGTGGCTGTTAAAGTATGAACAAGTCAGATTCAACTTTAACCGTAAGAAAAAGGATTATATAAATTAAGAGACTTTAATTTAGACAAGAAGAATTTTAAACATGTTTGCAAGGTTACAAGATGTATAGCCCAGACTTGCTGAACAAGGCAAATCTCGAGATTCTTTTGAAAGTGTTGGAAGTTGTTTACATTAAGTCCTACCAGCCAACCCACTGTAAACAGAATGAGTAGTTGGTGGGCTTAAAGATAATTAAACTGTATTATATTTTCTTTCACATAACATTTGTTTTGGTGTTCCATTTTTTAGTCGTATCTTTTAGTTCCCGATCTTAGCTCTGACGAGAGAAAACCGATAAAGAAAAAACTGCAAAATAATTCTTCTTTCACAGGACAGAGACAAATCTATGAAATGAAGAGAATCTGCACCGCAACCCCACTCTCTCTCATTAACTTTCTCCGTGTGCCATGTTCTTTCAGGCAGTAGACAATTATGGCTCTCCACAGCTTCTTGTCTTTTGCTTTACTAAGTCATTCTTGGTGTTTTACGAGCTCTCGTCGTATCTGTGATATTTTTTCTAAGTTTAGGCGAGGTGGCACTTTTTAATCGTTTCTCCCCAAGGAAGGCGATAATGCAACTGAAAGAGAAGTAGTTATTGAGAGTGAAAGAGAATGAGAAGACATTAGTGAGGAGTAAGGACAATAAAAGAACCGGTAAAACAAATGACGACGACTGCCACTGTATTTAAATTTCTGAATATCGTAGGTGACAGAAAAACAAGAAGCCGGATGAAAGTTCCACAGGCGAGAAGTGTGAGAAAAGAAAGCATTTGAATAGAACTTATAGTTACATCTAGATATTTCAACAGTAACCTAACAGTGAGCTAGTTGCCAATCTATTCAGTCACTTATGTGCCATTCGTGATACACGCTTAGGCGATCATGTAATTTTTGACACATGACTGACGAGGCAGATTTTTTTTCGGCAGTAGGTTGCCATTTCTTTCTGAGGTAGACCAGTTGCCATCCAAGGCCATAGAACTCGATTTATCCTGCTATTTACCCATAGCTGGGGGGAGAAGTAGAGGATTCATACCTTTCCCAAGGATATTAGCACGTAATTGACTGTAATGGATTCTACTCTCCTAGGCCAATCTAGTAGTATGTCTAAAGTCATGCTGACGAGGTATCAAGGTGGAAAGCTCTTTCGAACAATTTATATGAAAATATTCATAGAAAAGACACAGAGAAACCACGTCACGGCGATGAGAAAGTTACTGAAGTCAAGATGCCAGGTCATTGGAGTCCCTTCATTGCATTTTATCAGGAATCTCTAGATATATCTCTCTATATCTCTGAGATGAGGTATTATGATTACTTGAATCATTTACATTATTCCGACTGTTATCCGCATCTTCATTACCATATTCACAACGTTTCAGCCTCTATATCTCTGAGATGAGGTATTATGATTACTTGCATTATTCGGACTGTTATCCTCATCTTCATTGCCATATTCACAACGTTTCGGCCTCTATATCTCTGAGTATTATGATTATTTGAATTATTTACATTATTCGGACTATTATCCTCATCTTCATTGCAATATTCACATCGTTTCGGTCGTTGTACACCCCGGCCTTCTTCAGGTGATTGGAATTTAGAACCGAACCATTTATTTCGTTCACCGGGGTAGATTGTTCGATTTCCACGTGCCATGCCTCTTCCAGGTGTCTCAGTTATTTCCCTTTAACTTATCTCTCCAAGTTTTTGGTTCACCACTGATGATATTGAACGCTATATGTTCTTGAGGACACATGGCCCAGTGGATAAAGCCTAAACATTGTTAATATGGTAATGAAGATGAGGATAACAGTCCGAGTAATGTAAATAATGCAAGTAATCTCTAGATAGATTGCAGGAGCACCAGACCAGATGTGGCAGCAATATTCAATGGACGGACGAATGGTAGATTTATGTACGTGCAAAATGGATTCTGGCAAGAAAAATTGTCTATCATGGTACAGTGAAGCAACTTGAGTTAATTTAGTATAATGAAGTGGCCTACATAATTTTTCCTCTCATTCCAAGTGTAATCGTTTTCCTTTATTCTACTTGTGCCATTTCCCCTCTTGTTCGACTTGCACCATTTTCTTCTCATTCCAGGTGTGCCATTTTTACCTCTATTTGTACTTGTGACATTTTATCTCATTCCACATGTACCATTTTCCTCCCTCACTCCAATTATGACATTTTTCTCCCTCATCCCACTTGTGCCATTTTTCCTTTATTTCTACCTGTGCCATTTTACTCTCATTTCACTTGTACCATTTTCCCTCTATTTCTACTTGTGCCATTTTTGCCCTTTCATTGCACTTGTGCATTTTCCTTTTATTTCTACTTGTGCCATTTTCCTCTCATTTCACTTGTACCATTTTTCCTCTATATCTAATTGTGCCATTTTTTCCTCTATTTCTACTTGTGCCATTTTTGCCCTTTCATTCCAGTTGTGCTATTTTTCCTCTATTTCTCCTTGTGCCATTTTATTTATTCGCTTTATGGTCGAGTAAGAAACTTTTCCTTTGAGGGTTACTGTTAGGGGATTTTTTTTCATAGTGCCTATATTGTTAACGCAATAGCATTTTATTTGGAAAATTGTTCATCGTCCGAAATGTTTCGACTTGAAGTCCCACGGCAAATCAATATGATTTCTAATCTCCAGCATGATTTCTCGTTTCCGAGATATGCCGATCTTTTCAGGACATACCCATCTGTTCAGGACGATTTGATCAGGACATACCCACCTGTCTTGAAAGACATGCCATCTGTTCAGGCCGATCTGGTCAGGACATACCCATCTGTTCAGAAAGACATGCTCATCTGTTTAGAAGAAAATGCCCATCTGTTCAGGCTGATCTGTACAGGACATACCCATCTGTTTAGAAAAACATGCCCATCTGTTCAGGCGGATCTGTTCAGGACATGCCCATCTGTTCAGGCCGATCTGTACAGGATGTACTCATCTGTTCAGAAAGACATACACATCTGTTCAGGCCAATCTGTTCAGGACATACCCATCTGTTCAGAAGATATGCTCATCCGTTCAGAAAGACATTCAATCTGTTCAGGACGATCTGGTCAGGACATATACATCTTTTCAGAAAGACATAGCCATCTGTTCAGGACGATTTGATCAGGACATTCCCATCTGTTCAGAAAAACATGCTCATCTGCTTAGAAAGACATGCCCATCTGTTCAGGCCAATCTGTTCAGGACATACCCATCTGTTCAGAAGACATTCTCATCCGTTCAGAAAGGCATTAAATCTGTTCGGGACGATCTGGTCAGTACATACACATCTTTTCAGAAAGAAATATCCATCTGTTCAGGACGATTTGATCAGGACATAACCATCTGTCCAGAAGGACATGCCCATCTCGTCACGCTGATATGATTAAAACATACCTATCTGTTCAGAAAAACATGCTCAACTGCTCAGAAAGACATGCCCATCTCTTCAGGCCGATCTGTTCAGGACATACCCATCTGTTCAGAAAGACATACCCATCTGTTCAGGCCGATCTGTTCAGGAGATGCCCATCTGTTCAGAAAGACTTTCCCATCTGTTCAGACCGATCTGTTCAGGACATACCCATCTGTTCATAAAGACATACCTATCTGTTCAGGTCAATCTCTTCAGTACATGGCCATTTGTTTATAAATCTGTTCAGGCCAATCTGACCAGGGCATACCCATCTGTTCAGAAAGATATTCAATCTGTTCTGGACGATCTGGTCAGGACATACCCATCTGTTCAGAAAGACATACCCATCTGTTCAGGCCGATCTGTTCCGGATATACACATCTGTTCAGAAAGACGTGCCCATCTGTTCAAGCCGATCTGTTCGGGACATACTCAACTTTTCAGAAAGATATACCCATGTGTTCAGGCCAATCTGTTCAGGACATACACATCTGAAGCTTTGACGATGCAGAGACCTGCGAAATCATAGGTATATACTTACTACACGAACTAAGCAAAATAATAGATAAAAATGACTCAGGACTCTACAGGGACGACGGTCACATAATCTTAAGAAACTGCAACAAACAAAACAGACAAAACTAGAAAAGCAATAATAAAGATTTTCAAAAATAACAGATTCGACATAGATATAAAAACTAACCTAAGCGAAGTAGATTTTCTAGATGTTACCTTCAACCTAAGAAAAGGCACATACAAACCATACAGAAAACCCAATGATAAACCACTCTATATACACACATCTTTCAACAACCCGCCTTCTATAATCAAACAGATACCAAAATCGATTAACCGCAGGCTTTCCGACAATTCCTCAAATGAATTCATATTTAAAAAAGCTAAGAAAGACTACGAAACAGCCCTAAAAAATAGTGGATTCCCAGCAACACCTACATACTCACCACCGAACACAAAAAAAGCCAACAGGAAAAGAAATATAATA
>OZ038499.1:42898594-42923594 GCA_964036315.1 Acanthosepion esculentum | reverse complement strand
ATATATATATATATAGAGAGAGAGAGAGAGAGAGAGAGAGAGAGAGAGAGACAAAGAAAGAGACAGACAGAGCCAGATGGCGAGAGATCATTGTTAGGGATCCACTATTTATTTATATATATATAGACAGCGTGGATATAGGAATCAGAAAGGCACGGTGGCAGTCAGTTTCACGCTTCTATGCGATTTTCTTACATATTTATAAGCCTAACATTCGTCCATGCATTGAATATTGCTGCCACATCTGGTCTGGTGCTTCTGCTATATATTTAGAGAGTCTTGATAAAACCCAAAGAAGCTTTCCTCTTTGGCACCTCGACTCAATGAATTTAAGGGCACTACTAGATTGACAGCTAAATCTCACCATTTTACAATTGAAATGGCGAGATGTAACCGCAAGTTCTATGCTAACGGCTTCTCTCATATTTCTCTCTTGTGGAACTCACTTCCGGTTTCGTGCTTCCCAGTCAACTTCGATCTTCAAATATTTAAATGTAATGCCAATTGTTATCTTCTCTCTTCTTAATAGTGTGGACATGGCAGTTTCTTTCTTTGGATTTTATCAAGAATATCTAAATGCATAGCAGGAGCACCAGACCAGATGTCACAGCAATAGCCAATGCGAATCGTAGGCTTATAAATATGTAAGATAGATTTGGGCGATAAAAAATTTCTAACTAGACACAGTAAATGAAACTTTCTTAGCAGCAGACCTAGCAATTTCTTCATTGTAACCAGATTTAAGACTTCGTCGAAAATGTTTCCTCTCGAAACTTGTGAGATTTTACTTAAATGACATCGAACAGTTGTCTGGTAAGCGACAGCAGGTCATTGCAAATAATACTGGATTGAATGAATTGTAATTTATCTTTTGAAGAATAAATGTTGATAAAAGATAAGTCGAAATTACTTACGGCTCAGATTAATAATAGTTTGATGAAAGAAAGGAGATTTTTCTTTTCGTTTAAATTAATCTGATAAAAAGTAATAGATTATTAAAACCTGTCAAATTTGCCAGATCTTGCCGTTACTATCAGTAGCGGTAAAATATTTATTGTGTTGGAGGGTTGTCCTCAAGTGTTTGCTCACAACACACTTCTTCAGCAGTCGTTAGTCTCGAATAGGACCCCCGATCTGTGGTTGACTGGGGCAGGAAATGGCTTGTAAACTTTAATGCCTCCAAAACGAAACTGCTCTCATTTATCCACCATAGAGAAACCTCACTGCGTCATATCTGCATGGATGATGCTCAAGTCCACGAAAGAGTCTCTCTACGCCTTCTTCATCTCACGTTTTCCTCCAACCTGAGGTGGAACAACTACATTGAATCAATAGCTTCATCTACCGCAAGGAAACTTGGTTCTCTGTGTCGCGCCAGAAGAGTCCATTCTTTAAATTTGCAAATCTACCATTCATCCTTGCATTGAATACTGTTGCCATATATGGTCTAGTGCTCCCACTGTTCATCTCGAGGTCCTCAACAAAATCCAAAGACGGATATGCAATGTGATAGGTCCTAACCTGGCATCTCGACTCCAGTCACTTTCTCACAGACGTGAAGTGGCCTCCCCTTGTCTTTTCTACAAATACTTTCATGGCAACTGCTCTGACGCGCCAACTGCATGAATTTAAACGTGCTACTAGGCTGGCATCTCGGTCCCACCCTTTCACTGTCCAAACAGTTAAAGGTAACAGCCTCTTCTACTCCAACAGCTTCTTCTCTCGCACTTCCCGACAGTGGAACTCCCTTCCTCTTACTTGTTTCTATGATAGCTATAGTCTTCAAAAATTTAAACACAATGTGAATCGACATCTTCTGATGCCTTGATCCTGATCCCCGTCCTTCTCTATATCCTTTCCTCAAAAATCTCTGTTTACTCTAGCTGTCATTCTCTGTAACCCCTTGCGTGCTAGGGTCACTCCTGCCTTGCTTGAGGTGTAATGCTTAAAAAAACAAAAAAAAACAAAACAAAAAAAAACATTATGGCATGTTAGCGATTAGTTATTTTATCACAATATACATCGATGTGAAAAAGCACATGTTCAAAGTCATCTGAATTTTATAAATGTTTTCGTATGTCTTTTATTTACTTCTGAAATCACCGAACTGTAGTGCGCCTTTTAGAAACTTGAAGAAAAATCCGAAAAGAGGGAAATACATTCAAATGGACTTGCAGAAAAAGGAATTTCCGACTATTTTTAAACATTTTTCGTTCTTTTCTTTCTCGGCAAAAGGAAGTGACAAATCGTTTTCTTGAAGGGAATCCAAAAATGAAGAAATTCATTGTAATTCTGCTAGGTGGCAACAACTGCTCTTAAGTTGCAAATGCGACGCAGCGTATAAACAGAATACTGGAGCGAGTGTTCTTCTACGTGCAGCACATTCTGCTGAAATATCCAGACTTTCAATATTTTTACACTAAAAAAACGTTCATTCTCGTTACCGGTTACATCAATTTCAAAATCGAAGAGGGTATTTTGCCGATTCCAGTAAAATAGACACTAAGACTATTATGCCGGTAAATATAAATAGTATTTTAAAACTAAGAATATATATATATATATATATATATATATAATGTTTATTTATTTTTATACTGATCTCCTCCGATATCATCCTCAGGGGTGGCGAATTGCGGGATGATTTCTTGAATACACTCTGTTATAATCATTTTACAATTATAAATTTATCCGTTTTAGCGTCCCAATATAAGGGAGTGTAACAGAGAATCGGGTCGGCCCGATAAAAGACTCCGAATTGGTTGTAATGTGGTGCTGTAAGCACCAGGAGTTGCGTCCCCTTCCACAATGGGCTGTTGACAGAAAACCTACTTAGAGTAGGTGGCGCAGACTATTTGCATGTGAATGATACTGGGTAGGTATTAGCCAATAGTCAGCTTGGCTCTGGGACTGGGAAGGCTATATAACACCAGTGTTTTACTCAGTCGAGAGAGGCGCTCTCGACGTGCAGACGTTCGAAAACCAAACCAAACCAAACCAAACCAAACCAAACCAAACCAAACCGGACCGGACCGGACCAGACGGATACGGAGTTAACCAGAAATAGGTAAAAATGCGAATGTCATTAAATGTTTGCTTAAAGCACGTTGCTGCTACACACGTAATAAATTTTGTTGAGTGTTGGTTGGTTGATTTTGATGTAGGGAGGCCTCGAGAATTTGAAGATTTTGTTTATTTTCATGTTGTAGTATATTGGTGTTGGCAACAAGTATTTTTTTTTGTACTTTAAACGTGGACAGGGATATGTTTTTAGATGTTATGCAATAGAACTTGTATCCGACAAATGAAGTGTAATATATTCATCAAACGATAAGCATGTCTGGTTGAAAATGTGTCAATCCATCACGTTGAAACACCATTTCCCGTACGATCATTGAAGTTAAGCAACGTCTAGCCTCGTCAGTACCTAGATGGATGACCATTTAGGAATACCAGGTGCTGTAAGCTTCAATATGTGGATGGTGTAATGGATAATGGCTCGGAATTGTTAATAGGAGAATAGAGTTCCAATTTCAGTTGGGTTCATTATATTCAGTGACGCGCAAATATTCTTGGAAAAGGTATGAATCTGCCTCCTCTTCCCCCCAGCTACGGGTTAATTAGTAAAACTTGTATCACGACCCCAATATGTCCCCACCCAAATTTTTACAATCTAAAAATATTTTCTGGCTTTAAATAACCTGCAAAGGGTTGATAAACCATAGAAAACGAATCAATCAATGAAATACTGATTACAGGAACACAGGAATGCATTTTAGATTTGTTTACATTCTCTGGTATATAAATGTATAGAAACTACCGTGGCCACAAATTGAGGGATCAGTTTATGTATTGATTGTAATATAGAATTGATAACCCACTTTATATCCACATTATAATTTCTTGGCATGTCTTTTAGATTTATTTATATTCTCTGGAATATAAATGTATAAAAACTACCATGGTTACAAAGTGAGGGATCAGTTTATATATTGACTGTAATATAGAATTGATCCACCATTTTATATCCACATTATCATTTTATTCTGATTAGTTATGAATCCACCTCTTCTCCCTCCAACTATGGGTTAAATAGTAAGACTCTTATTAGTAAACCACTATTATCTACCACCCACCCAAAAAAAAAAAAAATCTTCCGCTCTAAAACTATTTTCTGCCCTTAACTTGCAAAAGGTTGATAAGCCGTCAAAAACGAATTAATTAATCAATCAATTCTAAAGATAAACGATGGCAGGAGTCACGTACTTCCTGAGGCGATACAGTGAGCAGACCATTTTTCCAGAAGAAAACAGAATATTCAAATTCATAGACAGAAAAGGAAAATTCTTTGATGATCAAATCATGATGCTATATATATATATATATATATATATATATATATAGTTGAAAGTTAATATACGAAAACTGCTGGAGACTTTTGCATGAACTTAATAATTACTACAATTCAATTCAAATAGTAGTCTTCTTCTATGCGTTGTATCCATTCACGGCGTTGGTGATCACTGCGCTCGACAACGTCCTATTTTTTGTAGCTCTTGATAAATTTTTATCTTTTTGGTATCTTTCTTAAATATTGTTCTGCCAACTATTTACTCAAGCTCACTCGGAAGTTTTGTCCTGTAATTATAAAATTTTCTAAGCCTTTTTTCCTCTTTATGTGTCCCAGAAATTTCAAATGTCGCTTCCTGGTGCAATGTATAAGTGTCCTTTTGTTTTGCTTTTTCTCTAAAAATTCATCGATGTTCTGTTCATGGTATTCTCAGCATCCTTCTGTAGAACCACATTTCTGTTGCTTCAAGTCTCTTCATTATCTGTAAGGAAATTATCCAGTTTCACTATTATCGAGGAGGACTGATATTACTTAATAATTCGATACTCTTTTTTAATTAGTTCTAACGAAATTTTCCTGTTTCTTAATACTTCGCTTAGCTTTTGGAAAGCATCTTTCTCTACCCCAATGCGCCTTCGTGTTTCAGTGTCGCATTTCTTTTAAAAGGTTTCCCAAATATTTAAATTGTTGTACTTTTTGATTTTGGCATCTCCAATTTGTAATTTACATTTTAGGACGTTTCTTTTGCTAACAACCATCCATTGTCTTCTTTCATCTGATGTTTTATTCTCTCTTCTCGCTTTCCTTCACTGCCTTCTGTAGTAGCTTTTGCAGTTCATTTTCTGTGTCTGCTATCAACACTGTGTCATCTGCATCTTATGTAGTTCAGTTTGCGATCGCCAATAATGAATCCTGGTAGGACTTCTAATTTTCTCAGAATCACCTCACTGTATAGGTTGAATAAGTCTGGTGAGAAGACACATCCTTGTCGTATGCCCTTTTCCATTTTAGTATATTTATTGAATTCATTTTCTCTCCGTATGAAGGCGGTTTGCTGCCAGTATAGGTTCTAGATTACTCTAATTTCCTTCCCAAATATGCCGAGGTTAACGAGCAGTTCCAATAGTAGTGTTAAATAAAGTTAAACATTTCAGCCAACGTTAATTTACGGTAGGCAGCCATTTTGTTATAACGTTTGCACCATAAAATGAAAGCGTTTCCAGCCTTAAGAAGATAAATGTCGGTGTGTAATGGAGGACATCTCTATGCGTATTACATAGATGAATCTTTCCTTAAACCCCGGGTGCCGTCTATTTAAGGAGTTCAACATGTTAAGGGTATTTGATGTCTTGGTTTCTTTTCTATAACATTTACTTTTGGGTGATGCCTGTATTAAAGATGAAGTTCGTAGACACTTGATTGTGCGTCATCCCCTTCCCCTTCCCCTTCCCCTTCCGGTAACTTATGCGTTGTCGAAATGACAGACGACTGATTAGAAAATAAATTGTTGAAGTTGAAAGAGAGAAATGTAAAAGAAATAAATATAAGAGGAAGAAAGGGGAAATAAAACGAAAGAAAGAAAGAAAAGATAAAAGCAAAGAAAGAAAGAAGGAAAGAAAGAAATGTAAAATAAGAGGAAATAAAAAGAAAGAAACGTAAGAAAAAAGAAAGAATAGTAAGAGAAAGGAAAAATACAAAAAATGAAGGAAAAATGTGAGAAGGGAAATTGTAAAAGAAAGAAAAAAAGAAAAGAAAAATGTAAGGGATTTTAAAAGAAAGATTTATAGAAAAGCCTAAATGATTATGAAACTTAGAAAGAAAAGAAATATCTAACGAAATAAATAACAGAAAAAACAGAAGAAAAGAAAAAAGAAAGGTCCTTAAGGGAAAAAAGTACGAATAGTAAAATGAGAGAGCTTACAGAAAGAAAGAAAGAAAAGTGTAAATAATTTGAAAGAAAGAAAGAAAAAAGAAAGAAAGAAAAGAAAAGGTGTAAGGAATTGTAAAAGAAAGAAAGAAAGAAATAAGTAATGTATTCGAAAGAAAAACAAACAAAAGACGTGGTAAAATGTTACCGAAAAAGGACAAAGAAAGGAAAAAAGTGTAAAAGAAAGGGAAAAAAAGACAGGAATGCCAAAGAAGAAGAAAAAAGAAGAAACTAAAAAAGAAGAAAAAAGAAAAAAATTACCTTTCTAATATTTACAATGGTTGAAATTAAAGCTTAAGACAAACGAATACGACAAAAAATAACTATAAAAAAGAATCAGTTAATGGCTTCGTATGAAGAGAAATCAGTGTCGTTTTATAACTCCACCTACACATTGTGTAGAATGTCAAATGAAGGCTGTATAAAACAAAACCGGTCACTTCGACGGAAGATATTGAGCCAACGAGGCATATAACATATTCAGGTGACAGACCTCGAATACTTTTGGTCTTAAGGACTTGGGATAAAAACTAACAAGTTTTGGAAAAACACAGCTACATGTAAAAACAACGAGACACCAGATAAAAAAAAAGGAAAAATGTATCCAAACATTAGGCGTATTTATTTTTCTATGGAATTGTTTGCTGTTCTGGTAAGTAAATCTGTATTTTTTCCGGTCTTTAGAATGAAGAGAGGAAAGAAAGTAAACAAATGAAATCTGAGAACAATTTGGGATTTTTCAAGTTTATATCATGTCTTTTTGGTTTAGTTTTTGGAAAGCATCTTTGGCTATTCCGATCCTCCGTCGGATTTTGGTGTCACCTTTTTTTTCGTCGTTTATTAAAACAATTCCTAGTTTTATACCATATCTTTATAAGCGTTCACACATCATGCTGAACTGTTACGTAATATCAGTCCTCCTATATGGCAGTGAATGCTGGACAATCTCATCACAGAAAGAGACTTGAAACAACAGAAATGTGGTTCTACAGAAGGATGGTGAGAATACCATGAACTGAACATGTGAGCAACGACAAAGTTTTAGAGAGAATGGAAACAAAAAGGACACTTATACTTAGAGTCAAAAAAAGACAGCTGAAATTTCTAGGGCACATATGAAAGAGGGTTAAGAAAATTTGACACTCACAGGACACATCGAGAGTAAGAAGTGCAGAGAAAACAGTGCATAACCCCTGCCTAATGAGCCTGTGTAAATGGTTGTCGGAACAAAAAAGAACGAATAGTAAAATAAGAGAGCTGAAAGAAAGAAAGAAGAAATTATTAAGAGCTACAAAGGACAGGAAGTTGTGGAGAGCCACGATCACCAACGTCTTGAACGAACACGACAATTTTTCACACAGAAGTTCGATTGTCATTAAATGTTGCATACTCGTGGCCTTTCCCCGAAGTTCTTTTATCTGCCGTATCAATTTCGACTATGGCTCTCCACAACTTCCCATCCTTCGCATCTCTATGTAATATGTGTCCTTTTACTCTCAATTCCAGCCTCTGTTCGATTGTCAAATTTCCCCGCGCCCTTTTAACTCAAGATGCAACCCCAAAATGTCTGATGATTCTAAATTTCCTTTGTTTGCATTTTCCCTTAAACTTCCCAACTACTCACATGTTCTGTCTATGGTATTCTCGCCTGCGTTCAAATCACGCTGAAAACGCCGGTTCTCGTTCGATCACCGAAGTTAAGCAACGTCAAAACTGGTCAATATTTAAATTGGGAACACCGAGTACTGTAAGCAACCTCCTAAAACCCAAAATATGTTTCCATTTTAAATAACCCCAAGGGGGTTGATAAGCCGTAAAAAAAATCTCAGCATCCTTCTGCAGATCTAGATTTCTGTTACACCGTCTTATTTTCATCTGCGAGGAAATTGTTCTGCATTCAGTGTAAACTAGGACAGATGTCGCATAGCAGTTCTGCACTCTTTTTTTTTTTTTTTCTAATGAAATTTTCCTGTCTCTTAATACTTTGCTTAGCTTTTGCAAGGCAACTTTCTCTATTCCAGAGCACCCTCGGATTTCGGTGTCATATGTTCCGTCGCCTGTTAAAACACCTCCCAGATATTTAAATTTCTGTACTTGCTTGATGTTGACATCTCCAATTCGTAGCTCGTCCCCTACTCTGTCTCACGTGCCGGTAACCATAGATTCTCTTTTCATACAATGCATAGTCCTTTCTTTCCGCTTTCCTTTACTACTTCCTCCGGTAGCTCCCCCAGCCAGTTTCATTTCTGTGCCAACTAACAACACAGCGTCATCTGCGTATCTTATACTGTTAAGATTGTGCCTGCTAACACTAAATCTTAGTAGGACTTCTAGTTCTTTTAGAATCGCCTCGCTTTAATGGTAATGGTAATATTAGCCGTTTCCCTACAAGGAAACATTTGGCATACATTGACCGAGCAGTTAGGACTGCTGTCCGTTGGAATTTATAAAATCTTTGTCTTAAAATAATTTTCATGAAAAGACCAGTAGATGTTATTGCTCTTTCCAGTATTGATGGGCGTTTCCTTCCTAAACTTTTGGTTGAAGCGGTGCGGAACGTCGACATCTTGATTATATCATTATTTTCTCTTCGAGTTACATGTGCTATCCATTTCAGTTGTTGCTGCTGTTGGTAGTCCTCAAGTGATGTGGTTGCTGTTATTTGGTACAGTTCTTTGTGATTCTGTAATGCCAGTCCACAATATTCACAGAAGGATGGTCTTTGCTAAAACCATTAGTTTTCATTCGCACAAAGCCATTTTTAACCATTGATTTTAGAAAGCGTTTGTATAGAGCGGATACTTTAGATATTTCTGAACGGATTTGGCGCCATGCCTGACTTCCAGACGAAAGTCTTGATCTGTTGTTAAAAGTCTCCTAGTGCTGTTGGTTCTGATATTTCGTACAATTCCTTGTTTGCCATTTTGTAGCCCCAGTCAACAAGGTCTAAAGGAGAACGTTCCTCGCTAAAACCTATAAAACCCGCGCTAAGAGCTTTGCTAAATTTTGAAAATATCGCCTATCCTTACTAGATTCTTTGGAGTCCGGACTCCCAAATTCTCAAAAACGACTTTAATCCATTAGATCTTCTCTGTTAATTCACCACAAAATAAAAAGAATTTATATTTACTAAAATTCACACCAAATTCTCCCAAAGTGAGCCCATTCCATTGCGATCGCCCCAAATGTGGGTGACTCGGGTGCGCTATTCCTAAGTATGGGGTCTACATTCGCGCTCACCTCGATTCTTTCTTTCTATGTGCCGTGTCCTTTCATGACGTAGGCGATCATGGCTCTACACTTCCCTCTATCTCTTGCAGCTCTCAACAAGTTCCTTCCCTCTGCCACCTCCGCCAGAGCACATTCTGTCATCCACGTGCTTAAGGCTGCTAGCTATGTCATGCGTTGTTTTCCCTTGTCTCTCTTTCCCTCTATTCGACCCATATCAGATTCTACAAGCACTCTTTCCTCGTTATGTGTCCCAGGAACTTCAACTGCCTCTTCCTGATTTGCATCCTCTTTAAGACCATATCGTTGCTCACACGCTCAGTCCATGATAGCCTTAGCATCCTTCTGTAGAACCACATCTCCGTCGCCTCGGGTCTCTTCTTCATCTTTCAGGAAATCGTCCAGCATTCGCTGACATAAAGAAGGATAGATGTCACGTAACAGCTCAGTATTCTTTTCTTCGTTACCAAAGAAATCCTCGTGTAAAACAAAAAATTCCATGTAAATACCTCGAATATTACCCGCACTTACGAAATGTGAATAATTTCCTGATTTTTCATTCTAAGGTTTGGAATTTTAAAATTTATAATTTCAAAAGAGCGACAAAAATTTAATAAAAAATAAACTTTGAATGAAAATTTATAATTTCTTGGGATGAATAAATTAATTTGCGATTTAGTAACTTTACATTATTTGAGGTGAATTAACAGAAAAAAGATCTCCGATAATGGTTTAATTTTAATTAATGGAACTTTCAGGATATATTTAAAATTATTTTGGAAATGTTTCTTTTTTATTTAATAAAACTTTTGTAATTTTTTTTTATCTGTTACCTTTCTCCACACGCACTGATTTCAATTACCCCTCTACACAAACACACACTGATTTCATTTAACTCTTCTACACACACAGACACACACACACAAACGCAGATTTCATTTACCTCTTCTACACACACACACATTGATTTTGTATGATATTTCGAGAAATGCTTGTTTGTTCGCCAAAAATTATGTTTAGATTTTTGTTTAAATTTTAAATCAAAATTTGTTGGTCAAAGAGGACCCTGAATGCAGAAAATCTACTGTAAATCTTAAAATAAAAAAATGAAATTAAAACTAAGGCATTTTTAATTAGAAAATCTTTTTTAATTACTTTTTATTAATAAAATATTATAATTAAAAAGACGTAAGAAAAAATTCGATAAATAATGAATTTTTACAAGGATTGTTTTTATTTTATTTTTTTAATTTTAATTAGAATAATTTATAAACTTTTAAATCTTTTAAAATTCTGTATTAATTTGTGGAGGTCAAGTGATTATTGAATTATTTGGGGTGAATTAACAGAAAAGAGCCAAAGCATTCAATAACAGCGATTGTTGTTGTTATGGTTAATGAGCGTTTGCTATGGTGCCATTACATAAACGAATGGCTGTTATCAACTCAGACACCGAATCTAGAAAACTGAATTTGAATTTCTGTCTATACTTTTGAGATGAGGTTGTTCTAATGAGACATCCTGCAGAAGAATGGCACTTGGAATTAGAACAATCTACTCCCGAGGACTGAATAAAGAGTTCCGTTCGACATTCCAAGGGATATCTCTTGAAGAAAGCCGGAGCGTACAACAGCCGAAACTCGTGAATATGGCATTAAACTTTGAGGACAACAGTCCGAACAAAGTAAATAGTGTAAATAGTTACAATACCTCATCTCAGAAATATAGACAGATCCCGAAGAAGGCCGGAGCATACAACGGCTGAAACTCGTAAATATGGCAATAAAGATGAGGACAACAGTCCGAACGGTGTAAATAGTTACAATATCTCATCTCAGAAATATAGATAGATCTTAAAGAAGGCCAGCGAGTACAACGGCCGAAATTCGTGAATATAGCGATATAGATGAGGACAACAGTCCGAACGATTAAATAGTGTAAATGAATTTGAATTATGATTAGGTATTTTTTTTTCTTATTTCCATTTTCTGAAGGGATGAGCAAAAATATATTTCATATCTCTTGGCCCTCAGAGAGTGCCTCCATATTGTGCGGAGATATCTAAGGGTATAATCAAATCAATGCCGAAGTGGCAGAGGCTCCATGCTTTGGACGTTTATTGAGTCTCAAGTTAACTCCAGATCAAATGCAATTTATATATATATACAATCCATAGGCAAAAGTGTTGAAAAAAATGGCCGGCTCCTATCGTGACAGTGTGTATTGGGCTCCTTCTACCATGATTTATCTTTACCACGAATACCGAATGTTTCCTTAGAAAGACTCGGTTAATTACCATCCTTTTTTTTTTTATTTGAACTATTTTCCATTAGCTTTAAGCCGGTTAAATAAAAATGTTTTATATTTTATGGCACCGATCCCAGCAATACTTTCTCATGTAGTTTAGCCTTGTCTATCACAAACTCACAACGTTTTCCACCCTACATCCCCTTTTCCTGCAGACGTAACCTCGCAAGCCTATTTTTACTCTATCTTTTTCTTTTCATACAAAAAGTTCTCACGAACTACATTCCAGTTCAGACATTTCTTTCTTAATCATTTCACTACAAGCAAGGCAATAAAGCCACTAAGCCACTAAGACACAAAGCGTTCAGTCAGTTATGTTCCATGCGTGATACACGCTTAAGCGATCATGTATCTTTCGATACATGACTGACGAGGTATATTTTTTCCCATAGTAGGTTGCCATTTCTTTCTGCGGTAGACCAGTTGCCATCCGAGGCTAGAGAACCCGTTCTGTCCTGCTATTTGCCCATAGCTGGGAGCAGAAGAAGAGGTTTCATACCTTTTCCAAGGGTGTTAGCATGTAAGTGAATGTAATGGATTCGAGTGGAATTCGAACTCGACTCTACGATTTCTCAATCCGAGACTGAGTATGAAAGAATATGAGAAAAAGAATTTTTGAAGATCAAACGTGACTGGAAAGTAAGAAGCTGAAACGGAGTTCCACGTGCGAAAAGTGTGATAGAAGAAAATGTTAGCATAGAACTGGCGGTTACATCTATTTCAACTGTAAAATGATGAGACCTAGTTGCCAATCTAGTACTGCGCTTAAATTCGTAAATTCTAAGTACCATAGATGAAAGTGCATCAGAAGGATTACCATGAAAATATTTATAGAAAAGGCACGGGGAAGCTATGTTACAGCAAGGAGGAAGTGACTGAAGCCGAAATGCCAGGCCTGGACCGATAATATTGCAGATTTACAGCTAAGACCAGCCATGCCATGTACACAGAGTCGAGTCATTGCCGTTCCCTTCATATTTCATGAGTAAGAAGGGAATTTTATTTGAACAGTTTTTCTTCTACTTCGGGGAACAAACTCCCGTGAGGCTGCTTCCTCAATCACTACAATCTTAATCCCTTCAATCTAGGATCATCCATTATCTATCCTATACATTCTCATAATATACAATTCTTATGTTCATGAAACAACCCTCTATCCTGAGTGGATCTTGGTTCCTGCATTGGCTGCGAGAATTTCTTGTTAACCAAAATTCTACGGTAATCCAAAAACTTCATGCAGCGGATTGCAAAATATATTTTCTTTTTCATTCTGTATAAAAAATAAAAACGAGCGAAACAACAACAACAGCAATAATAATAATAATACTAATACTACTAATAATAATACTAATAATAATAATAACTATATCGGCTCCTTTAAGAAATGCAAACAATTTAAGATTAATTTCTAACTTAAACGCACTTTTCTGACTAAATTTCTGTGTTGAGGATTTATCAGTATTTACATTATAGCCTCTTCAAGTCAAGGGTCAATCGCTGTCTATCCTCCTTATCCTCATAATATTCACCCCTACCAACTTTTCTTTCGTTCATATCACATAACTTGTTCGTCATTATCATTTTAACAATAACGCTCTACCTTGAGTGGCTTTCGAAGCTTGCATTTGGTGAATCATAAAATATAAAAATATTAACATTCGGGCTAATGCCCTCATGTTGTTGTCATACCCTAAAATTTGCTCAATCTAATGGTGTGCTCCCTGTATACCTAGAGAAGACATCTTAATGTACAAGATTAAAAATGAAACCAGACGCATCTCTCTAGTAACCACTTTCAACCCCACTCTTCCTCCACTATCCCAGATAATCAAAAGTCGCCGGGAACAACTACATCTCAAACTAGACTTAAAAATTTTGTTTGAGGAACCTGGCCTTCTAGTATATCGTAGACCTAAGAACCTAAAGGAAATTATAGGTAGTAACCACATTTCAGGGGACAAGATAATCCGTAATAAACCAAAAACAACAGGATTTTCCCAACCATGTAAGAACAAAAGGAGCTTATGCTGTAACCACATTAGACACGCCAATTCGTTCATTAGCTCAGTCACTAAATCTACTTCCAAAATCTACCACGACTCTAACTGTAGAAGTCATAACATAATTTACCTCCTAGAATGCACGCTATGCCAGAAACAATATGTGAGAAAATCTGAATGGAACTACAGAATTAACAATTATCGCAATTGAATTAAGTCGACTCCCCATGAAAAATTATTACCTGTAGAACAACATTTCCGCCTAGAAAAACATTATTTTAAAAGCCATGCCAAATTCGCTATAATTGAAAAAACAGGAAAGTACGGAAAAGATAACATTAGAAAAATTTTAGAGGACCATGAAGACAAATGGATTCTGCGTCTCTCCATACAGACAGGCTTAATCACAAATTTAACAACATAGAATTAATATATAACCCCATAAATCAAGCCCTACCCAGATTTATCACTCACACAAGACAGACATGGTTGCGGAGGTGTTGAGGTCTCACACTTATACAAACCCCCATACTAATATATACACTTACACACATCATGTACACTCCCGAAGAACTAAATAATAACATACATTTAACACAGACACATCCCCTTCAAAGAAACCAAAAAAACTGTCAAAATGAATTCAGAGTAGCATGGATATATCCAGCCTCTCTCTTAAAAAACAATTTAAAAGAGGCCGTTTGACCAACACATGGACTGCCCAAAATTAACGATAAAAAAACAAAACAAATAAAAACTACAGATTAAGTTCATTTCCTTCAGAAAGTCATCCATTCCTTTAGTTCACTGCTACTAACAAGCAGAATTTTTTTTTCTCCTGATGATGGCCATGTTGGCAGAAACTATTCGGGAAATCTAATTGAAATAATAAAACAAAAAAATATTAATATACAATCCAGTGTGTCTGAAAATTTAAATTTTTTAATTTCGCAATATTTTTTATTGTTCAAAACATATATATATATATATATATATATATATATATATATATATATATAAATGCTAGATGCAATCGTCAGGCCACGAGTGCATCTAGCATGAAACAGACTGTCGCCGCTAAGTGTTGACTTCTATGTTGACTTTTATATTTACACACGCTCTATCTCTGATATTGAGCACTTTATCCCATAAATATAGCACACTTTAAGACTATATTTCTTCATATATATATATATATATATATATATATATATATATATATATATATATGTATCCAGGTGAGATGAGAATGGATAGAGTACAATTCCAACGTTCGTAAGATTTAATTTAAAAGAGGGCTCAATACAAAGAGCAATATTCTTTATTTTACGATATTACATCGAAAAACATGTCAACATCGATACACACTTTACAATCGCCTGATGAGAGGCGTTGATATGCATCGAACCACGACTGCAATTGTGTAGCAATTTTGACATGTATTTCGATGTAATATTTTTAAATAAATGATATATATATATATATATAAGAACGAAATAAGTAAATAAAAAATAACTTCGAAAATAACTCAGTCCTTACTTTTACTTATAAATAAACAGAAAAATTGTGTATCATGGAAGGTCGGCTCACTGCTACGTGCGAGACAATTATGAATTATGAAAAACACTTAAAGTCATGTCTACTTGACTACAACAAGGAAGGCCGGCATAAATGGTATCAGAAATAATAAATCGAACACATTTAATATCCACCGCACAATATTTTCTAACAAAACATTTAAGAAACACTAACAAGAATTGCTTTAGTCATATCCTAGATAAATAATCTAAACTCACCTTAGAAAGAATAAAAGCGAATAATAATAATAATAAGAAGAAGAAGAAGCGAAATAATAAATGGAAATCTCAAAAAATGTGGCACATGAGGACATCGACAAATTCTGTTGTAGTTGGAGCCCTTGGATTGATTGGAAACGATTCCAGTGGACTCATGCCTTAAAGAAATACAATTTTTTTCTCACGAGTACAGCCCAAACCTTATGAAGGGCTTTATCTATATAAAATAAATGTGTGTGTGTTTTTTTTTGTTTTTTTTAAATTGCTCAGTGGAAAATGCCAAGGTGCCTTAAGTCTCTGGTCGGGACCCGGAAAGAAATGAGTACACACCAGAAATTAAAGGAAATAATAATAATAATAATAACGAGCCAAGTCCCTGCCTTACGAAATTTCTCTTAATAGTAATTTAAAAATAATCCAGAATGCGATATTATTTTATTTATGGTAACTGGATTTTTGGCGATTGCCTTACTCGGCTTCCATCGTTCAATAGTGTGTTTCTGAAAAATGTCGCTTTTATTGTGGTCGTCATCGTTTATCGGCCATTACCGCAGCTCCCCCTTTTTCTCGGCTTTGTCCCGAATTGATGCAATTATGTCAATAAATATTATGGCCAAAGTGTAGTATCTGTTCTTATCAGCTTAATCCAATTCTCTATCTCCACTTCTATCTTCCTTCTTTCTTTCCATTCATTTTCTCACTGAAACCAATTAGTGTAGTTCTCCTCTTGCCACGTGATCAAAACAGAATAGTCTATTATTTATGAGGTATTGGCAGAGTGTATCGTTCGTACGAACTTCAACAAACCTATGTTTTCTATTATTCCGCCCATTTGGAGAATCTTTATCTTGAATAATAATGATAATTCAAGCAACATATACATTGGTTACACAGTCACTACATTATGGCACCGATTAACGTGCAATTTATATTATAATAGTTTAATTAAATCTCACATCATCAACCAACACAGCAAAACATAAGAAATCCGATAAATCCGCAACCCAAAATACTACAACACATAAACTGTAAAAAGATTACAAAAAACTAGATGTATTAAGATGCAATCAAATACCAGATGCATTAACCCAACGAAACAAACAATCCAGAATCAATAAAATTTCATCATTATTAACAAAACACCTCTATTAGTGGCTTCGCACAGCCGGAAGAAAACAGACATTGCAAATCCAATCATTTGCTTTACTCTGCAAACACATTTTGAGAATTGTAGCTTATAGATATATAGATTCGAACAGAATGAGATAGATAGATAGATAGATAGATAGATATGAGCAGACTGAGATAGATAGATAGATATGAGCAGACTGAGATAGATAGATAGATAGATAGATATGAGCAGAATGAGATAGATAGATAGATATGAGCAGAATGAGATAGATAGATAGATAGATATGAGCAGACTGAGAGACTGACTGTTATATAATTTAAATTTTAATAAAAGTATCTGGTTAACGAAATGCTGGCACAGTCAATATATTATACGTGGATTACTTGTTAATTTTGTTTTATGAAATAAACGGGATTGATATTTTGTACGTAAAATAAACGGCTAATAAGGCTGTTTTTTTTTTAAATTTCTATTAAGATAAACGTGCTTAAAACTGTAAAAAAATATTTTTTCGACATAAGATAAGTAAACAAAAGAAAATTAAAAAAGGAAAGTTTATGATATACAGTAGAAATTAATCTGGATCAACGTATTTCAAGAGAGTTGTGCTATTGATGAGGAAATAATGTATATTTATTAATATATACTTAATAGCTCTGTTATATTACATCGAGCACTGTTTTATTAAGACCAACACTCAATCTATCATATCTTTATATATATATATATATATAGTAAAGGTAATAAATCCGTTGGTATATAATCCAAGCGGATCCTAGTAATACAATGCATTAAAACTGATCCACAAAAAGAGCTCAATGTATTTAATTATAACAGACCTAATAAATGAATTACCCCATATGAGGTAATTTTGTATTTTGTTGTGTAATACGAATATATATATATATATATATATATATATATATTACGCGAATCATTCATACGAAAAGCAGATAATTGATATATATATATATATATATATATATATATATATATATTATATGCGCGGTACTTATTGGAAAGTGCACAATATCAGTGATAGAGCTAACATATTCAGTTGTATGGATATGTTTGTGACCCTAAGTTTCACTGATCTGATGATCGCAAAAGCGTGAAATCCAGGGTTACAAACTCATATCCATACAACTGAATATACATACATACATATATATATATATATATATATATATATATATATATATATATATATAGATAGATATATTCTACGTGTGTATTGGCAGGTGTGCCTGTGTTTATGTATACAGTTATTTTTCGATTAAACGAGCATCTGTTCCTTCATGTATATATCTATTTTCTATATTTACTGCCAATGAAGCACGTGTTTCCTAAATACCTACTTACATACAAAATTACATGCATTCATAGATTTATTAATTTTCGTTTTTCATCAGATCATTATTGCATTGCAAACGGTATGCTCCACGGGCCAGACGACGGAAGACCCAATTTGCCAGGAACCTCTGGATCTACCAGAGAAAATCCGTTCGATTCTAATCCAGCCCCGGAACCGACACATATTACTGCTTCTTGGCATGCAAGACAACCGCACTTTCTTCCCGACACAAGACCAAGTGGTGAGCAGCGGAAACGGATGTCCCGAACAGACGGAAAAGAGCGGCCACATCCCCGGACGTTCTCTGTGTCCGTGGTATATCGATATGAACCGGCAGAGAGACCGTATACCTTACCTTATTCCTTATGCTCGTTGTAAATGTCGACGCTGTCTTAACGTTCCTGTCGACTCACCTCTTAACCGATTCGCACGTTGTGAGTACCATTATTATCACATGCAGGTATTACGAAGACTTTCTTGCAAGAACGGTTTCTACATCTATAAGGCGTTTTGGGAGCAAGTTCCAGTGGCTTGCATCTGCGCCCACAGAAAAATCGCAGTGACTGGCTGAAATAGGGTTGAGAGACTAGATTAAAAGGAAAAGCTATATATTAAAAAAAAAAAAGGAATTTATTCCTGCATTTTTCAAAATCCCAAGCAGACACTGATTTTGAAATATATACAAAACGGTATTTTAAAACCTCTACAGTTCAATGTTATCGCTGCATTTGTCGGACCTTTCTTCCAAAGGTGACATATTTTTATCGAAGAAAAACTACTCCAAAATGACGCCGTAGTTGATATTTTCATGATTTGCATTCATTATATAGATTTTTTCTTTTCATGGACTTGAAAGAATAACAAAAACCGTCTCCTTTTCTTAATTTTCAAGTACGACATCAAAATTTTTTTAAGAAAAGTAAATTCTACAGAAGTGTTACACAAGATTTTACGGTATTATTCTAAAAAGGAATTGTTAATCTCGTAACAGCTACTTAGAAAACGTTTTTCAAGAACTCACAAAAGAAATTAACCAAAAGAAAGAAAAATAACTGTATTTTGAATCGTTTTCACATGTTTATCAGCATAATAGCTTCGATTGTCTCCCTTGAAATATGCTTTAATGGTTGAACAGCGAACTGTTTCAGGACAAAAGGAATTTAAAAAAAACTCATAAAAATTGGTCGTTTTCTTTTGGAAATCACTTAAACTGAATACTAATTCTGGGTGAAAACAGCCATTATTTGTTTGATTAAAGTTGTCCGTTCTAAAAAAGTGGGAACTCGATAATCAAACCTTCAGACAGAGTCGCGAAAGCAGATGAAAATTAATAGTAATTAACACATCCGGGTCCGTTAGAAACAATGACGACAACACATCGACTGAAATAAATGAAATTTTGATGCAAAGGATTAATATTTATTTACGCTGCAGATTTCAAATTTATCAAAACTAATTACTGGACTTGAAAAGTATCTACGAAAGTAAAAATTTATTCGAGATCATTTTTTTTTTACTTTGGGATTTGTCATCAACAAATTGAATGATTATTTACAAAATAAACACTGAATCAATCCAAATCAAATGGCTGATTCTTAAATGTTTCTCAGATATTTCGGATTTCGTACGTCTCCAAGCTTACCAGCTTCAGTGCATTATCTATTTAATGGAAACGACCGACTCATCTTGAAATTCCTAAATTAAGAAAAGGGTCATCGCAGAAGCGGGATCTTTGAGTTTAAAATAGAAAACCTTTCATTTTACCTTCGATCTCGTCGTGAAAATGAAGAACTTCAAATCGTTGGCTTTTTGTTTGAAACAAAAGAAAAGAAACTTTTATAACTCTCATAATGGAGATAATTTAATTATTCCAAAAGACTTATTCTACCCCCGCCCCCAATGCATACACAAACAAACACAAACACACATACACATACATACGGTGAAGTAGTGGATAGCGGAGTAATCGGAGAGCCGAGTTCGAATTCCAGTCGAGTCCATTGCATTCACTTACGTGCTAATACCCTTGGGAAATGTATGAATCCTCTTCTTCTCCCTCCAGCTATGGGTAATTAGCAGGGCAGACTGGGTTCTATAGCCTTGGATGGCAACTGGTCTAGGAGAAGGACAACTCTGAATTCAAAACCTGCGGAGAGTCGTTTGGGGACCTTGTGGGACGTAGTGCACCAGGTCTCTGTATTCGGCCCTTCAAAAAGTGTGGTTGGTTCTACATAAAGCCTTCACCACTATAATCAAATCTCATGTGCTGGTGTTTGGGCTGTCGGTTCCTAGGAACTGAGCTGCTTGGCCCTCATTCGACGGGAGAGTCCACTATATATATATAATATATATATATATATATATATATATATTATGAGGGAGAGAGAGAGAGATTTACTACGTTTGGCTCACGCTATACGGGTGCAAATATAAACCCATTTTTATAATTTTCAGAATTCAATAATTAAAATAACTAGCGTGTAATGACTTTAGAGGCGTCTCAGAAAACACAAAAAATGGGTTCAACAAACACGCACGCACGCACGCACGCGCACACACACACGCGCACACACACATACATATATATATATTTGTCATCCACAGACAGACTGTTTCGCTGTTTCACAGCTCATCAGTGTGGCTAGACGTCCGGTTGCCTCTAGCTAGGATCGATACCCGACTGAATTGGCGTCAGTCGGAACTTAATGTATACAGGGTGACCCAAAAAAAAACGGGAACTTTTTAACAATCCAATAAAACCAAGAGTGATGGAAGAAAAATATTTAATTCATAGTAATTGAAACCTTAAAACATGCCATTTAAGAAACAATGATGGAATTTTCATTTTTTTAAAATTACGTCCTGTAGATGGCGTCCTCCTGTACGAATGCATTCTTGAAATCTGCTGTTGAGATTCCTCATTGACTGCTGCAACATCTCAGCTGGGATACTGTGAATTTCATTCTCGTTACTAAAATGGCGAAATGTTTACTTGCTCAAGGTCACTGTCTCGCAGTGTTGCCACTTGCTCATGTCTGGCAATACGCACTTCAAAAATTTCCGTTTTTTGGGGGTCACCCTGTATTTATAAGAATTATGAAAACGTTGAGTGCCAGAGAAAAAGCCATCAAAAAATAAAATTCAAACTGCCATGAGAAATTTGCGGGTGTATTAAAATATAAATCACGAGGTATCTATAAAAAAAAGAACTTTTAACTAATCGCCGTTGACTTGAGTAATTAAAAAAGAAAAAAACACCCGCGTTTTTGTCCGCTTGAAACAGCTGAATACGAGTCTCTGTAATAGGTCGTCGTCACTCAGTTCGTCTGAACAACTCAGCGTCAGGTGATTTCCTTTACTTAAGAGACAACCGAAGCGGCTAGAGATAAAAAAAAAAATAAATAAATAAAATAAAAAAAATAACCCTCCTCCCACTGAAATTGCGCTGATACTTTCTTTTCTCCCTGTAAACTGTGAGTAATGACATTTACTAAATACATAAACGTTGTCTGTATTAGAGACGTGTCCATTTCTGCGAACATTCCAAGTAATGAGACTTTACAATGGAAAGATACATTCACAGAAAACCAACCTTACACATCTTTTACATACAAAATCTTCCTTGTAAAAATGTAAATAAATTGCAGCCTTGGATTTTTCTAGAATTACTGGAATTTTATTTGTAATGTTAATTGGGATTATAAATAATTTTCAACGCGGGCATGGAATCTAGTGTATATATTCATATATGTAATGAGACGTAAGTGGATCTGCCAGAAACAGCGAGAGTCTTAAAAGCAAAGTGGTGTTGCCTTTTTATCTAGCTGTGTAGGCGTTTCTCACGACGGGGACATCTCTATACTAAGAAGCTAACTTCTCGTAATCAAAAGGTTACCGCACGGCAATCGATGTCGGTATGCCCGATAGGTTTGAAATCAAACCTTTTACCCTTTCTTTAGACTGGTTATCATCCAAGAAAGCCAGCTCTGCCTTGTCGTTTAACCCATAGCTGTGGGGAGTATGCATGAAGTCATGCCTTTCCTAAGATGAACACGGCTGAAATACGAATTCTGATAGCCGAATCTACGCCTATAATTGTTACGTTACCCGCCCAGAGACATAAATGAGGGCGGTAAATAGAAACAAAATCGATAGACATTCAACGAATTTGCGTGTGTGACTTAATGTTTGTTTGCTGTTATTTTTTTTACTAATGTTCACCGAGGAGCGAATCAAAGTCGACCTTTACTGGATTAACGGACGTAAGAGGAAATAAGAAGTGAAATTTGTGGACAGATAAAAGTTGATGCTAGATCTGAAGAGGTTTAGATTGTAGTGATCGAGAAAGCATCCTGTCGGGAGTCTGTTCTATAACGTTGCCGGTCGTTGAAAAGAAGCTGAGTGGAACTTCCTTCTTACCAAAGAGATACGAAGGGGAATGAGGATGATTCAACTCTGTGTGCGTGGCAGGGCAGATACTAGCCATAAAGGTCTGAACTGGTAGGGCTAAAGAATGGAGCTCGCCTGAACATTTGCCATGGATATAGTGATAGAGTAGCGAGAGGTTAGCAACTTTTCGCCTATGGGGAAAGAGGGTGTAGGGTGGAAGATAATTCATCACCACAATGCTGCGTAAAAACTTTTAAACTTTCTTCAGTCCAAAAAGTGGATATTGGGCAGTGCCAGCCTAGACATGACTGCCATATTCCATTTTTGGTTTGAACTTGAGGACATTATGTGATGTGGTAGATTTAAACAGTCTGCTTGATTGCATTTGAATGGAACCAAAGACCACACTCAAATGGGGGGGGGGATAATAAATTATAATTTCTTTATAAAAATTGATGATAATAAGACTATCCTTTTTTTCATTGTTTATTGTCTTTGTTTTTGTTTTTTGTTTTTTATATAAAAAATATTTTATTGTATTATATCGAATGTTTTTTTTCAAATTGTATAGGTATTTCATATAGATATGATTTAAAAAAAAAACATTTGTTATTGGGTTTCTGTCAAGGTTGACTACGGGTGTAACTGTTTTTGCTGCTATTGCAGATATAAGATGTTTATGAAAGACTGCTTGTCCCCATCGCCCAACTTTCAGCTCTCTTGTCTGTCAGTCATAGTAACATACTAGCATGCTAGTGTATATATATATATATATATATATATATATATATATATATATATATATATGTATGCAGGTGTGCAGAAAAATAGGAAAGAACACGTTAGGTAGGTAATCCGGTGTTCCTTAGTGTTTTGCTTTTATTTTCAAAAAGACAGTGCTCCATACAGAAGTAGAGCTTATATTATAATATTTTTAGTTTTTAAAAATGTAGAGTTAAGGTGCCAGGACCCGCTTCCTTGTCAAGCGAGAATTTTAACTCTACATAACTTAAAAAATTATGTTAGGGGTCTCGGCTCTCGCTTTTGAAACATGAGAACTCTTATGTAGCGAAGGCATCATATTTTTAAAAACTAAAAATATTATAATATATATATATATATATATATATATATTGAGAGAGAGAGAATTAATATGAAAATGTTTTTTCACGTAATTTGGCAGTGTTTCAGAAACGCTGCCAAGTTAAGTGAAAAAGCATTTTCATACTAATGCTATTAAGGCTCTATCTCTGACTTCGATATTGAGCACTCTACCTCAAAGCCTCTTTGCCTTAAATGCCAACCTATCAGCAAAGAAACTGAAAAACCAGAAATTTTGGCTGTCACTGTGTGACACTTTTTCAACTTTACTCCTAGAGGCCGTACCCCGACATATCATACCATTTTTGGAGTCAAACGGGCTCTGTGAGCAAATTAAAAACGTTCCGGAGTCGCAATCTTGAAATTTTGGTTTCCCAAATTTTCATTGCTGCGACTGTTTTCAGCGATTATTTTACGTGTTTTTTTGGGGGGGTGCGATGAGATTTTTTTGTGCGATAACATTTTTTATAACTTGGAAATAAATTTGGGAATAATCAAAATTAATTGCGAAAGTCACGCATGAAATAAAAATAATTGTTTGTATGGAAAGTAAGGACCTACGTACATCAAATTGTCTTTAAATTAAGTGGCGGTAGAAGAATTATCGTAGAACTTTTAAAAGGTAAGCTTAAAAATTAATGAAATAATTAAATGCAGTGATCACTTTTGAGTTCTCTATTTTATTGTTGCCTATCACATCTACTCTTCCATACCTATTGTGATGAGGGCCCAATCAAGAACTGTCTTCATCCTCAACACTGGTCCGTCCTTCTTTAAACAATTTATCCCACTTGTAGACATTTTTTTGGCTGAAACATGTGGCACCATACACAGTTGACATTCTCCTATGAATTTCAACTGGTTTGCACCCTTCAGCAACCAAAAACTTGATAACTGACCGTTGTTCAATCCTGGAGCATGCTTCTTGGTCGGCCATCTTTGTTAATCTCAAAGTTTTTTTTAATCTGCAAAAGAAATTAAATCCATGTGAAAAAGTAAAAAAAAAAATAAAGAGTAAACTTCTATCTATATTAGAAGTCCTTATACCGAAAATTTCACCTTATTTATTGAATGACCCTCGTATATATAAAATTAAGCGAGATGTAAAGTGAAGCAGGTTGGAGTTAAGGGAGGAGCAATCCCTGTGACTACTCCCAAGGAATGTGGATAATTCTCCAAATTTGTATAGTTGATTAAGAAAACAGAAATAAGGAACAAAAAAACCTTTATTGGAATTAATGAATATTGGGGAATCGCCAAACCCTTCGGAACCACACCAGTTTTGGCCGAAGTGCATATAAGCAGATGACTTTGGGGAGCTCAGAGACTTTGGGCTGAGAACCCGTATCAATTGCCTTTGAAATCCACGTCAGCTGCCACCAGATTTCCTGATTCCAAGACTTTGAATCCAGCTC
>OZ038499.1:42846094-42893594 GCA_964036315.1 Acanthosepion esculentum | reverse complement strand
ATTTAAATATATCTATCTATCTATCTATCTATCTATATTACTTTTCTCCTCTCATCTGTGTGTGTGCGCGTGCGCGCGCGAGAGAGAGAGAGAGAGAGAGAGCAAGCAAGTAATTAGTATTCATTATAAAGTTTCTGCTTGTGTATTTACGTGTGATTTTTTAAATATTATATTTCGTCATTGTTTACGTGTGGGCGTATATACGTGTTTGCATCATGTTGTCATGGCCTCGTTTGTGTGGGTGCGTATGTGAGTGGGTTCATTTATCATATGTTGACCCTGGTGTCGGCAGGTCAGTCTTACGGCTTCGGCTCTATGGCGTTTCAAATGTCATGGTAAATTTTTTTTGTATCTTTTTAACTTTGTCTAATTTTAAACAGGATGTGACAAAACAGCGAAAGAGAAGAGAGAGAGAGGGGGGGAGAAAGAGAGAAAGAGAAAAAGAGAGAAAGAGAGAAAGAACAAAAGCTCTAATGAGGATGGCGGAAAGGCGGTGATAAACATTGACGGGAAAGATGGCGAAAATAATGGAAGGAAGAAGAAGAGAGACGAATGAAAAAAAGAAAAGGGATGGTAGATTTAAAAACTGACAAACGGGAAAACGAAGAGGTTTGCATGAGACAAAGGGACAAAAATACGAGGCGGAAAACGAAAGAAAGAAAGAAAGAAAATACATTAAAAAAGAAAAGAAAGAAAAAATATTGAAAAAGAAAGGAGGAAAGAAAAAAGAAAAGAAAGAAAGAAAGTATATTGATACTAAAGAGCACATGTAGAAATAACACCTTTTTCTAAGTAGAAACATCTCGGCGACCTGTTTGATGAAGCCGATATATATATATATATATATATATATATATATATATATATATATATTGTCACCCACAGACAGACTGCTCCGCTGCACCACAGCCCATCAGTGCCGCCAGACGTCCGGCCGCCTCCGGCAAGAATCGAAAACCGGCTGAATTCGCGTCAGTCGGAAATTTTACCCTGAAGCCGTTGGCTCACTGCAAAGAAGGTGAATTTAAGCGTATTTATTTTTAGATAAACACACAGTGACTGAGAGAACACGATTCGATTTACCGAAGCATATATATATATATATATATATATATATATATATATATATATATATATAGCTAATACTTCCTGACGAGTGAACCGAACGATTACAAAACATAAAGATCCGAAATATCTTCCAAAAAGCATAAAGATTACAAAACACATATATATATATATTGAGAGAGAGGGGGAGAGAGAGAGAGAGAGAGAGAGAGAGAGAGAGAGCCTCAACATTGCGTTTAAGCATGAAACAGATCGCCGCCGCTGGGCACTGACCTCAGTGTCCATTAATATATATATATATATATATATATATATATATATATATATATATATATATATATATCAATTCACTTGTGTGTGTATATATATATATATATATATCAATTCACTTGTGTGTGTATATATATATATATATATATCAATTCACTTGTATATATATATATATATATATATATACACACATATATATATATATACATATATATATAATACAGGGTGCGGCCGTAATGGTAACACGTTAGCTAGATAAAGATATCTTTGCCACTTGCCTAAGTTCGCTATCACCACACAGTGGGAGGGATTTCTACCGCACCCTGCATTATATACATATCGATATATAAGTTATATATTTAGTCATATATATATATATATATATATATATATATATATATATATGTGTGTGTGTGTGTGTGTGTGTGTATAGCTTCAAAGCCACCCTATTGCGCTGCATTTGAGCTAACTCCTACAGAGGGCTCTCGATTGGACCTTCGGCTTGTTCACAAGTTTGCGAATCACTAATTCTGCATATGTTCACCACTGGAAGGCTCTCCCGGCAGCCGTTTGATCCGTGTTGTCGTTTGCACGGCACTTTCTTTTCCTCGCTGCAGCCTTGGCTCTTTTGAGGCACATTGCTGCCATGTGCCATAGGCAACAATAAACTACAGAAGAACTGAAAATTGATTGCTGCATCTAAGAATTGCATTAATGTTTAAGCTTACGTTTATCGGGTTATCTCCTCTTCGTTTCGTAACCCTTTCATCAGGGGTCTCTCTCTCCCGGGAGTATAAATACGGGCTGACCTTTCGCCTCTTTCTCTTTCCACGGCTCTTTTCCACGGCTTCGCCCACGTGCGGCCAAACCGCCTCTCCTGGGTCTGTCAACCGCGCACGTGGGGCGAGGTACAAAAACTTTCTCTTAACATCTCCAGTATGTAAACTCTAATACACAACCAGCGTTTCCCATGTTCAGGGAACACGCTAAAAACAAAATTCACCCGTACGGACATTTCAATTCAATACACACACAATAACTTTCCATACAGACACTAACGTTTTATTCATGTTTTAAATGATGTATTTGTAATTCTTGTATCAATCTGTTTGTCATTAATATATATATTTGTTCTGTACATATATATCTGTCTTGTTCGTTTTATTTTGCTTTCTTTGGACTCCATCATAGTCCAACATTACTATGTAGCGGGACTGGCCAGCAGTCTTAGTCCAGAGATTTTATCCTCACATTCACCCGCCGGTCCCCTACACGTTCAACGATCATTCTTCTGCCACCACTTAATTTCAAGACAAATTGATGTACCTAGGCCCTTGCTTTCCGTACAAACAATTATTTTTCTTTCAGGGGTGACTTTCGCTGAATTTCGCAATGAATTTTTGATTATTCCCAAATCTATTTCCAAGTTATAAAAATAATTAATGTACAATTTGTCGCAAAAAATCACGTAAAAAAATCGCCGAAAACAATCGCAGCAATAAAAACTTGGGAATCCAAAATTTCTGTGACATGAGCTATTGAAAGTTAGCGAGTTGTTTCCCTTTAATTGAAAAATATGACACAGTAACACATTTCACATTTATTATACATATATATATATATATATATATATATATATATATATATATATATATATATAGATAGATAGATAGATAGATGTGGCCTTATTCTTCGATGACGACAGTCGGCAGCGAAAAATAAGTTATTGCACGTCCGCTCATGGCTAAAACAGCCAGTGCACAATCGGCACGGTTTTTGATGACGTTCACAGTAGTAGAATACTGTGGGGTCATCCATCTTTATCCAGCCTCAATGACACTCTGGACTCTATTGTCTTCATAGCTCTTTGTTCGCGGAAAACAACAGCTCTCCACCCCACTTGATCCCAGGCAACCGCATCCCAGTTCGCAACATTCATACACAATTCCATCATGGACGTTTTCCACTGATCCTTGAAGCGAAGCTTTGCTCGTCCAACGTTACGCGTGCCCTCAGACAGTTCTCCATACAGTATCTATTTGGGAATTCTGGAGTTATCCAGGCATGCAAAGTGCCTAAGCCACCTGAGACGCCGAGACGCCAGGATGGGATATAGTGGCTGAATTCCAGTTCTTTTTTATACATACAATCATTCGAGGCTAGCCAATCCCTATTGCAGACTCTCGCTCAGGCACATTTGTGTTTTTTCAACACCCATAGAACCAACCTGTGGTTTATACTGAAACTATGCTGAGCAGACCGCAGTTACAGTTATCTGGGAGAGAGCGTGTTAGAATCAGCACACCCTCGGTCACGATGACTTGTGACTTCGTGCTAGCAATGTTATGTCTACCCCATTTCACTCAACCCGTGATATGGTTTTCAGGCACTTTCCAAATTATTTCAAACGTGTTTTATTGATTCCGTGTTTAAAATAGACGCCCCTATTTTAAACAGCGTGTATTACAATTACATCCCTGCGTAGTCAAGACAACTTAATAAAGAAAATGTGCTTTCTAGTGTTTGAAACTGCGCGGTCCTTTGTAGGAGAAACCACCGACTGATCCGGTGTGGTTTTAACCACTCGGCCACAGAGAGTGCCACAGCTCGGCAAGATTCTATTTAGCCTTTTAAAGAATGCATATCTCCTCGTTCAGACTTTTCACAAAAGCCTATTTCTGCACGATTTCGTATTTAAAATGTAAACTTCGGAAGCTTATATTTATTTTATCTTCGGAATTTTTAAAAGAATTAATGGATTTATTTTTAATCCGATATTTTTGTTACTTTAAACGTTAAGTATTAGTGGGCACCCGTGTTTGAAATAGACGGCCCCGAATTTCTAAACAGGGTGTATTACGCTTACCGAGATGCGCACACGGGAAATCTTAATGAAGAATCGCTTGAGGATGAAACTGCCACCCAGTGGTTAAGGTTTAATATTGGAATTAAACTTAAATACTGCTGACCAGTTTCAAAACATAGTAATTTCTGTGTCGCGATGAAATCATTTATTTTTTTAATAATAATAATCTAGGCTCTACTTATGTATCGAGCACTGTTTTTAAAAAATAAAAACAAATATACTAAAGAACTTCGGATCATCTAACAGTTCCTTCTTATTATATCAATACGCACACACACACACACACACACACACACACACACACACATATATATATATATATATATATATATATATATGTAAGGTTTTAAGAATTCTGAATTTAAGAATATATGTATATGTAAGGTTTTAAGAATTTTGAAGCGTTCATGTGCCAGGTTAGCGAGAACTTATCCTAGGCCCTAATATATATATATATATATATATATATATATATATATATATATATATATATATATATGTATAGAGAGAGAGAGAGAGAGAGAGAGAGAGAGAGAGAATATTAGTGGTGAATATACACATACATATGCAATTATATATACACATACATATATGAATAAAAATAATTCCAAGAGGATATGATCCAGGTAGAACTCGATGTCCAGGACAGAGTAAGGATATAATAAAAAGACTTAAACACTAATATTCCATGGTCATAATTGATTCCATTGGAATCGTAAGAACGATCCAATTCATCAGACCTACAGATTCAAAATGAAAACGGAACAACGACTCCGGGAAAAATTGGTGAGAGTATGTGTGATAGTGTGGGGGGACCCATGATCTATATAGAGGGGTAATAGACGAGAGGGACAGGGAGGTCCGAAGGTGGAGAGGGCATTAAAATCTAACAGAGGGAAGATTTAAAAAGGGGTTTCAGTGAGAAAAGGGTGCGTATTTTCAAAGATATACCAGAAGTGTGTACATTTCTTGGTGACACACACACCCCATAGGCGATAAAATCTTATACTCCCGCCCAGACCCCTACAACGCATACGTACACACACAATACACACACATCTATATCTATCTATCTATCTATCTATCTATCTATCTATATATATATATATATATATATATATATATATATATATATATATATATATCTACCTCTGCACGCCTAGGGCAGCCGGTTTCAAAACCATTGCTAAATTCGCTATAATGAGATGAAGGAAGAGTTTAGATAAGCTAACATTAGAAGGATTTTAGGATTCCCTGAAGCTAAGTGGAGACGGCGTTCGGAAACATATTGTCTAACCGGGCCAAGTCATAAACCAACAATCTCTGCCTCCATAAATTTATCGGACTGGCTAAATGATTCTCGGGTGGCCTGTTTTCATCCCGCCCCCATCCCAAACGAGACCGTTTGACCAACACAAGGAATTTTGGGGAAATCCCGCTGACAAGATAAAAGACTGATGAAAACTCATAGACAAAATTCCATTTTCACTCTTCGGACCTCCGGTTGATTATACATACCTGCGTACATCTACGCCCATATACCGCTATATGTCTACATATATATATCGAAATATGCACACACACACATAAATAAATCTGCATATATATCTCTACCTACGTATCCATACGTTCATACATGTAGGTGTACACACACACACACACACACACACACACACACATATTCATATACTTACCCACATACACCTATATATACATATATCTATGCGTATGCTTTTATATACACGTCTACACACACACACACACGCATACACCCACATGAACGCACATATCCATTTCTATATTTAAACCAAATCAAAGGCCAATTAAAAAATATATAATATTCTAAAACCGCTGGGTGAGTAGCGTGTATTTATCTCTAATGTTAGAATGTATACCTAGGTGTCTAACTATTATAATGCTATCTGATTTTGCAAATCAGTTATTAGGGGAACGTTTACCTACCTAACCCCTCACACATGTATAACCACGTGAATAAAGAAAAGCCAAAATTACAAAAATTTGAAATGCATGGCGCATCACATAAACATACACAATGATACATATAAGTAATGGTCACTACATGAATGAAGCATAAAAAAGAAGAACAAAATTGGAATACATGGCGCCTCACATAAACATACACAATAATACATACAAGTAATATTCAATACACAGAAAGTTATGCCCGTTGTTATTGGGCTAAGGTGGAAGTGTCACACCCGGCCACGTGTTACAAAACGGTGTTCATGTTTTGAACCGTTTTATGTGCCTACATTTGGAGAGGATCTCACTCCGAAGGTTTAACAATTCATCCTGATTTTCATCTCTGATAATAAAGATCTTTTCGGCGATGCACAGATTACACCTATCACGTAAGTTATTAGGTGTGCTAGCTCTTGACAAGTATCTCCATTCGAAAAGTGGGGTTAGACCCCTATCCACCAGATCCCAGTTGTGTTTGGATATGGCCGTTTGGTTTCTGAGGTATCTGTGTCTGAAGGAGTGCCTATGGCTGTATAGACGTTGCTTCCAATCACCAGCGGATATACCTATGTATCTTTTCTTCTCGTTTCTGTTTTCTCCGGGGAAGATAGTTGCCTCGTACACTACGTTTTTATACATGCACTTACCCCCGATTGGGCAAAGATCTTTATTCCTACAACTGCAGGTGGGATCACTCGTTTGAGGTTCGTTATTGTGGTAGTTTTTAAGTATTCTACAATTATGGGAAGATATAATTTTCTCTATATTATTCACGCACGAGTAACTAATTTTCAGTGTTTTCCTATTAAAAATTTTATGCAATGGATGTTTATTGTGAAAGTGTTTATCTACTAATCTAAGGAACAAACTACCTATATCTATATTAGAGAGCTTGCAATATGGTGGGTTAAACCATATTACTTTCCTCTTTCTGTGTTTAGTTCTATTCTTCATATTTTGATTTGTTGGTTCTCTGTTAAATTTTAATTCCTGTCTAAAACCACTATTCCTGAGGGCCTGGTTGTATGTAAATTTATTCTCTTCAAAAATTCTATGCTTAGAAGATAGCTTGTTTATTCTAGTATTCACGGTTTTGGGGATGTGTTCTATCACAGATTTAGGGTGGTTAGAGTGGATGTTGATATATAGGGGTGTCTGATCCAGTTTATGGAAAGGTCTAAATGTATCATTTGATAAGTTCGTCTATTACCCCTCTATATAGATCACGGGTCCCCCCACACTATCACACATACTCTCACCAATTTTTCCCGGAGTCGTTGTTCCGTTTTCATTTTGAATCTGCAGGTCTGATGAATTGGATCGTTCTTACGATTCCAATGGAATAAATTATGACCATAGAATATTAGTGTTTAAGTCTTTTTATTATATATATATATATATGTGTGTGTGTGTGTATGTATATACACGCGCACGCGCGCGCGCACACACACACACACACACACACACACACACACACACACACACACACACATATATATATATATATATATATATATATATATATAGGATGTATCAAAAATACTTTTACAAACCTTAGGAGCGACTTTATCACACCAAAACAAGGACAAAAGTCCATCTAAATATATATATATATATATATATATATATATATATAATAAATTTGTTGCTATATAATCCATCTAGTAATATTAAATATTAAATCTGATCCACAAAAAGAGCTCAATGTATCTTATACATAAAGTACAGTGTATGTGTATGTCTTTGTGCGTGTGTGTTTCCAAGCAACTCCTCTACTCACACTGGTCCGATTTCAATGATTCATAGCTCATTCAAAAGCCCTAAAAAAGTTAGGCGCAGGGAACGATTTTCGTTGAGCTCAGATTCAGGGTTGGTAGAGACTTTGGCAAGAAAGGGTGAAGGAAGAATTAAAAAGTGCAACGTTTGAAGATGTGAGAGGGTTGGGTATCAATTAACCCTGAACTTGAAAAGACCAAAGATTGTAGTTATCAGAGAAGTATTTTTTCGGAAGCTTGTTCCACAAGGTAACAGTTCTGGAAAAGAAGCTTTCTGAATGGAATTTGCTTTTAACCAAAAGAACATAAAGAGATGGGGAGGGTTTGCCAGCGTGGATATATGTCATATCGTGTCTAGCCGTGAAGATCTGAGCTGGTATAAATAAGGAATGTAACATCGTCTGAACATTTCATCTGTGGCATAAGGGTTGCTGGATGGAGAATAATTCATCACCCACATGGCCGCGTAAACACTTTTGAACTCTGTCAAGGTTGGGCAATGAGGATTTTGCAGCACCTGACCAGATATGGCGGCAAAACGCCATTCTTGGTCTGATCTGTCTCTTGCCAAGATAGACCATGCAGCGGAAGAGGTTAGGTATTTTCTGGAGAGGTACAAGGAACCGACCATTCTGTCAGCATCTTTTCCTATAGCACGAATATATGCTTTCCATTTGAGGTCGAGTGTGAGCTTTAGACCGTGTAGGTATTCGAGCCCCTTTGGGGATATGACCATTAGGGTAGGTCGATTTTGGAACCGTGGTATTGCACTCAATTTCAAATTTGGTGTTTGACATGACAAATATTGTTTTCCAAATCGTTACCGTTTTTTGAGGAAACAAATTTAAAAATTAAGTTTAGTTTCAAAATCGTAGCGGTGGAATTTAATTCCGGAGATCAGAGAAAGCCTTATAGAACAGCCTTATAAAATTTATAATTTACTGAAGCTTTGCAAATTGTATATAGACAAGATACATGACACAAACAGATTTTTGCTAAATCATTGTGCCATCAAATAAAACCTTCATTTACTTCAAAGGGAAAGTATACTGAAAAATTTAGGTATATTATGATGTAATATGTTATACAGTGCAATAGTTTTATTGTGATTTCCAATAAACAATGCAAATTTAAAACATTTTGTCTTATAATTTGTGCCCAGCAGTATTATGGTGTTATATATACTTTTATCTATTTTTTGTTTTTATTAATTATGATCTAACAAATCTTTTACAATCTTTTACAATTTTTTACGCATTTTGCTTGAGGTAATACATAATTAGAATTCTGGTTTGAATATATTTTCCATTCATTGTATCTAATACAAAAGATATTAACTTTATTTGGATTCATTCTTGAAATAGTAAAATTTTGAAGTCAGTCTGTAAGCAAAAACCCGAGGAAATTATGTATTTCTGTATACTTTTTCAGGTGATGTTTAAAATTAAATTCTCAAAAGATGGTAAAATCTACGAATCCAATCTTTAGTGTCAGTACTTATCTCATCAAACCCCAGCTTTTACACTGAGTGCAATGTTGATTTTCTAAAAAGAAAACGAAAAACCAACCTGCAGTAATGACCATTCATAAGAATGGGTGCATCTTCAATGTCTACTCAGTGCTGATGAAATGTTACTAGTTTTGTCTTGTAGCTATTGAAGGATACTAGCCAGTCCTTCTGACATTGAACTGTGAGAGTTAGATTAACTGTCATTTAGATATTTGGAGGTGCGCCTATACACCATACTGTATATATATTTACTAAGGATCTGAAAATGTTCTTGGGCAGATCGTTAATGTAAAGCAGAAAGAAGGTAGGGCCGAGAAGAAAGCCAAAGGGGTGCCAGCATTGATCTCATGTGCCTCAGAGGATTGGACATTAACTACGTTCTTCATCGACTTACATGACAGTAAGGACTTGATAATTGAAAGAACTATCCCAGAGATTCCATAGCTGGCAAGTTTGTGTAGCAATCCTCTGTGCCACACCTTCTTAAAAGCCTTCAAGTTGTCTAGGGTAATCACTCATGAGATGTCTTTTTTATTATCAAGCTCTTCACTGTGTGGGCGATAATAGTTAAGACATTATCAGTGGATAGTGAAGAGCGACATGTTTTTTTTTTAGATGTTCAACAACTTTCTTGCTGATGATAGCTTAAAAAAGATTGCTAATGACAGGGGGCTGATGGAATGATATAGTGACTGGGACAAGGGCTCGCCTGAGTTCTTGAATACAGGGTATACGCTAGACACCTTCCCTGGGCTTCGGAAATATTTCTTCTTAACGCAGTGGATGAACAAGTTCGCCAACACTGGAGGTAGTTCTGAGCTAAGATTTTTGAGAGCAACTATACAGATTTTATCCGAACCAGTAGCGTTCGTAGTGTGAAGGATTTTCATAAGTCTGAAAACCTCCCAAGCCAATATAGTGATGTTACAAAACGTGCGACTTGAGGCGGGGAAAGTCAGGTGAAGATAGAGCTGGAGGCAAAGTTCATAGCAAATAGTTTCTCGTTATCTAAAGAGGATGAGATAACCTTAGCGTAATTTATAAGGGAAAGGCACTGATTGTTTGCCCCTATTGTGTACTGTATTTGCGATTTTCCAAAAATGACAGGATCCAAAATGTTGTTTCCTACTTTGGCTTGGTTACTTGCTTATAGCTACTTTTTCATTTCCTAAGACTCTCTTGCAGTGATTGCGTGCGGTTTTTAATGGGGCTAGGATTCAGCTACACCGTACCCTCTAATAAAGATGGTAGTAGTGATCAAGGTGGGACATGGCCGAAACACATTTAGGTGTGGAGCAGGACTGGCTGTTTGACTTTTGCTTGTAGTTTTGTAAGGGATAACGTTTTCAATGCCGGAGAGAATCCACCCAGAAATTAGGGCGGCTGTACTGGAAGCTTCGTTTTTTGAAGAGAGCTAAGGGAGATGCTTCTACAGTGTAGGATCTGAAGCTGTCCCGGTCAGCTTTCTTATATCGATAGATTGTCCTATAAAACGGCACATCTGAGGAGGTCCTTAGTTTTATATAAACCTTGACAAAGATCACATAACAATCTGAAGTGCCCAAGGGAGACAATACTTCTGCAGAACCTTGATCAGGGCATGAGAAGAAGAAGAAGAGGTTTAATAGGTTAGCATGGTAATTTGTCCGCAATCTGGGTCGGCTGGTAAGTTATGGAGAAATAAACAGTATTTCTCTTCTTTGTCGGTTCTGTTTGAGTGGACTCCTTGTGGAGATGTCATCAATCTTCTACGCTATATTGTCAACTACTGCAATACCATCATCCTGGTCAATAAATGGGGAAGACGAAGGACATGCTGTAAACGAGGGCTAACCTAAAGCACATGAATGGGAAATCAAGGTCCTCCTTTTGGGTGTCTCTATCTGTGGCATAGATTTGTCTATTTAGAGGTTGATCTTTTGTGAGTAGCGGTGAGTAGCCTGGCACCGTGGAATCTTGAACTGGAACAGACTGGCCGAGTCCAGTTTCGAATATGAACAAATCACGCTTGACCCCTAGAAAACATACTTCGACCTCTGGATAGTTTAACCGTAGGCCCTTTGTTAGTGAAAGAGATGTAAACAAATGGAGTTTACTTTTCTTTTTTAATCGAGTTCCCCCCAAGCAAGGCAGTAAAGCTACTGAGAGACAAGGGGTTACTGGGTGTGGAAGAGTTAGAAACAGGAACAAGTGCTAAGGAACGAGAAAAAAACAGAAGACTAATCAGGAGGGGGAGTAGATAGCGATTGACATTGCATTTAAATTTTTGAAGGTTAAAGTTGACTGGAAAGCATGGAAGCGGAAGAGAGATTTACAAAAGAGAAGTGCGAGAAAAGAAACAGCATAGAACTTAAGATTAAATTTCGCCATCTCAACTGAAATTGGTGAGATCTCGTCAGCTGCCTGAGCTTAAATTTAAAAAATATCTAGACACCATAGCGAAGAATTCATCCGAATAATTACCATGAATGGATTTAGAGAAAAGGCAAAGGGAGGCAACCTTACGGCAATGGGAAAATGACTGAAGCCGATATGCCAGATTAGGGACAATAATACTACTTTATGTGGGGTTTGTTTCTTTTTTCATAAAATCACTTGCAATGCTTTTTCCGAGTAAAATCATTTGCAACATATCTTCATAGTAAAATAGCTTGTCACGTATTTTCATAGTTACAATGCTGTTTCATAGCAAAATCATTTCCATTGTATTTTCATAGCAAAATTATTTCCAATGCATTTTCATAATAAAATCATTTTCAATGCTTTTTCATAGTAAAATCATTTGCAATGCATTTTCATAATAAAATTATTTCCAATGCATTTTCATAGTAAAATTATTTCCAATGCAGTTTTATAGTAAAATCATTTCGAATGCATTTTCATAGTAAAATCATTTGCAATGCATTTTCATAATAAAATCATTTGCAGTACATTTTTATAGTAAAATCATTTCCAATGCATTTTTATAGTAAAATCATTTCCAATGCATTTACATAGTATCATTATAAAAATTTCAAATGCATTTTGATAGTAAAATTATTTCCAATGCATTTTCTTAATAAAATCGTTTGCAATGCATTTTTATAATAAAATCATTTCCAATGCATTTCTATCGTAATATAAATAAATGCATTTTCAAAGTGAAATCCTCGATAATGCATTTTTATACTGAAATCACTTGTAATGCATTTTAATTGTAATATTATTTGTAATGTATTTTCATAGTAAAATCGTTTGCAATTCCCTTTTATGGTAAAATCATTTCCAACTGCCTCGGTGTGAAGAAGCTAGTCCCGATGTAGTATTTTCGTGATGTAAAACTCGAAGTCATCACACACACACACACACACACACACACACACACACACACACACACACACACACACACACACACACACACACATACATACACTACTTCTAATCATTAATCCTACCTACACGTGCGAGTAAACGCATGCGCACACTTTAATGCGTTTGCTATTGTACATTGACTCAGACCGGTTTCCTAATTGCAACGTTTCGTCCACTCTGTATGCCATCCTTCTTCAGGTGTCTGTCACATTCTGTAACTTTCCTACAATTTCATTTCATCGTACCTGCAAAAGAGACTGTCTCCTTATAATAAACATTTTCCCATTAAATTAAAACTTTTTGTAGAAGTTGAATTCTTTGCGTAATAAATAATGTAGATTTATCTTTTGTTAGACTTAAAAACACTTTTTGAAAAGTTATTATTCATTCTCCATAAATTTTGATAATATCGATTATGAATTTATAACTTGAATATAAGTAATTGAACTTTGAATAAAAGGGACATACAACACGAATAAAAGCCGATGGGTTTTTATTAAATGCCATTAAGAGTGGAACAAAGTTGCGTAAAATTTGAATAAGTGTTCATAAGATGTGAATAAGAGACGCTAAGTTTTGAAAAAAGATCAATGTTTCAAATACAGGTCATAACGATTTGAATAAAGGTTCATAAAATTTGAAAGGGTAAACGTAAACCTATAGGCCTGCAATAAGATCAGTTGTCAAAAGGACGGTTTTTGCCATGATGACGTAATGCCCAGCCAGCGGTTGAGCAATGGTAGAGAAAAAAAGACGTAATGTCCAAGTACCGATTGAACGGTGGGTAAACACTTGTAACTATTTTTATATCTACCGTGAAATATTACATACCAATTATTTGCGAATTTTGACTCGGGAACTCAGGCAGAAGGGTTACAATTGTTCAGGAACGCAGGGCTCAAAGTGCTAATATTAATAAATAAATGTTTAATATTTAATCTAATAAATAGTGTTTTAATATTTTTGTTGTAAATTCTCAAAAACAAAAATATGTATAAATTCACTTTCATGATGTGTTTAGGTTTTATTTTTTTTATTCCGATTCTAATCATAGCTTTTTTTTAAAAGAATAAGCATTGCCGAGAAGTGAAGGCAGTTTTTTTAAAAAAGCGGTGTCACGGGAAAAACCGTCCTTTTGACACTATGTCTTATTGCAGACACGAAACTCTATGATTACCGAATAAATGTCAATACATTTAAAATAAAAGACCATAAAATTGAAATAAAGGCCATTATGATTTGAATAAAGGACGAAAAGATTTGAATAAATGTCCACTGATTGATCGATTAATTCGAAACAAGTTAAAAGTTAACAAACAACCGGATACCATAGCTACAAATAACTGCATTCTGACTCACAATTATTTCTACTAAATAGACCTTAAAGTCATTTGAGTTATAACCGTTGTCAGCTATTCAATAATTGTTAGGATAATAGAATAGACCGGAAATACAATAGACCGGAAATAGCGTGCGAGAACCGGTGTTTCAAAGTGATGTGGCCGTAAACCAATAAATATTTTATTTATGTTTCGAAGAAAGGTTCATTTTTTAATGAAGGTCTACAAGTTTTGAATAAATATCCATGTTTTGAATAAAGTTTAATATTTTGAATAAATGTCCATAACATTTCAATAAAGGTCCTATATTTAAAAAAAAAAAAGGAAGTAATTACAAGTTTGACTAACCGGCTAATATTGGTTGCAAAGGGAGATTAAGTATTGATAGTTTTCAAATCTATTAAGCGTACTTTGGCTCAAGGCCAAACAACAGAAAATGCCAGTCTTCCAGGGAGTACTTAGAATGCCTTGCAAATTAGTATTTAAAATCAATCGTTACGAAATGCACAACTATCTCAGCCACTATTTATATCCTAGTGACCTTAGTCTTATTTTTATCTCCCGGCAATGAAGTCCTATTTCCAGCCATTCTTATTTTTTTATGGTTGTGGCTTGTGTTTTGTGGTTGCGTCGTCCGGCTAATTTGTCTTCAGCAAGTAGAGAACTGACACAGGAATGATTTAAATCGTCACCACAGACACTCACAGACTTTGACAATAATTCATCTACTTAAGGGGTGTCTAACCCCCCCCCCCAACCTCAATCTTTCATTCTTTCTTTCTACGACCTTCAGGTCCTTTTCTTTTTTTATTCCCCAAATTTTCATAATTTTTCTTTCCATCTTTAAATTCCTATTTTTTCTTCTTTGCATTCGGAGTCAGTGTCTTTTTTTTTTTCAACATCCTTCAGTTGTATTCTTTTTTTCTCATATTTTTCTTTCTTTCTCTCTTTCTTTCTTTCTTTCTACGACCTACTGTCTCCTTTCTTTTTTCTGTCATTTTTTTGTTTTGTTTTTCTTTCTGCTCTTCCTTTCCTTCCATCATTTTATTCAACGTCAATATCTTTTTATTATGCATTTACCAATAGTAATTTTCTCGTACTTACCTTTTAGTTTTTCTTTTTGTCTTTTTCGTTCTTCCTTTCATTATTCCTTTCTTTCATTCTTTTTTTATTCTTTCTTTCATTCTTTTTTTATTTTTTCATTCTTTCATTTTTTTCTTTCATTCTTTCTTTCATTCTTTCTTTCTTTCATTCTTTCTTTCTTTCATAATTTTTCTTACTTTTATTCCTTCTTTCATTCTATTTTCATTTTCATTCATTCTTTCTTTCATTCTTTTTTCTTTCTTTCATTCACTCTTTCATTCTTTCTTTCATTTTATCTTTCTTTCATTCTTTCTTTCATTCCTTATTTTTTCTTTTACTTCTTATTTCCCCATTTATTTTATTTATTCACCTTCAAATTCTTTTACGTTTCTATTGTTCTTTCTTTCTTCATCGTTCCCGACAGATTGCCTTATGTAGTTATTCCACTATTTTACCAATTCTTCCTCCTGTATTTCTCTCTTTCTTTCATATTTGTCTTCATCCTTTAAATCCATTCTTGATTTTTTCCTCATTCCTGTTCATTGCCGTCTTTCCTCGACTGTCCTTTTTTCTCTCTTTATTTTCTCTTTGTCACTTCGTCAGCCTTCTTTTTCTCCCTTCAAACCGCCAACACATCTCCGTCCGTGTCGGCTCTTTCGCAACAGCGCCATGTAAAAACATTAGAGAGTTAGACGGTGAAAGCGCACCGACAACACGGCTTCAGCTCCCGTCCGCTCCTTGCCAGACAACGCGTGTCTGGTGTACTTCACCAACAGCAATAAAAGTCAAAGAAAATATCGCGACAGATATCATATCAACACCATGTACAATATCAATGTCTCAGACATCGACATAAAATTATATATATTCTTAACATTTGTATGAACGAGATAAACAAACCAAATTTGTTCAGACATCAGACGAAAGTTAAAAGGAGGCGAGGTACGCCGCCCTGTAAACGGCCTTAAAAATTTGCTGGGGAAATATTTCACCAAAGCAAGCATTTCTTTGTATGTAAAAAAGAAATAGCAGTTGGAAGTTCTAAAGTTGAACAATTATCGGAAGATGTGTTTGTCACTGCTGCTTAAAATGTTTCTTGTATTCATCGTAAGTATTGAAAACATTGGCTTTCTTTTTTATTCAATGAAAAAATTCTTTTTTGATGTTATCAATGATGGGAAAAATAGATAAACTTGTAAATTGCCTTTACCTCTGCTATAAAATATTGCTAAGATGAAATAAGTTTGTTCAGACTCCTTTGAATATTTTACAAGCATATTATTTTTTTTCTTTTTGTTTCTCTAGATCTCGTCATCGAAATCCATTATTTCTCGTATAATCGGAATCATCAAAGTAATTTCTCTATCTACGAGGATCGGTTAATTAATAGATATTTATTGTCAGAAAATATCGAAGATTGCCGAAAATATCGAAGATTTTTAATTTTTATTTTTAAGTGGAGATATAAAAAGCAAGTTCGTTTATAAAAAAATTCGTTCAAAAAATAATTTATATCTGAAAAACTGATTTTCCTTCACATATATAAAAGCCTAATTCTATCAATATCACAATGATTCCAAATAAAAACCTATTTTCTTATTTTCCATGTATTTTTATAATAAAGTTATTTTCCGTGATTTCCTATGACAAACACACGTGATATATAATACCTTTCTTTCAACCAATAATGCTACCACTAATTCCTGACTATAGATCATTTCTTGTGCCTGATTTTCAATGAACAATATGGAGACGAAATGTTGAAACTTGTTAAAACCAATCCTAAGTTAAATATTGCAAAACTCGGCTGCTAAACATTAAATCATTTCCGCCATCGTCTGAATGTGGAAATTGACTAAAAAGCATTTGGATGATGGCGGAGAAAATGAAAGGGAAAAGCCGACAATTTAATATTTATTTTCCATTGCTAAGTTTTAAATTTATGTGACGCTTAATACTCGTCTGCTGTCTTTAAATGGAATTAAATGTTTTCATGTTTGTTTAATAAGTACTACTCATTATATACTCAATCATTGAACGTTTGAGGTATTTATTTAATAAATCCTATCCATTATATATATAATCATTAGATAGTATTAAAATGTTAATGTATTTCGTGATAAATCCTAAACATTATATATGCAATCATTAGAGGGAATGAGCATTTTGATGCATTTGTTTGGCAAGTCATAGCCATTATATATGTAATCATTATAGGAAATCAAGGTTTTGACGCATTTCTTTAATAAATAGTAGCCACGACATATGTATTCTATTCATTACAGGGAATGAATGTTTTGCCTTACCTATTTAATGAATCCTAGCCATTATATAAGTAATGATTACAGAGAATTACATTTTTAAAGCATTTTTGTTTCATAAATCCTCGCCATTATGTATCATTTCAGGGTATGAATGTGCACGTGGTTAATAAATTGTAGCCAATTTATATGTAATGATTAAAGGAAATGACAGTTTTGGTGCATTTCTTTAATAAATCCTTGCTCTTATATATGTAATCATTACATGAAATGAATGTTTTGACACATTTGTTTAATAAATGTTAGCCATTGCATATGTAATGATTACAGAGATGACAGTTTTTAAGCATTTGCTTAATAATTCCTAGGCATTATATATGTAATCATTACAAGAAATTAATATTTTGACACATCTGTTTAATAAATCCTAACCATTATATTTTTAATCATTACTGGTAATGAACGTTTGTACGCATTTGTTTAATAAATCCTAGCGAATATATATGTAATTGTTACATGGAAAGGTAGTTATGACGAACTTTTTCATAATTCGTAGGCCTTATATATGTAATCATTACAGGGAATGACAGTTTTGAGGTTTTTGTTTAATAAATGGTAGTTATTATATGTATAATCATTGCAAGGAATAAAAATGTTGATGCATTTTCTAATAAAACCTCGTCATTATATATGTAATCATTAGAGGAATTAATGTTCTGACACATCTGTTTAATAAATCCTCGCCATGACATAGGTAATCATTACATGTAATGACAGTTTTGACGCATTTGTTTAATAAATGCTTGTCATTATATATGTAATCATTACTAGGAATAAATGTTTTGACGCATTTAATAAATCCTAGATATGTCCAATCCATAGTAATTCTTACCGGATAATACCGAAATGATTGTGTGGGTACTCCCATTGGCAAACCACTTTCCTATAATTACTGCCCGAGATTTAATAACTTTAAAAAAAAAAGAACCTGCTTAACCCATTATTAAATTTGGCGGCAAACTGCATATTCCTATGTCTATGAAACGAAATAGCATACTCGGAAGTACTGTACTGTTAGGATTATCTTTACCTCGATTTTCCGGATTTCGATTATTCGGACGTGAAATGAAGAGCAAAAGTAAAACCGTCCGAACAATGTTCAATTAACCGAATTAAATCGATATTTAATATAAGACAAGTATTTTGAGAATTTATAAAAACAGACAACGATAGAAAAAAATCAATTTCAAACACTGAAGCAATCGTTATACTTGACAAATTGTTAAGTTGGTTAGACTTTCAAATAGAAGATACCTTTGCAAGTATATCTATAAGCAAGTTTCGTGAGTTAACAGAAAAAAAAACGCGAGCTCAACCGGAAACACAAAAATTGACGCATTTTTTCCTCATCAATAAACTGTACACACACACACACACACACACACACACACACACACACACACACACACACACACACACACACACACACGCATATATATATATATATATATATATATATATATATTAGTGGCATCTTAATTTTTACCGATTCTTAAAATTATAAAAGCTTAGCCAACCGGTTGTTGCATTATCCAAAAATAATCTTATATATTAATAGCCGATAAATAATTGCTAAAAATATAATTAACGCCATTGGTGTAAGTTCTGCGGAGGCTGAAAGTTGGGTTTCTGAGCTGAACATAATTTATTCTAACAAAAGAAATCGTTTTGAAGTTAAAAATGTGGTAAATCTAGTCATAAGTTTGATAGTCTTCCATTGGATATTTGGGACTGCATCGATTCGGTTTGAATGTGGCTAAGAAACCATAACACAGATGGAGACAAAAATCCTCATACTTTCGAAAACAGAAATATGATGAGAACAGAATTTCAACCTGGAATTGTCTTAATAATTAAATGTTTTCGATTAAATTATCAAAATGGTTTAATTCTTTTTGACACAATAAGGTGATTCGTTGCCATTCTCAGATTGAAAAGAAAATAATAAAATTTGGGCTTACATTATTGTTTGTGTGTGTGCGTGTATATATATATATATATATATATATATATATATAAATATATAAGGTGATATATATATATATATATATATATATATATATATATATATATATATATATATATATATATATATGCACACACATATGAGGTGCTTCTGGATTTTATTGTGTATTAATTTTTGCTCTGTAATAATAAATACATTGAGCTCTTTTTGTGGATCAGTTTTATTATTTTATATTACTATGATCCACTTGGATTATATACCATCGGATTTCTACCGTTGCTATATATATATATATATATATATATATATATATATATATATATATATATATATATATGTATATATTGGAAATGGATTAAATCCGATATATTTTTAATTTATTTGTTTAAACGTTATTTTTAAATGGATACTCATATTTCCGTAAATACTCTGTTTTGATTTATTTATTAAACAATATATTTATTTATTTACATCTACCGGCCTGAATATCCGAGAAATCTTGTTAGAAAAATATGCACGTCAGATCTAATGACGGTTTCCCCTTGGGGACGTGGGTTCAAATCCTGCCGGAGAATGTATAAGACGCAGTTAAAAAAGCAGAAGAATTCCATGGAAAAAAAGCTTATTTTTATGTATAGAACACACCTGATTTTAAAGCAAAGAAAAATGAGCAAAACTAATGAAAATGAGAGAGAAAAACTTTATGCAAGATTTATCTCCCTTTGGTCCACACCGCCATTTGGTAAATATTAACTCTCCAATAACCAAAGAAATCCAATTTGACCCGATTTTGCCCGTTTTGAGTTCTGAAAAAATGAGATGGGTTCTAAACTAAAGTATAAGACACAGCAATTTTTTGGACACGATTTTGGATGAAGATTTCTGCGCCTTATACATAGAAGATTTACAGTAATCTACCATAATAATAATAAATTATTTAAATTTATTATTTAAATGCATTTTTTCGTGATAATTTTCGCTTACACTACAAGATTGAGCGGAATTCAATAAATATGCAATGATTCCTACACTAAAAAAAAAGACCTTGTGCGAATCCCATCCAGAATGGATAAATACGTTCTTCAGATGTAATAGAATATTTTGTTTATTTCTGAGTAACACTTGTTTTACTTTTCCGTTATTTGATCTGGGTGGGGGGAAGTGCCAGTGAAGAGGTCCTATATAGTCCCTTTATTATACAATAAAATTTAGTATAGGAACCTATTCTAACTTAACTCATAGAACCGCAGGCGTCAGGGAGTGCACTATTCCATTAGTTCAACGAGAAGGTACTATATCAGAGACAAGCTCTCTCGAAGAGTGATTCTCGCCAAAGCTAGAAGGGTCAGCGAAACTTATCCCCAAAGAAATGAGGAATTAACATTAATGCTAACTTCACTGCTATGTCATTTTGGGTACGAAAAGAAATTCGAAAAGATCTCATTCTTTTCAAATATTTCATTAATTTTTAGGCAAGAAAGATCGTAAAAACTCAAATGTATCTATCTATCTATCTATCTATCTATCTATCTATCTATCTATCTATCTATCTATTTCTCTCTCTCTCTCTCTCTCCATATATATATATATATATATATATATATATATATATATATATATATATATATATATATATATATATATATGTATATATATACATGTATATATATACAAGTCTAGGATTGGTGTATACGGAATGAATTCCAATAACCAACAATTACTATTCTTAAAAAAGTGCTCAATACAGAGTAGAGCATATATAATTGTTTATTTAAAAATTATAACATAAATATGTTATCAAATCACTACAAAAATAGCCGGAGGTGTTGAAAAAAAATGGCTATTTTTGTAGTGATTTTATAACATATTTATGTTATAATTTTTAAATAAACAATTATATATATATATATATATATATATATATATATATATGGATGGGTATTAATTAATATAAATTTAGTTTGATATATGTTGATTTAGATGTATTCATCCTATGATATTTATTATGCCCTGCACTTTATATTAATTTTATTTTTTTATATTTCCCTTAATATTCTTTTCTGATATATTAGTTAATTTAATACTCTTTAATTCTGAATTATCTCCCTTTCATATTTTTAGGTTTATCTTTTATTATTTTATATAATATTTGTTTTTTTTCATTAATTTCTGAAGGTTCATTTGACCTATATACTCTCTGTTTTCTACTGGGTATATCAAATAGGTCATCTCATTATCTCTTTCCTTCTCTTTCTCTTTTCTTTTCCCCTTTGGCCACCACTCATATCAAGACTTACACCACTCCTGTTTTCTTTTGCCACGACCCTCCTTTTCCTAGACCAGTTGCCATCCAAGGTTATAGACCTACAGCTGCAAGGAGAAGTAAAGGATTCATACCTTTCCTTAGGGTATTAGCAAGTGAATGTAATGGATTCGACTGGAATTCGAACTCAGATGGATGCATGATGAAAAATATTTTAAATTTCGGAAATTTCAGACATGCCTGTAACCTTTCCCTACGAGGGATATAGGGCGGTCGTATTTTAAAGGTTCCTACACACCCTCTAGAACCCTAATCCTGGCAAACAACTAGCCTCAAACTATCAAATCTCTTCAGTTATATATAACATGCGAAAAAAAAAAGCATCCTCAGAAAAGAATATCCTACTTCCTCCTTCATTTTTAATTTTTTTTCTTTCTTATCTCGTTGAGGGTGTTGACCTCAATGTCGACTATGATATTTTTTTACATACGCCCTCACCCTGTACATTTAACCATAAATATACCATATCTTTAAACTATATTTTCATATATATATATATATATATATATATATATATATATATATATATATATATATATATATATATATGTATGTATGTATGTATATATATATATATATATATATATATATATGTATATATATATGTATATATATATGTATATGTATATATATATATGTATATATATATATATATATGAAGAAATATAGTCTTAAAGTGTGCTATATTTATAAGATAAAGTGCTCAATATCAGAGATAGAGCGTGTGTAAATATAAAAGTGAACATAGAAGTCAACATTTAGAGGCGACAGTCTGTTTCATGCTAGTGCACCAGGTCTCTGTATTTGGCCCTTCAAATATATATATATATATATATATATATATATATATATATATATATATATATATATATATATAAAAGAAAGAACAGTAAGATATAAAATCCGGTGTTCTTATAGGTATTTTTATTTTTACACAATAGTGCTCAATGTAAATTTACAGAGCATTAATATTATAAATTAACTGATTTAAAATATGGTTTTTTCGCTACACAGTGATAACCATGTTTCAGAAATGGAAGCTAAAGCCCCTGAATTTAATTTTGTTATTAAACCAAAGACATTAGTTCCATTTCCTCGTCAAGCGAATTTTAGAGTAACTTATTTTTTTAAATTTACGGTTGTTTGTGTAGCGAAAAAAACATATTTTAAATCAATTAATTTTATATATATATATATATATATATATATATATATATATATATATATATATATATATATATTTGAAGGCCCAAATACAGAGTTCCTGGGAACTGGGCCGCTTGACCCAAATATGTCGAATGCGACGGGAGAGTCCGCTATATATATTTCCCAAGCCAACATACACAACAAATATGTTGAAAATTTAAAAAAAAAACCAGTTAAATCTGTTAAATCAGCCTTTGAATATGTACACATATGCGTCCATCTCACACCATAACAATCTAATCGCAATCCAAATAATATTCATTTAAGAAAAATAAATTATTGAATATTACTCGCTCAATTTACTTTGTGACAGATTTTGAATTATGACGCTATGTCTCCTCTGTAGCTAATGGTATAGCACGTCAGGCTACATGACAGTTCCGTGTATGATACAGGTTCGATTCCTGTTGGCGGATACATATTTTCTATGAAATTTCTCGAACATTTAGGCCAGTAAATGTTGTTAATACTGTTTATTATAAACAGAGCATTTACCTAAATATTTGTATCTATAAAAATAACGTATAAACGATAAATATATTAAAATAATTGTAGGACTTAGTCCATTTCATAATATATATATATATATATATATATATATATATATATATATATATATATATGAGTAATAGTTCGTCATCTACCTGATTTATATCTTCAGCATCACGACTCCAGAGTTTCGTAGACAGACCTGTCCATCCACTCTTCAGGAGATATCAGCAATTTACTGCTTATATTTTTTCGATTTTTCCTTTTATGCATATACCAATTAGTGTAAATTAGTTGACTTATAGATAATATTGGACACCTTTAGTATAAAAACTATTTACTGTGAATCCCAACAAAAACACATTCGGGGCCTGTATAAGAAACGCCACATAGTAGGAACTGATATAGTAGGAAGTGATATTAAGCAACAAACAACAAAGGTTCTGGCCATAAATAAACTTCAACCCCAGACCGCTTCACCCGGGATAAGACATCTTACCAATCGCTAACAGAAACACATTCTCATTAACAATACGTCTACCAGAGGACTGACATTGAAAATAAATTTAAAACAATGCTCCGAGACACAGACACTTAGGGGCTGATGATAGCCGCGTACAGAATGTATGTTGAGGTAATTTTTGTTTTTTTGCTGTCTATACACACACACACACACACACACACACACACACACACACACACACACACATATATATATATATATATATATATATGTGTTATCTGTGTGTGTATGCACGTATGTGTGAGTTCTTGTGTGTATAAATGTAGATGAAAATTACACTTTTTAAAAAAAAGAAGAGCTGTCTACTTATACACGTGCACTCATGAATTATAACGCTTGTAATATATATATATATATATATATATATATATATATATATATATATATATATATATATATATATATATATATATCAGTCACATAGGGTTTAAGCAACACTGCGTCATAGCGTTATATCCTCCGGTGTCGTCTTTTTCATCTAAAAAAATTGTCTTAATTAAGCTTTAACCTGATCTTTGCTTTCATGATTGTTTGAAACTTCTCATTTGTTAGGCTTTAATTGCTCACGTGACAGTCGACCAGGCTGCCGATTTGACGTCTTTGTGACATGCGCAAACCTGTGCAACCGGTGCTCGGCGTCTCCTTGCTTTTCATCTTTTCGACACTTGTCAAGCTTGTCATGATCACGTTAACTGCCTCCCAAGCAATGAGTCTTTGGAGACCTCCCGTGACTTCATTTAATGAGTCGAACCTCACACTTAGAAGCGCGTTGCTATGATATAAAGCCGGCCAGATCGATATCAATAGTTTGAGAAGCCATAATCGCGGTTACCTGAAAACAAATATTATTCACTTCTGGATTTTATAAATCAAGAGAAAATTTATTGACATCTACAAATGTTACCTTTGCACTCATCGAGGAGCGAACCCGCAACAGCGGTACTGGTTCTGCATTAATTAGCGCACTAACCATTTAGATCGATTTTTTGAAAATCATTTCCCGCCAAATAAGACAATAAAGCCACTAAGACGCAACGGGTTACTGAGTGTTAGATAGTATTTAAAAATACTATTACTGAGAGAGAATAATAAAAGAACAGGAATTAAGAAGACAGTAGATAACGATTGACATTACATTTAAATTTTTGAAGATCAAATTGACTGGAAAGCAAGAAACCGGAAGAAAGTTCCACAAGCGAGAAGTGCAATAAAAGAATCTGTTAACATAGAACTTACGGTTACCTCTAGCCAGTTCAACTGTAAAATGAAGAGACCTTACCGCCAATCTAGTACTGCGCTTAAATTCATAGAGTCCAGATACCATAGAGGAAAGTTCATCAGAACAATTACCATGAAAATATTTATAGAACGGACACATAGAAACGACATTACGGCAATGAAACCGGGATGCCAGATTAGAACCAATAACATTACAGATTCTTCTTTGGATTTCATCAAAAATATCTAAATGTATAGCTGGATCACCAGACCATATCTAGTAGCAATATTCAAAGCATGGACGAATGGTAGACTTATAAATATGTAAGATAGATTCCGTAGAGAAAAATTGTCTAGCATGGCCAATAGTGGACCAACTTTCGTAGACCTAGCAATCGATTCAAAATAATCTGTTTACTGCATCTCAGCAGAAAATGTTAGCCTGAGAAGGGCCAATGAGTCACTCTCCTGAGGGCCAGCATTAGTCGTGCTGATTGAAGGCAGAGAGTGCGCTCTCAGATGATCGATAGAGAGCAGTTTCATTTTGGAAGCGTTAAAATCCATCCTAGAGACGATATAAAGGTCGAATGATATAGTATATACAAACCTGTATTTTTCTAAAGCACAGGTCGGATCTAACGATGGTTTCTCCTGCCAAGAGGACGTAGATTAGAATCTTGTCGGAGAACACGTATTTATTTCTTTAATAAGATATCTTGAATATTCAGGCTGGTAGACGAAAATGAATAAATATACTGTTTAGTAAATAAACGGAACGTCTACCCATATATGGGTATCAAATAAAAACAACGTTTAAGTAGTAAAATATTTCGGATTAACAAATAAAAACCCACCATTTTTTTTAGAAATTAACAAATGTCTATCCTAGTCAGTGGAGATCACTCAGAGTCGAATGCTGGTCCAATATGTTAAGTTTGTGTATACTTATTTGGTGTGTCCAGTGAGAATTCTCAGTGTTGTATAGTAGAAGGCCCAAGTGTCACGCAAGGCAGAGGGCTACCGAATGGGGATATTGTAAGGGCGTTTAGGAAGGAAGCAAGGGTTGCATATCACGAAGATATATAGTATAAATAATGGCCGACTTATGGAGGCTAAGAAGATTGTAGTGATTGGGAAAGCACCCTCTCGAGTGTTTACTCCACAATGTTACAGCTCTGGGTAAGAAGCTGTATGAGTGAAATGAGGGTGATTCAACCCATTTGACACAGCATATATATATATATATATATATATATATATATATATATATATGGTGGATTCTCCCATCGTATTCGACGTATGAGGGTCAAGCAGTTCAGTTCCTAGGAACCAACAGCCCGACACCAGCACGTATGATTTGATTATGGAGGTGAAGGTTTGTGCAGAACCAACAACACTTTTTGAAGGGACAAATACAGAGACCTTGTGCACTACGTGCCACAAGGTCCCCAAACGACCCTCCGTTGGTTTTGATTTCAGAGTTGTCCTTCTCTTAGACCAGTTGCTATTCAAGGCTATAGAACCCAGTCTGTCATGCTATTTACCCATAGCTGGAGGCAGAAGAAGAGGATTCATACCTTTTCCAGGGGTATTAGCACTTGAGTGAATGTAATGGTATCGACTGGAATTCGACACAGAAAACGAACCCAAATTTAGTAAAGAACAAGAAAAGGATTAAAAAAATAGGAATATCAATATGGTTCAATCCGCCATATAATCCGTAAAAAAACAATATAAGAGGAATATTTCCAAAATTAATTAGAAACCACTTCGCTGCTTTAGGAAAAAAATGCGTTAACTATTTAATAAAAATAACGTTAAGTTCAGTTATTGTTGCAAGGAAAATATAGAAAAGATAATTGATAACCACAACAGGTATTTGCTCAATAGTAGTGAAAGTGAATAAAATAAACTTAGGTCTAATTGTAGAATAAAAAGCGCCTGCCCTCTGAAAGCTAGTTGCTTGGTTGAAAATATAGTTTATTAGGCTAAAACAGGGGTAGAAAATAGAAATAATATCAAGGAGGAGAATATATATATATATAGGGGCTATTGAAAATAGAATATTGAAAACTATAAGCTCATTTTTAAACATATTAAATATGAAAATGCGACGGTGTTGTCAGCGTATTACTGGAATATTAAAAGAGAAATAGGTAGGCCTCCCAAAATTCCTTGGAGGGTTCTTTAAAAAAAAGTAGTACATGTAAAGTTACTAGGGACAGGTGTAGGATTTGCTTTGAATAGAAGTTTGCAATATTATGATCAAGCAGCGACTTCAGAAAGCTAAAAATAATTCAGAATTAATGAGTAGATATAGGCATAATATAAAATGCCTGTTGTGTTAGCTGACTAGTGTCTTCCTCTGACCCGCTTTTTTTTCACCTGCCAACTAATAGTACTGTCGCTATGACTGGTTAGGCTCACCCAAGGTGGTTTTTTTATTTTGCCCATTTTCTTTTCCCCATGAGGGTGGGTTTTATACACGGATTTTTTTTTTAATTTCTCGTAATGTAATAGCTTAGGTGTGTTACGGTTATGAGTATATAACGCTAGATCTGTCCTACCCTTCTTTCAGTTGCGTTCTAGTCGTATGAAGATCGCGATAGCGTCAAACTCGGGTAATGACTCGAGCTGTCCTTTGTTAAGTGTTGACGTTGTGAAGTGTTTTTTTTTTTTTTGCTTTGTCTGGGTAATCTGGGCGTTGAGCTCTTTACCGTGTAGGTAGGATTTTTCTTTTGGTTTTTCTTTCGTTTCTTGTTCGGGATTTTTTTCTTGTCTAAGGGATAGGTTGTCTGACAAGTTGTCTGTTGGTCACACCAACATCGTTGTTTTTTCTTTAGTGGTTAGTTTAGTGGATATGATGATAGACTACATCCGGCAGCAAGGCCTCTGATCGGGAGACTGGAGGTTTTGATGAATGTGGAACCACCTCTTAATTGCTGTTGTTCCCAGATCCAGCTTGACCCAGGGTGGTAGCATTTGTTAGGGTCCCAGCTATGGGTAAATAGTGAATCCCCAAGCAAAAACAAAACACTCTGAAAGTATAAAAAGCACATTTTATAGTAAAAACACCAGCAATACATTTGATTTAATGCCGAAATATATATATATATATATTAAGACATTTTTATGTTTATACATTCTTTTTATAGATACAAATATTTAAGTAAATGCTCTGTTTATAATAAACAGTATTAATAACATTTACGGGCCTGAATGTCCGAGAACTTTTCATACAAAATACTCGTCCTCCGACAGGAATCGAACCTGTATCCTATATATAGCCTGACGTGTCTTAACCGATTGAGCCACAGAGGATCGTTTGGTTAGCAAGGTCGATTTTACTGCTTTTAAACTACAATCTTCCATGAATCTCTCACGTACATTCATATCTGCTCAACTCGTATCCAAATGTAAACAAATGACGTCACACATTATGAAATGGACGAAGTCCGGCAATTATTTTAAGACATATGTATATATATATATATATATATATATATATATATATATATATATATATACCGAACGGCCTTAAAAAAATTTAAAAAATCAACCATTTTTAATAGTGTTGAGTCTTGACTCAATGTTGAATCTCGCCTATTGCATGGAATAATAATGCAACACAAAATGTACTTAGAACAAGAATGTATTATAACAAGAAAGTGTACACAATAAGTACATATAGTATTTCTGTATATTTCTGGGAAGACGTTCCTGGAGAATGTGTTGACTAGTCGCAGTCGATCAGAGTCTCTAGTTGGATCTCGTGATTCCTTCTCCTTCCGTCTTCCGGTACCAACCACTATTTATATAGTTGGTAGTCACCTATGCAGATTAGGTGGATCCCACCACAACAAATAGATTCTAATCTTATTGAACAACCGATCTAAAACATTTTTAAAATAGAGTGAAAGTAAATAATAACTGACGTTATGCGTGTTAAAGTCTTTTCGATGCTCTTGTTGCGCTCGGCTAGCATTATTTCTTTATTTACATTATTTATATTCGGACTGTTATCCCCATCTTTGTTATTTTTGTCACAACGTTTCGGCCGTTGTACTTTCCGGTCTTCTTCAGGTAATTCCAAATTGACCTCTTTATTTAATATACGGGGATAGACTGTTCTCTTTCCCCTGCTCATGTCTACGGATATCGTCTAGTTCAGTGCTACTCAAAGCGGTTGTTCTGGGACTGGTGCCGGTACGCGAACCATCAGCTACTGGTACGCAGCCAGTGTCCAGATTACAGATACGTGACACACTGAGAAAAAAAAATACCGGTCCGCCATATCATATAGTTTGAGAAGCACTGGTTTAATTTTTTTTTCTTTCTAATTTGGTTGTTGTTTAGTTACTGCTCGCCCGTTTCTACTGAGTGCAAGTACACACTGCATGACCCAGCGATTGAGCCAACGCCTTTACTCATTAGGTCATTCCTCGCAGTGAACTTTCCTTGCGGTTATTGGATGGCTGGATTAAACTTAGGGCTGTAAACCTAAACTTAACTGCTGATTAAGTTGCAACTGCTGCTGCTGCCGCTGTTTTGATTGCTCCTGCGGTTGAAGACTTGCTGTTATTTGTCTTTCTTTGTTTATTAGCAGCCCCCTATTGTATTTATTTCTATGCTAGTCAGACTGAAAGAGTCCTAGTAGCGCACTACTGATTCTTTCAGGCGTCTGACTATCTAGAGATCTTCTTTGTCGTAGGAATACTTTCACAATTGTTTTCAACTTCAAATTTTCCCGCGTCACCGGTATTATTATGTTCGTAAACATTAACTATTTTATCCTCAAAACCATCAATTCATGCATATTAATTCTAAAATTATTAATTTAAAGTCGAATTAATTTATACGGGGAAGACTTACTTTTCTTACGATGAACCATCCACGCGATGATCTGATGGTGGTAACTATCCTGAGGTGAATTGATCGCGGTGAACTTACCAGAAAACGGATAACATAGAAAAAAAATGGAACTCGGTTGGTCTGTTTCAGACTACTTGTTATATCCACTTTGCCTTGGATCAACAAGTTATTACTATTTTTGATTGCTGTAAAATGCTTTGATAGGAAAACTGTCTCTTATAAAAACAGATTCAAGAGTTCGTCGAAATGTTACCAATCAAAATATGAAGAATTTTACTCTAAAGGTATCAAACAGCTGCTGGATAAGTGGCAACAAGTCTTTGCTTTGAATGGGGAATACATAAAGCATAAAAAGTAATCCTTTAGATTTTGAGCAATAAATTTGATAATCAAAAGGCGGAAATTATTTATGATTCGGTCTAATATTTTGATATTTACTTACCTTTCTGATTTATTTCCAAGATTATATTATATACCGTATTTTCCGGCTGATAAGACGCGCTTTTTTTTTCATAAAAAAATACCCTGAAAAATACGTGTGCATCTTCCAAGACGAATGTAAGACAACGCCTAGACACAAGGTAAGCTTGGGCGGTTAACTAATTGACTTGACTGATAAGGACGTGGATTTGTATGTTGAGTCATTACACTGTAATGTTAGCTATCTAATTCAGCCTTTTTGTAACCTCAAGACTGGAGCCGAGTCACAAGCTTAAACATGTTATGTTTACGACTAGCGATGCGAACCTTTCTGCTCTTGACAATATCTTATTGTCATGCAAACAAAATCGGACGAGTGATTAATTTAAACAATACATGGCATCAGTATGTGAGGGACGCATGGTGAATGTGCTGCTGTATGAGAATGACATTTTTTCTTAGAAATTTCTTTCCAATATTAGAGTGCGTCTTCCAAGATGCAGCGTCTTGTAAGCCGGAAAATACGGTCATATCTAAAGGCTGTCTAAGACTCAACTCTGTTATTAAAATTATTATTATACTGTGTAATAATGGATAGCAGCTCGGATTGAGAAGTTCGAATTCCACTTGAGTTCATTACCTTCAGTTACGTGCTAAAGGAAAAGTATGAAACCTTCTTTTCTCTCCCACCCCACCAGCTACAGGTAAATAGCAGGAGAGGCAGAGTTCTATAGCCTTGGGTGGCAACCGATCTATTGGAAGGAAAAACTCTAAATTCAGAACCAGCCTAGAGAGAATTGACATCCGTCAGTCTGTCTTGCCCAGGAAACACCGCTGCTGTTGCTACGACTCTAACGAGTATCGCGATCGCGATTAAAAATGGCGAATAGAAAGGATGAGCCACCAAGACAAAAAATAAAATTTACTAAGAAGCCATAGATATTCGATAATGCACTTTCGAGGGCCAGTATCCGTAGTCAGTAGTTGATAGTGAACACAGAAAGGAACTTGCAAGAACTCCTACAGAAGGCAGTGAAGGAAATCGAGAAGAAAGGACTAAACATTAATTACAAGAAGACAAAATGCATCCTTGTTAGTTCAACATGCAAATTACAAAGTGGAGATACCAAAATCAAACAAGTACAGAAATATAACTAACTGGGAAGTGTTTTAAGAAAGGACTGAAAGTGTGACACTAAGATTCGAAGGTGTATTGGGATGACCAAAGAAGCATTCCAAAAGCTAAACAGATTATTATGAGGCAGTGAGGAACGATAATCGGTTAACTCATTCCACGTGTGTCATATAGGAAAAAATGAATAACTACCGACACCGAGGTTCGAGCGTGACTCTTGGGACTAATGAATATATGTTTCCACCAGGTAGCGGTATCAGGCTACTGACTGCAGTGATTATTGAGTGGAACTATCCAGTCGAATTAGTGTGAATTATTGTGCGTCGATAATTTAGGTTTTGATTTAGAATTTAGCGGACGTTAAGCCGAGCCGCGCTACTAACAAGGTATTCACTGAAATGGTTAATTATCTTTGGTTGACTTTTACTTCTTTGTTCTACTTAAGTATTTATATGAGGTTGTAATTAAAAACTGTTTTTATCGTAACATGGAAGTCTAGAGTTATACTTAATTATTAACGGCCACCGTACGTCACAAAAACATGATTATTTGGTCTTCTCTCTTTTTTCTTTCATTTTTACTACTAATTTCGTATTGCCAACTATCATAGTTGCTGTCTTTCTCCTTTTTGTTCCTTTATAATTATGTCCGTTACTGTTGCTTTAATTGAATTGTGTACATCTAATACAGAAGACACGGTGTTTATAGCAGACACGGGAAGGAAACTACAAAATCTTCTACAGAAGGTAGCAAAGGAAAGCGAGAAGAAAGGACTAAGTGTAAACTACAAGAAGACAGAATGTATAGATATCAGCAAAAGGAAGATCCCAAAATACAAATTACAAATCGGGGATACTGAAAGCAAACAAGTACAGAAATTTAAATATCTGGAAAGTGTTTAAATAGAGGACGGAAAGTGTGACACTGAGATTCGAATACGTATTGGGATGACCAAAGATGTATTCCAAAAGCTAAGCAGATTATTAAGAAGAGACTTGAAGCAAAAGAAATGCGGTTCTACAGAAGGATGCTGAGAATACCATGGACCAAACGTGTAAGCAACGACGAAGTTTTATAGAAAATGGAAACAAAAAGGAAACTTATACCTAACATCAGGAAGAGTCAGTTGAAATTTCTAGGGGCACATATTGAGAAAAGACAGCTTGAAAAACTTGATACACATAGGACAGATTAAACGCAAGAGGGACAGAGGAAAACAACGCATAACCTACTTAACCAGCTTGAGTAAATGGATGACCGAACAGGGTTTGGGAGAGATAACAAAAGACAAAATTTATTAAGAGGTTGTTACGGGAATCAACACTTTTGATGCGAAGGGTGGACGTCTTTTAGTAAAGTTTTAATACATCTGGTACATTTTTTCCCGAAAACAAAACTGGCGAACTCATGTGAATTTGAGCAAACTTAAGAAACACAAGACATGGAATTTAAACAAATAAGTATTAAATATATACTATGGGACCTCGATTCACGAATTTAATTCGTTCCTGAAGCCCCTTCGTAACCCGAAATGTTCGTAAACCGAAACTATTTTTCCAATAGGAATCAATGCAAAATGGATTAATCCGTTCCTGGTCCCAAGATGATTGCTTATTTAAACTTTAACAACAGTACTTTGTGCACAAGTTTATACTCAAAACTAATAAAAATCATTAAATGTACGAAAAAATAAATAAACCCAATACTAAACAGATAAAATATAGACGAACATTTTAATTTTACCATACCTGTAAATAGGAGAGTTCATGGCGTAAGTGGAAGGGTAAGGAAAGAGATGTTAATGTTTGGAAAAGGGAAGGAAAAACATGATCGTCTCTTTATTTATAAGAATAGTATAGATCGTTGATTTTGCCATATGAAACTGAGTAGGAAGAGACAATATCATCAACAATTTCTCTCAACTTTTCTTTTTTCCTTCACCAGTATCACCGCTAGCTTTCTTTGGAGCCATGACTAATTGTTAATAAAGAGAAGAAAAAAGGCACAGTACAATAAAATTGAAAAGAAAAGCACAACACAACACACGAATGTGTACAACACGGCGGTTGACTCAGAAATTATTCCGTTAGGCTTAACTCGGTTAGGCAATATTGTTCAAGAAGCGAAATTTCGTTCGATAATCGAGGAATTTTATCTCGAATATTCTATTCGACAAAATAAAATACAACCGGCAGTATTTAAACGATGCAACACTTAGGGAAGGGATTAAACTTAGGAATATTAAGATTACCTCCTCGGTTATCCATTGAAGCTGCTATCCACCAAAGAAAAAGAAAAAAAAGCTAGTCCCCACTGCGGGCCATTTAAAAATAGTTCGCGCAGCTGATTGGTTGTACAAACAGCCAATCGGATGTGCGGAATACAGAGTAACTGTTAGCGTTTTAAAAGTGAGGGGGAATCAGGGTTAGATCTCCCCTGATTGGGTCGATTTGGTGATGGGGAGTATGATGTTGAAAGACCCGAAACTCCCTGATGAACCAAGTCAAAACATCACTGACGACCCCCTCGGGCGCCTACTTAAAAGCGTATTTTTTAATTATTCGAAAATCGATTTGTTCGACATGTGAGACGTTCGAGAACCGAGGATGCTCTGTATTACAAAAGGGATGAATGAGAACTGTAATTAAATGTGAAGAGTTCAATGCAACCTTCAGTATCTGTCACTTACATGCCGACAGAAGCGAGACGATGGCACCTTGTCGCCACCGATATCATCAAGGAAGGAGAGAAATTCTTTCAAATCTCACAGCGCCTATAATTATTGTCAGGGGGCGGTCATTCAATATTTCACCGCCTGTGATTATCGTCAGGATGCGGTTATTCAATATCTCGCCGCCTGCGATTATTGTCAGTGGTTGATAATCCGACAAACTACAACAAACAGGAAATACAGAGCCATTATCGTCTACGTCCTGAAGAGACACGGTACATAGAAGAAGAATTTGTGATCAATCGGAAATGTAATTCAACACGGACGAAATACTGGAATAAATGCATCGTGACACTAATAACAAGAGATGCAAAAGCCATAAGCCAACTGATGCTCCTTTATGCTTTCCATCATCTTCGATTAAGATATACAATTTTTTCATGTTAAATGATCAGGGCGCGCTTTCAACTTGTCTTTTTAGTGTAGTTACATTTCAGACCGAGATGAGCCAGTTTCGAGAAGAGGATGAACAAGACATTATAAAATCTCTAAAGAACATCTAATATTAAGGCATGATGTCCATGTCTCCCAGATGAAGCAGGCTGTTTTTGACGGCGTTTTGATTGTGAAACATTCCGACAGACATTCAAAATTTGCCAAAAGACGTCAAAGAAAGCTAGTCAGGTTATATATAGCTCACCAAGTAATGAATAAAAACAGCAAAAGAAAAAAAAAATGAATCGTCCGAATAGTTAGAACATTGACTTTAAAAACCGTTAGATTCGGGTTCGGATCTCTTGATCGATTTATCGGGAAAGTGACTCCTTGATTTTATTTTATTTTACGGCATATCAATACCCCAATGTGTTATTTAATGCCGACAAGATTTTTAGAATAGGTTCGTCTGAATAGAATATGTATTCTTTGTAAAAAATCAGTTGATACGACATCAGGTTTCATTGACGTATTTTTGTAAAGAGGGTTTGGTTTGGATTGATATATTTTGTTTTACGGCATATCAACCATAATGGATTATTTGATGCAGACAAGATTTTTAGGATAGGTCCGTATGAATAGAATATGTATTCATTTTTTTCTTTCAAAAATTTATTGCTTGTATTTTTCCTATACAAATCTGTTTTTATACTTTCATAGTGTTTTGACCCCAGTTTGGGGGTTAACTATTTGCCCATAGCTGGGACCCTAACAGGTGTAACCACACCAGGTCAAAGTAGACCTGGAAACAACAACAATTAAGATGTCGTTCCACGCTAGTTTTTGTCAAGGCCCACAGCCTTCAATTGCTCAAAGCCATTTTTGACCATTAATAAAGCAAGGATATGTAATTGTCCCTCTTTTATTTGCCATTTATTTTTAGAATTTACAACAAAACATATTAAACACTATTTATTAGATTGTTTATTTAAAAGAATAATTTTATATTTACAAACTAGTAAAAACTAATACAATTAAAACTAATGCAATCCAATATTTATCATTTATCAATTTATAAAAAAATAAACATGGAACAATGTATTATTCATAAATTTATAAACATTTATATATTTCTTAAGTTGAATTCATTTCGAATGTCTCGCTGACATCTACATCGCTTGCACGACCAAGAACAAAAAACATCGGCAAAATTCAAACCACCACGTTTTTAAAAACTCATTTCAATGTTCGCAATTTTTATTATTTTTCAGCAATTTATACGATACTGTCTTATTATTGAATGATTATCCTGTTTTAGCTTATGTAATTCCTGTAAATTTATGCTTAAATATATGGAATACCAGAGTACAGCAGTTATTTAAATTAACAAATGCATGAGAAAACTCCTTGGCATTTTCTGTTGGGAAAAAAAGGCAATGAGTTTGTGCGGAAAAGGGTTGAAAGTATTTTGGGACACCAGGATTCTCTTCTCGCCATTGTCAAACGGAGAAAAATGGCGTGGTTTGGACATATTACAAGACACGAGAGTGTGTGCAAGGCAAGGCAGCGTTGAAGGTGGACGTAGGAGAAGACATCAACGCAAAAACTGGTTGGACAATGTCAAACAATGGATAGGTATGACTGTACCAGAATTGCTGATGGCTGCCGTTGGTAGACCGTTGTGGAAAAGAGTTAGTGTGGCTTCTGCATTCGGATCCGCCCTACGATTACAAAAGTCAAGGGGATGATGAGGATGACGATGATGAAATATATGGAGTTATTTTGATGATCTACAATTTTCAAGTGTACACATGGTCTTCCAGCTATAATGAAATCAAAACATGAATTATAATACATGATTATAACGTGAATTTTGTAAATTTAAAGCATTGAAATAAGTATTAAAAAACGTTATTGAATAAAAGTATTTTTTAAATAACTTCAGCTAAATATTAAAACTATAAAACTTTAAATTATTAATTAATTAAAATAAAAGATAATTGTTTAATATACTTAAAAATGAAGCTCATGACATGTACAATTCTTAGTGTTTGAATAAAATCAAAAACTAATTTAACGTGAGAAAGTGCAAGATCGCCGCAGTTGAGGTTGTCTTTATCTCAGCTGAGACACACAACTCCCTCCAATGAATGTTGTCTTGTGTTTTGGTTTGTGTTTTGTTTCATTCTCTTGTGCTAGGTGATTTTCTTTTTAATTCAACCTCTTTCTCATCCCATTTTGGGATTCATCTAGAGAGATCACGAACTATTTTCTCATGAGACATTATCAGAATATAACCAGCCATCATGTTTTTTTTTGTTTTTTTTTTTTGTTTTTTTGGTTCTTTGTTTTTTACAATAATGTTCACCCTGTACAAAGCCCGAAGGCCACTTGACGTAGAGGGTTACATAGTAAGGGGCACAGATTATGCGGATATGTGGGGAAGATAACGGTTAACCCTAGACTTGAACAGGTTATGATTGTAGTGATTGAGAAAGCATCCTCTTGGGAGTCGTCTCCAAAAGGCACGAAGAAACTGCTTGAGCGGGACTTACATCTCACTAGAGGGATACAAAGGGAATGAGAGTGTTTCGCTACAATATGCGTGGTATGGCGTGTCTTAATCGTGAAGGTTAGGGCTGTTGGAACTGAGGAGTGTAATTCGTTTGAACACTCAATGAAAATAGCGATAGAGCAACTGGCGACGTCTCGTCTGTCAGAACTGGATTGCAGAGTGGAAAACAATTCATCGCCTACAAGGACACGGAGATGCTTATTCGTCCTGTCTACCCTTCTGTATATTTTATTGTCTGTATATGCGATTATTAAAATACGTGAAACTGATTTTCTGTGTTCATTTGCAAAATTGTTATATTCCGTGCTAATAGGAATATGGAATGGACAAACACAGTGGTAACAGCGATCTTTCTATGCACACATATACAGGCAACGGATATCGCCTCAGGGTGTATCTTATACATGTAGAAACCGTTCTTGCAGGAGAGTCGACGTAACACCTGCATGTGGTGGTAGTGATACTAACAGCGAGTGTAGCGTTCCAGAGACGACTCAACGGCGTAACTGGTTTATTGTAGAAACCAGTACAACATGCAAGGAAGTAATAGTTATGAGCACGGTCGTCGCAAGTCAGTACAGTTGTGTGCGTGCTGCTATTGGAAGGTCGCTAGTCTCGCAGATCCCAGCTCCACTCTACTGTCCGCGGTCCTAACGGATACTTATAGTTGGTTACCACCTATAGTGCCGCCACTCATGGAAGTGGCAGGTTATTCCATTACATCAAAAGTATATTTGGACGTTTGGGCATGTCCTTCGTAAGAGTCTTGTGTTTGTATACGTTGAGATTTCAAAAAGGAAACCGTATTTATTTCTTTATTTAAAAAAGAAAAAGAAAACGTGGTACTATTTCTTCATTCAATCGACAAAAACTAATTTTCATTTTAATTTCCCCTTCTTTTTTTTTAATTACAGATAAACCCGACATCTCATAATGTTTTCGGACAGAGCACGGAAGATCCCATCTGTCAAGAGCCTTTAGATCTAACCGACAAAATACGTTCAATTTTGACGACGCCCCGTAACCGTCAAATGCTACTTCTACTTGGCATTAACTCTGACCAAAACAGTACGATTGATATCAGACACGAACCCGAGCCTAACCGCACTAGCCCCGCCGAAGTGGTGCCCAGTGGTCACGGATGTCCTGAGCAAACAGAAAAGAGTGGCCATGTTTCCGGTCGCTCTTTGTGTCCGTGGTTTGTGGATATGAATCGACAACGAGACCGTATTCCTTACCTTATTCCTCAGGCACGCTGTAAGTGCCATCGCTGTTTGAATGTCGCCGTTGAGTCCTCCCTGGAACGCTACACTCGCTGTGAGTATCACTACCACCACATGCAGGTGTTACGTCGACTCTCCTGCAAGAACGGTTTCTACGTGTATAAGATACACTCTGAGGCGATACCCGTTGCCTGTATATGCGTGCATAGAAAGATCGCTATGACAGGTTGAAAGAAAATGGTTAGAAATCTTTTTTTTTACAAATCTTTTTAAGAAGTCGGCGTATCAAGAATAGAAAAGATGACTAAATAAAAAAAAGCAACAAAAAATGCAAAAGCACATTATAATATGTGCGTGAGAGAGAGAGAGAACGGGGGGCAGAGAAAACAACGTGAGATATGACGGGAACAGGGGAGGTGTTGTTTGAAAAGACTGAAATGTTGGTGAGAAACAAGGAAAATAAATAAGAAAAAAAACCCACTGAAACAGAAAAGGGACAGAAAATTGAAACATCGGAATTCAGATACTGAATTTTCTATTTATAAACACGATACTTGCTTTGTGTCTGAAAATTATTTTTTTAAAAAAAAGGAAAAAAATAAACTTTAATTTTTTAAGCGTAAAAATCTAAAATAGCACAAAACATCAAAATTGGTAAAAGAAAAAATTTTGTGAAAAGTAAAAAAAATTAAATTCATTAAAAAAAAATATATAACAAATTTTAAATTAAAATATATTAACCAATTCCCCGGCATAGACGTGTATATACGTGCTTTTTCAGACATGGACGAATATACACGTCCAAAAATAACGTTTAAAAACCTGCTACTGGCGTGTCTATAAGGTGATCTTGATAGTTTTTATGCCTTTCTGAAACTGAAACGAGTCCAATTGTCAATTCATACGTCTGGCCTGCTCAGGTATTTCAAGGTGCCTTACTTTCTGACTTACTATATTAAAAACAAATAAAAAAATATTTGCTGGGTAGGGGTTAAAAGACAGCAGCAGTTTCAACTCTAATCAGCAGGCAGGTTAGGTTTATAGCTCCAGGTTCATTACAGCAAATTGTCCTAGTAGATTAAAACGTTGGTTTGTGAATTTGGTGAGATACTGATTGCGAGTTCAATCCCTGGGTTGTGCAGTGTCTACTTGTACTCAGTGGCAACGGGCGAGCAATAACTGAACAGTATTAAATAAAAATAAGAATTAGACAAGATATCTCTAGATATGAGCATTGGAACGAGAACAGTCTACCCCTGTAGATTAAATAAAGGGTCCAGTTCAGATTTCCCGGTAAGTTACCCAGCGGAAGTCGGGAGGGCACAACGCCGAAACTTTGTGATAGCAACAACAAAGATGAAAACACTAGTCCGAATATAAATAGTGTAAATAAATAAAAGATGTTAAATATTTGTTTCAATGGAAAGTTAAAAACAACACTTGAGAAAGTACAACTCCAGTTGTTCCACAAGTTTCACGTTCCCTCGATCTTCAGACGACTAGAAAGCATTCTGGAGGTGTTCTTTATACATATATATAAAGAAAAGGCCAACACTCAACAATATCAACTATGAACACGGCCACAATGTACTGACCGTGTTTCGAAAATAAAACATTCCCATAACTGTAGATATTTTCATAAAACAATCCATATATTCAAATCATCCTTGATAATAGCTAAAAGTATAGCCGAAAGCTCTCGAACGTACAGAATATTCGGACAATTTCTACAGAATTTATGTCCTAGCTCTTGTCGAGCATCACAACTCTGTCCTCTTGGCTATGCAGTTCTCGCTGTATTATCTCTTGATATTTCTTTTGAGTCGTCTATTAAGAAAAGAACATCCTATTCACAAGACTTCTTTCCGTTACCAGCGTACTGATTTAGACTCATTTTGCGACTTTTTTTTTTCGAGACGCCCCCTGGATTGTTTGCATCAAATGCATCTTTCCATAAACTTTCATTAACCTCAGTTAATGTTTGCCGGACATTCTCCTTCCATGATCAGAACTTCTATCATTGCTCTTTGTTTTCTATGTGCTTCAAAAGTGGGTAACCATTTTGAAAAGGAATTATGGGTAGGAAAAGAGTAGGCAACTTCACAATTTACACACGTTGCTATGTTTTGTTTTTATTTATTTTATTTAATATTTTTGAATGCGTATTCATACACATTTCAATATGTAATCTCTTGTAAATAAAAATGTTTTATTTAATGTGGGCTGTTTCATTTGTATCGTGATGGCTTCTAGAATTTGGAGTCTTTCTTTTTGTGAGTCCGATATAATATATATCTACGAACATTTGTTATATATTTTGATTGTTGTATTTTGTTTTGTTTGACTGTAATGTGAGGATTGATCTGTGCACGCATTACACATTTCGACAAGTGACAAGTCAATAAACACCAAACAGGACTTACTTCGACGACTCGGCTACAAAGAGTTGCATAATCAAGTAAGAATCTATTTGCCTTTAAAGGTAATATTTACTCGTTCACATTTAAAGGGAAATATGAGTATCCACTGAAACTAAAGTTCACACACATATATATATATATATATATATATATATTTAAAGACATTTATATATATTATGTTTAACGTTCTTTTTATAGATACATAAATATAACGTTAAACAATATATATAAATGTCTTTAAATAAATTGTCGGACTATGTCCAATTCAATATATATATATATATATATATATATATATATATATATATATATATATATATATATATATATATATATATATATATATTGGCAGCAAACTTTCTTTCAAACATCTTTCACTGAATATGACTGACAAGGAAGATTGAATTAATTTTTATTGAGTTTAAGCATCCTAAAATTTTTCCGTTTTGTAGGAGTTAAGGATATAAAAATTGTCCAATAATTTTTATTGTCCCAAGCGCTTTCGAACACTTCTACAGCCATTTCCAAAAGGTGTTTTGTCACTGATGTTGTTATTTTCTCTGCATGCTTTGGCTGTTGCGTTGTAAATTATGCACGGCAATATTTGTATAATGATGTACAAGCATAGGGTTACTATTTTTGTTAGTGTTATGTCCCTTTGACTGAATTAAAGGTTTTACTAATGAAATATTTTTATCCACGCTCACAAAAGTTGAATGAACTTGTCGCTCAAAATGTTCACTGTTAGAGAGTTGAAAGAATTATAAAGCTGAGAAAATGTTGAATAAACTTTTAGCTTTAGAAGAGTTGAATGTTCCGTAATGTTTGTAATTCAGCTTCCATTGCTTGTAGTTGAATATTCGTAGTTTGAAATGAAGTTGGAAAAGTTTTGTATGTTTGTAATGTGGTTTGGAAAATTTTGTACGTACGTGTATATGTGTGTGAATACGTTTTCAGCGCCCGACCGCAATGGGGGCGAAACGCAGTTTCCTTTAAGGTTACATTTTCGTAGGCGAATGAAACAAAGAGAGAGAGAGAGAGAGAGAGAACGAACTCGTGTCTGGTATTTATAATTAATTTAATCACATGGTAGGCTCTTAAAGGCATTGACAGATTTTAGCGGAATTATTTTTTTTGTCAGGTCAAGAATTAGGTCGATGTTATTCGGACATGATTTAAATATTAAGTGACCAATCACAAATTGAGTTTTTCTGAAAATATGTATGAAGGTTGATATTCGGGCATGATTTAAATATTAAGTGACCAATCACAAGTTGAGTTTTTCTGAAAATATGTATTACGCTGAATAAGCTCTGTGATCCACTTTTTGCACAGATTTGTACAAAAGTTGATATTGAAAGAAAAGTGGTAGCAGGATGCTAAAGCCTTCTCCGTTGGATTTAAATTCGTTATTATTATCTTCTCTATAAAAAACAAAAACAAAAAAAGCAAAAACAAAACAATAACGGATTCTTCATAAGTCCCTTTAAATGAAAACTGTACCACTTAAATATAGGATAAAATGTCTTAAAAACATGTGCTTATTTCAGGAAACATCTTTATTATTTTCAAATTTCATGATTAATTTCTGCTTGTTAAAATTTAGAGTTTTAGTTCTTCTACAGCCGCGCCCTGAAATAAAAAAAGACTAAGAAACACTGCTTTAGTCAATGCCAATACTTTAAACTAAACAAATAAGGGGAAAGAATGAACTAATTAACAAACTACGAATACACGCAGAACTACAACCAACTAAATAATGATAATAACAATAATGATGATGATGATAATAATAATAATGATAATAGTAATAATGATAATAATAATAATTATAATAATAATAATAACGATAATGGTAAGGATGCTAATAATAATAATAATAATGATAATAGCAATAATGATAATAATAATAATAACGATAATGGTAAGGATGCTAATAATAATAATAATAATGATAATAGCAATAATGATAATAATAATAATGACAATAGCAATAATGATAATAATAATAATAACGATAATGGTAAGGATGCTAATAATAATAATAATAATGATAATAGCAATAATGATAATAATAATAATGATAATAGCAATAATGATAATAATAATAATTATAATAATAATAATAACGATAATGGTAAGGATGCTAATAATAATGATAATAGGAATAATGATAATAATAATAATGATAATAATAGTTATAATGATAATAATTATAATGATAATAAATACCAGAGAATAATTAATGTTGGGTGATTGTTTTTATCAACCTCCAAGGGTCATTTAATGCTGAAGAATTCTAAATATTTTTACGTTATTTTTTATTATTATTATTATTATTTTTTGGGACATAATAATAGTTTTAGTGATATAATTCTTACTAATTAACCCATATCTGGGGGTAGAAGACGGGGATTCATACCTTTCCGAAGGATATTTTTGCGTAAGTGAACATAACGAAGCCAACTGGAATTGGAACTCGGCTCACGAATTGACAATTCCGAGCGGTTATCCATTACACCAACCGCACATCCAAGATTAGATCGCAGTTTAGCACTCTTTTTTTTTCTTTTTTTTTTTGTTTCTAACGAAATTTTCATTTTTCTTAATACGTTGCTTAGCTTTTGGAAGGTATCTTTGTTTATTCCAATGCGCCTTCGGATTTCGGTGTCACATTTTCCGTTGTTTGTTGAAGTATTTCCCAGATATATAAACTTCTAAACTTGAATGATTTTGACGTCTATTAACACCCATTGACGTCTATTAACACCCATTAAAATAGATTAAAAAGAAAAGTCCTTAATGACAGAAAAATAAGATTGAATTACAACTTGTCGCGGAAGCGGAAATGGGTAATCTGGTAGACAGCAACTTGTTGTTGATGTTACTGTTGTGGAGGTTAATTCCTTCTCCGCCTCTGCAAATATAAATCCAAATAAAAAGAAGACATTGAGTATGGTTAAATAAATGTATAATTTATTTACACATATACAAAACTAGTAACTTCTACCTGTTGCTAAGGGAACAGAGAGAGACAATGGTGAAATAAGAAGTGAAATAGACATTGCTGATGAATGTCGTTGTGTCGGTGGTGTTTCTCGGCGGTGTTGACATCAAACGCTGGTCTGTGTCACGTCTCTCTCTCTCTCTCTCTCTCTCTCTCTCTCTCTCTCTCTCTCTCTCTCTCTCTCTCTCTGCGTGCTGGTGTTGACATCAAACGCTGGTCTGTTTCTGTTCCGCTTGAATTTGAGTATATTTACCTATCAGTCGGCTCAAAATTAAATTTTTTTTATTGGCTCTGATTGGTCATAATATATCGTTCATTTCAATTTGGTTAACTCGGATGTATGCGTGGAGCCTATACGCAGAACACAAATTTACGCAGTCTGATTTGGGTCGTCGAGCGGTCAACATCCGGTTTGTGTTGAAAATGTAAGAGGCACGACAGACTCAAGAGATTGACAGGACTAGTTTTAACGGGATATATTGCGAGGAAATAAAAATGTCCATTCAGTGTCATAAACTGAGTGCTTCATTTTCCCCAAAGAAAGTCACCATAGAGACAGAGTAACACGCAAATGTGTCTAAGCATAAGTTTAATATTTGTCAAATGGCGACTAGTCGTATATGCAGCAGCAAGAAGTTAATTAAGTTTTTTTCAAAAGGTTTCAAATTTAAATGTGTAAGGCATGTCGGAGTAATGGTTAGCGGCTCGGACTGAGGAATCGCTAAAACCATGTTCAAATTCCAGTCGAGTTCATTACATTCACTTACAGTATGAATCCATCTCTATAGGTTATTTAATGCCGAAATATAAATCTTTTGTACGTAATTTTGTTTGTTTATTTATTTTTGGAGATAATAATTGTTTTCCTCATGTGGGGATGTGGAGAAGGATAGTGGATAGATCAAGGCAAGGGGTTACAGAAGATTTGGAGAGAGAGCAGATAGGAGTGAAAGAGGAAAGGATGTGGAGAAGGATAGTGGATAGATCAAGGCAACTGGAGATGTCGATTGACGTTACATTTGAATAGTTGGAGATTATAGTTGGCAGGGAAACAGGAATAAGGAAGGGAGTTCCACAGGCGAGAGGTGCGAGATATGAAGCTATTGAAGTAGAAGAGACGTCTACATTTAACAGTTTCAACAGTGAAAGGGTGGGAGCGGGATGCCAGCCTCCTAGGACGCTTGAATTCATGAAGCCTGGGAACAAGCGAAAGCAGCTCATCGGAGCAATTACCGTGAAGACAGAGCGAGGCGACGGCGCGTCTGTGAGAGAGCGACTGCAGACGAGATGACAGATTAGGGCCAATTACGTTGCATACCCGTTTCTGGATCTTATCAAGAACCCCGAGGCAAACAGAAGGGGCTCCGGGCCATATATGACAGCAATACTCCATGCAAAGGCGAATGGTTGATTTGTAGATTTGAAGGATCGATTCCGGGGAGAAAAATTTCCTGGCTCGGCAGAGGGAGCCAACTTTCCTTGCGGTGGATGAAGCAATTGACTCAATGTATTTGCTGCATTTCAGGTCAGCGGACAGCGTGAGACCGAGCAGCTGCAGAGCGGAGCTCTCGAGAAATTGGGCTTCAGACATTCTAATGGGAAGCAGGGAAGGATCCCTGTGGTGATTAATAGAGAGCAGTTTTGTTTTAGAGGCGTTAAAGTTAACCAGCCAATTCCTGTCCCAGTTCACAACCGATTGGAAGTCCTTTTCGAGACAAACTGCCAGGTTAAATTTGTCAGCGACACTAGATTTGTTTTTGAGGCAGGAGTAAATTGTGGTGTCGTCCGCGTAGATGCCAACTTGGGAATCCATGGCGTCAGGAAGATCGTTTATGTATCTAAGGAACAGAGTAGGGCCTAGGATGGAGCCTTGAGGAACATCTGTGTTCGTGGGATAGGAGCTGCAGGAGAATCCGTTGAGAACGACCTTCAATTCACGGTTTGACAGGAATTATTGTATTAGGTCAAACAATCGACCTGTAATACCATAACCCGGAAGCTTGCGAAGAAGGCCGGCATCCCAACCCCTATCAAACGCTTTGGAGATGTCTTGGGCCACGGCACGAGCTTCGCCGTTATTAGGAAGAGCTTGGTAGACAAATTCAGTGATGGCCGTAAGCACATCAGCTGTAGATCGGGCAAAGCGGAAACCATATTACTTGTCTGAGAGCAAATTATGGGATGTAAGGTGATTAACCACTTCGGTGTTGATAAGGGCTTCGAAGACTTTGCCGACGAGGGGTAGGAGACTCATAGGACAGTAATTAGAAGGGTCGGAAGAGTCGCCAGAGTTCTTAAAGACAGGAACAATGGATGAGGACTTCCAGCAGTCAGGAAAACAAGATTCCTTGAAGCAGTAGTTATATAATTTAGAGAGGGCGGAGGCCAATTCAGGCGCGCATTTCTTCAGGACAATGGCAGGTATCCCATCTCCACCACTAGCCTTGTGGGGGGTCTAAATTTGAGATAATGCCCAATACCAATGACGAGAGTTATGTGTAACCGGCTCAAAAGGGCCTCAGTTCTGAGAGGGAAATCGGGTATGGGTACACCGGAAGAGTCAAGCGTTGAATTGGAAAGAAAATTTCCGAGCAAAGCATTCAGCCTTGTCGGCAGAGGTTGTCAGGAACTCAAACTGGTTGAACAGGGGGGTATAGAGGGTTTGTTATTGTTCAGAACACTCTTGCAAAGACGCCAATAATCCTTGGAGCCGAATTTGCGAGATGCAATACGTTCCTTCATCCGAGCAGCAAATAGTGACTTAGCTTCGTTGAGGACATGCTTACACTCGTTACGGGCGGAGGCAAAGAGACGTCTATTGCAGTCGGACATATCGCTACGAAATAGGTGGAAGAAGTGGTTCCTATGGGCAATGGCGGCTGAGCAAGCAGCTGAGAAACAAGGGGAGGAGCGCAGTTTGACCTTAAATTTCCTTGAGAGGATGAAAGCTTCAATTCCAGCTTTAACCCAGGATGAGACCTCTGAAGCACATTCTTGAACGGGGAGCTTAAATACAGGGGACATCGCGGAGGAAATCACGGAACGAGTCCCAGTCAGCTCGTTGATAGCAGAACGAGGTTCTGGTGGTAGGAGGCTCTTTGCAGGGGGGTGGGGTTGAAAGAGATGCTAACAGACACTACAGCATGATCGGAGCTACCAAGAGGGCAGAGCTGCGTGGCACTACAAGACTCGGGGGTGGAGGTAAAACACAGGTCGAGAAGAGAGGCCTTACCGTCCCGGTTGTAAGCAAAACGCGTCGGGAAATCAACTATCTGCGTGAGGGATTGAGAAACTGAAAAGTTAAGAGTATGAACGCCTGTGAGGTCAGTAGTAGCATTCTTAAGCCACTTGTTGTGATGGGCGTTAAAATTGCCAAACACAAATATATGAGCGAACGGATGGAGAGAGAGAGAGACTTTTCTATGTTGTCAGAAATGATATCAAGTATTCCAT
>OZ038499.1:42821094-42836094 GCA_964036315.1 Acanthosepion esculentum | reverse complement strand
TGTTTCGATTTGCGTGTGTGAATTGGGATCAGTTATACAGGGTGGTCCGAAAGTCCTGTCACCAGTATATAAATATAATATAATTTTCTTTTTCAACACTTTGTGTGTGTGTGGGGGGGGGGTATTATCAAGTAGAGAGTTTCACATGAATGATACCAGAATACCCATCAATTGAAGGACACCGTTAGGAGAGCTTTTGCAATAATCAACAAGGCACCGCTTCATAAAAAATATCACAGAGGACATGGTGCCGCATCAATTTAATTTTTGTGCCACGAAAATGGTGGTGTTCCTATAGACCTTTCCAATGTGTGACAGCTTCAATGAGAGTGAATAAACTGAATCTAGCACATGTGGTTTATATTACTCTGTATCATTCTTTTTCTATTGTAAGTCATTAACTTTTTTTTTAGTAAGGGTGACAAGTCTTTCGGACCACCTGGTAGATTAGAATCCAATAGGGGCCAGATGTGTCAGGTTTTTGTTTTAACGTAGGGAGCACCATACCATAAATACACACAGAGTTAAGAATTTAAATTAAAATAAACTTTAATTCGTGAAAGAAAAAAAATCATTAAATTTAAACATAAATATAGCTAAGCAAAAACTAACCAATTTTGATAAATGATATAGAATAATATTTATTTTAAGACAGAGACTACAAAGAAAAAAATTAATTATGTAGCATATTATTTAATAAATAAAATAAAAAAATTTTAATAAAATATTTAATAAATTAATAAAAATGATCCCCTTTTTTTAGGTCATTTTACTCACTGTGTTATTTCCTCTTTCGTTTTAAGCAAAGGTTGTTTTTTGTTGTTGTCACAAAACGAAACTGTTTCATTTCCCTGCTCGCATTTCGGTAAGTAGCTGCACATATTAAGCTTGCAAGAAAGAATATTCCTTTTCGAGTTTTCTTTCATTAATTTTTTAACTAATTTATATTTTCAAACATTTATTTAATTATTTCTACCTCGGTTTGATTTTAAACGGCTCTATTTACACCACATTGAACCGTTTTTTGTAACTTTTCTTCATTAACTGTGAAAGTGGACACTTTAAAAACTAAGCCAGCCTATAATTTTCCAAAGCTCAGAGCTTAAATTTGATGTTCTAATTTATTTTTAGCCATTAGTTTAAAAATTTAAAGTTTTTTTTTCTTTCCTTTAACTTTTAAAATATACGTAAAAATGTATTTCACTATTATTTGGAAAAAATAGACCATAAAAGTTTATGTCATAATTTTAATTGTGAATTTTTGGGGGGTGAAGACATACAGTAGCTTTTTAAAAAAAAGATAAATAAAATAAATATAAAGACCCACCTCTTCGTCGTCTTCAATATTGAATTCCACACTAAACTCAACCTTATACGACATTGATGACCGGATAAAGAAATGTTTCATATATCTCTGGTTCATTAATCTGTGAAAAAGAAAAGTTTTCATCAAAATTCTTTGTAGAAAGCTGGGAACGATTCAAATACCGCGTGGGGCAGTTGATAGATATCCTTGCGGGCGATAATGCTAGTCTGAAAATTACGATTAAAAAAGTAATTGTGATGAAGAAACTATATTATTATTATTATTATTATTATTATTAATAATAATAATAATAATAATAATAATAATAATTTTTTTTATCTCTCTTTTTTTTTCATTTTTTTTTTTTTTTTTTTTTCATGTTTTCTTTCTCCCTTCGCCTTTATTTTCGTGTATCTATGGAAGAGTTATTTCATCTGGGCAAATGGTTGGTAACTGTGGACGCCTTCCAGAAGTTTATTTTCTATTTTCTTAAATTTAAACATCGGTTATTTCTACATCTTGTACCTCCAGTATGCCTTTAAGGCTTAAGCTAATCTTGAACCTTATTTCAGGCCTCTCTCTCTCTACTCATGGCCTTAGTAGGATATGTATGTCATAACTTTAACATTCATTTCCCCAGTTACTAGGATGATAACATTGAGGTATTTTAACCAGGATAACGTATCTTTTTTGCATTTTATTTTAATCTCTTTTCTTCTTTTTTTTTTATTTTAAATGATTTTTTCTTTCTTGTGCACATATCGAAACGGAAATGAAAAAAAAAATGTCATTTTATATATTCTCGCTTTCGGATCATTATTGATTAATTATCGCATTTTCCCACCCTTCAGAGGTTTTGCGGGTGTACAATTGTCATTTTAAAATGGAGACTCATCCACAAATTATTTTTTCTTAATAAGCGCACCGAAAAAATTCGTTACTCTTAAAAAATGGAATTTAATGACGCAATGTTTGCTAATGTCACGTAATTGTGGAACAGCCGACAACGGCTCCCTTTTTCCGAATGATTTTACTACAACAGATAGGGTACCATGAAAAAGAAGGGTGTCATTATTAATTATGAAAGATTCCTGATTGTATATTTCCTGATCAGATAGTTTTTTGTTTTTTTTTTTACATTTAATATCCTACTGTAAACATCTCATTTTATTTTTTTTTCGCTTAAATGAGACCTTTGTTTAATAATAGCGTCCCCCCTAGATACGGTTCAACAGCCACTAGAAGTAGACTAGGGTTACAGAGTAAGGGGTCTTTTCTCGCTAGATCAATTACGACTGAATAGTGAGTTCAATCCTCACTGGGTGCCCCATAATTTCGGTCTTATGTTGCATCTAAGCTACGCTTAGAAAATTAATAGGGCACGGCGGCGTGGTGTAATAGTTAGCAGGCTTGTCTCGCTAAAACAGTTACGACTGAATAGTGAGTTCGATCCTCACTGGGTGCTCCATACTTTTGGCCTAGTGCCACATCTAAGTTGTGCTTAGAAAATCATTTTTAAATCTCGCGTACATTACAAAGCAGATCTTAGCTGTAAAATGCTCTGAACTTGTGAGTAGAAAGAGCGAACAGAATAAAGAGAGGCTTGCAACATTTCGTCTGTGGAAAAAGAAGGGTGCAGATTGGAAAACAATTCACCAACAAAGATCACGTAGACGCGTTTGAACTCTATCAAAATAGGAAAGTGAAGACGGGGCAGCGCCGGCCTATATATATGTATGTGTGTTTGTATGTTAATATATATATATATATATATATATATATATATATATATATATTACAAAGAGTTAATCATACCTTGAATTAATTAGCAATATTAATGCAATTATTGGCGAAATCCCTTCGCTAGTGGATATAATTATAAGCATTATACTACTAATAATCCACTGAATGATGAGATCCTTAAAATGGATATGGTGTATTCTTTAATTCAGCTAGTACTTTCAAAGGCTTCATGCCTCCATCTTCAGGCTGTATAAACTTAACACATCATCGAAAACTCGGATATGTATTATAATTTATTTCGGCAGGTAAGTTTTTAATAGCTGTCTCATCAGACCGAAATTACAAATGGTTTAAACTTACAAAATCGTTTAAATTTATACTGACAATATTTTTAAAAAGGTAACAGGAAGTCTAGACGGTTGACCTAGAAAATCTGTTTTCTAGTGATTTCTATTATTGAAGAGATGGAGCTGTCAACCGATTTTCATGTGTGGTGGTTGGGAGAATATTAGTAACAGCTAGAGAAATACATTAGAATAAAATCCACATCATCATAAAGAGACACACACACACACACATAAAGGGAGAAGAGAAAGTAATTGAAAATAAAATAATTGAATATATAATACAAAACATATACATATACATACATACATACACATATATACATGATATATATATATGATATATATACGTACACATGAGATATATGTACATATGAGAGATATATGTACATATGATATATATATATATATATATATATATATATGTGTGTGTGTGTGTGTGTACATATGAGATATATGTACATATGAGATATATATATGCATATCAGATATATATATGTACATATCAGATATATATCAGGTCATCCCATAAGTTCTGTACGAATTTTGAATAAAGAAAACAAGTGACCAAATGTTACATTTAATTACAGATTCAATCAACAATGTATTTTCCCTGATTATCTATGATTTCCTTCCATCTATTAACAAGCTTACTAATTCCATTACTGTAAAATTATTTTGGCTTTGATTCGAAGAACTCACAAATGTCAGTTTTAACCTCTTCCTGTGTTACAAAAACTGTTTCTTCCAAATGATTCTGTAAGCTATGAAACAAATGGTAGTCTGAAAGAGCAAGGTCGGGAGAATAAGGTGGATGAGAAATTTTCTTCCAACCAAGTTCTTCGATCTTTTGTGACGTGATTCGTGCTGTGTGTGGTCGCGCATTGTCCTGATGAAACATCACCCGTTTTCGATTCACTAGAGCAAGTCTTTTTTTCCTCAAAGCTTGGTTCAAACGCTCTAATTGCTGACAGTATATTTGAGCATTAATTGTTGCATTAAGTGGTAAGAACTCAAAGTGGATTATTCCTTGGCAATCCCACCAGATTGAAAGAAGAACCTTTGGCCCATGAAGTTCCCTTCTCGGCTGTGGCTGGAGTCCTTCCCCATTACCAAGCCACTGTTTACGACGCTTAACATTTCGATAAAAGATCCATTTTTCGTCGTCAGTCACAAGTCTATCCAAAAAAGGTGAAACAAGTTGGCGAGAATGGAGAGAAGAGCAGATGTCAACTCGGGATTTGAGGTTGTTTTCAGACAATTCATGAGGCACCCATTTTCCAAGTTTAGGAACTTTTCCAAGTTGTTGAAGATGACGATGAACAGTTGTATGGTTTGAACTGAGAACCACTGCCAATTCCTCAACTGATAAAGCAGGATTTTCTTCAAGGGCTGCTTCAAGAAGCTTTTCCTCAAACTCAACTGTACGTCCGGTTCGATCTTCATCTTCAAGGGTGAAATCTCCACCTCTGAATTTTACAAACCATCTTCTGCAAGTTCTTTCATTTACACATTCCTCTCCATAAACTGAGTGAATATTTCTAGCCGCTTCGGCTGCTGAGTTTCCTTTCTTGAACTCATAAAGCATTATGTGTCTCAAATGATTCTTGGGTACTTCCATGTTAGCAGGGTTTTAATCAAACAAAATTTGATTTTATTGTTCTCTGAAATAAAATTTGATCAGTTTAAATGCATCTAAACAAAAATAATGATCAGCTCCATTAGACATTATAAAATACTCTTTAAATTTCATTCATTTTAACAAAAAGTTAAAATTCGGACAGAACTTATGGGATGACCTAATATATACATATGATATATATATATATATATATATATATATATATATATATATATATATATATATATCCAGCCGACCCTGACGATCTGTCTAAGTGAAACCTTGGTAGGTTTGTCTGGCTCATTAGGTTTGACTAGGTTTGCTCTACGTTTGTATTGAGCACTTTAGTTAGTTGTTTACTCGTATCGGGTTTTTTTCTTTGGGCCTTGAACCTGTATCTGTGCGATTATTTTCGACAGACTTTCATGTTCCTGGCTCTTTCTTTTTTAAAACCTTTTTTTCCCTTCGTGACTGATTTGGCTATTGTTAAATCAAGAATTCGAAGGTTTTTCGACACGAGTATAGTTACCTATATTTATATGATATATATATATATATATATATATATATATATGTGTGTGTGTGTGTGTGTGTGTGTGTGTGTGTGTGTGTGTGTGTGTGTGTGTGTGTGTTTGACAGCAGCACTCTGTTTTCAAACTGATCTGTCTCTTGTATAGGTAGAGGATATGAGGTGGAGTCTGGTACTTACTGAAGTGGTACAACGAACCGACCATTTTTCCAGTATTTTTAGCAATGGATCGTATATATTTCTACTTGAGGTCTGGGTTGACCTATGTTCCAGTAGGCGCTCAAGGCACGGGACCTCCCTGACAGAACAGCCATTCATCGCGATAGACGAAAATCAGGGTCCACTCGGTGATGATGGAGCGTCCCAAGTTTAATTTTCGAGGCACTGAATGTGACCAGCCAGTTTTTCCCCCACTGAGCTGTTAGGGCTCGGTCAGAGGAGAGATCAGTTCCCAGGTTCTGGTCATCTCGAATTTTATGTGGTGCACCAATGTTATAACGAGCGTTTGGTTGCAAAGAAATGGAACAAGCAAGGATTAAGATTTCAATAACGGGCATTAGTCAAAATTCAGAATATTTACTTCGTTGTTTGAAAGGTGGCAAAATTATTCATGTGTGGTTTTTCAGTTGCTGCTGCTAAAGAATGCGATTATGTGTAAGAGTATTGTCGGTAGGGCTGGAAAGTAACACAATTCTTGGGTTGGTTGGCCGAGGTCACAGTTGGTACCCCCAAGGACATCTTTTTGGGTGGGGGGGGGGCTGAATGTTCATGATTGGCTATTGCATTTTGGGATTTTTGTGGGGATTTGTTTTGTGGGCTGGAAGTGGAGGAATTGAAGACCACCGAATTGGTTTTGTAAAAAGAAACAATTTATTCATTTTTGTTACATATATGTAAATAATTTCCTTTTATTATCAGTCGCTCAGCTGTCAAAAGAACAAAAAAAACTGTACAATTTAGTTCATCATCTCATTGAAAACTGTATAAATATGCAGTTTAAAACTTTTCTTCAAAGAAGGATTTATTCCAGAAAATTAAATAGTTTTCCAGCTTAGGAGATTTTTGTTACGTGTCTGGTCTTCCGTTGTGAAAATCACGAATGGTTGAAATTATCGGAAATGTGCAACGTCACTCACGCAGAGAAGGGAATTAATTTCTGTTTCCAAAAATGGGTCGCGAATCAAAGGGTGGGCCTGGCTTGCATCACCCGGACAGACACCACAAATAAGTCCCTCTCTAGTTACAAAGAAAAAAAAACAACAAAAAAAACCCTAAAAAACTAGTCTAATTCTATAATGATTAACAAACTGGTTACTTTTTTGTTTTTACTGTTACTGTTTTATTTATATTCGGACTATTGTCCTTATCTTTGTTGTTGTTATCATAACGTTTGGCCTGTTGTTACTTCATTGTTGCTAAGCCTGATTGGAGGCTCCGGGCAGTGCTTTGTGACTCTCTCTCTCTCTATCTTATCAATATTTGCTTTTTTTCTACATACAAATGTAAAAACAAAGTACAACTGACTTAAAAAGATAAACAATTTTCGTGAATTTTGATCTTATTCTGTCGTCATTTTTTAAAGTCCAAATCCGTGAGATCGTTTTGTTCATGCTAAGTCTAGAAAAAGTACAAAAATTCACTATTTTTTTTTAATCAATTATATTGAATGTGCTAAAATTATTCAACTTTTTAACAAGAAAAATTTCAAGTTCATGTTAAAAATTGCTGTAAAACATGGCTGATTTGTGGAATGATGAATGACACGCATCTGTTAATTTATATGTATTTGTGTATTATATATGTATTATTATATTATTATGTATTATATTATATTATAATTTATATGTATTTTAACTAGGAGAAATTACAAATAGAATATGAAATGTATCTAAATTTGAGATATTTTCAATTGTTATAGTTGAATTCTTCACCTCTGTTACATATGATCCATCATTGTACATTTTCAAACTAGGTTACAAAAAAATTGTATTCTCTATGTATGTTATATCATATAACATACATAAAGAATACAATACTACCTTCATGAAAATTGAGATGTAATAGAGTGGGGGTCCCCGTATCATAGAATCGGGGGTGGTGGCACGAGACCCTTACACGAACCTTGAATAGATAGATACATGAATTTTTACGAAGTTAAAGAAAAATGAATGACAAACAAGATCAAAATATGATTCTAAAGTAAAATTAAAAACTATGTCTATGCAATTTAAAAAAAAAACACCTAAAAAAAAGAAATTATTAGGTTCGTTAACAGGTTTAAACAAAGAGCGTAGCATAATGAAAAAGTCTCCAAATGTTTTATCGTCAAAATGTTTATGTTATTATTTAGAGGAAAGGCCAAAATGAAAATATCCGGGTTTCTCTTATATCCGGGTTTGGTCTATTTTGTTTAGGTAAGTATGGCTCTAATTTGGGACCAGAAAAATCTCTCTTATATCCAGGTTTCTCTTATATCCGGGTTACACACTATATATATATATATATATATATATATATATATATATATATATATTGGCCAATGAGAAAAGTTTTCTGTCCCTTGTGAAAATTTGGCTGAATCCGATATAATGGTCACTTTTTCAATAAAAAGGACTGCTATCTGCGGATGAAGGGAAGAAGAAAAAGAAGAAAAAGAATGGGCTGCTGACGAGAACGGAGAGAGCATTAGCACCTGCACTTCAAAGAACGGTTCCAACCGAAGGTCATAAATCTACCCCAAAACTTAAATTTCTCATGAGCCTCCCGGAGAATTCTTCACACCGAAGATACAAGTGAACTTTTGCGGCAATATTCTAAGAGCACTGGAGAAAACAGGTTGAAACACACACACACACAAAAAAAACTCCTTCGTGCTGAGACATCCTGTTTGTGCAAACTGTTAATACACGTAGGGGCTACTTGAAAAATTTCTGCCTTGTGCCATTTTGTTATTCGTTTCTTTATGTTTTTGCCGTTTTTTCTATTTTTGAAGGGATTAATTTTTATGAGTCCGTTTCTTATCAAAATTGTAACATACAGTGTAACCCGGATATAAGAGAGTTGTAGGGACCGGAGAAGAAGTCTCTTATATCCGAGTTTCTCTTATATCCGGGTTTTGTCTATTTTGTTTTAACACAGGCTCTAATTTGGGACCAGAGAAAACCTCTCTTATATCCGGGTTTCTCTTATATCCGGGTCTCTTATATCCAGGTTACACTGTGATATATTTTTTTAAGTAACCTGTAATTTTACCTGTAATATTTTTTTGCTTCTGTGGGTAATCCTTTTTTTTTTTCTTTTTTGTTATCAACTCAGAAACAGTAATCCTGCCTTCGAGGCGCAGAGAAGGAAATTTTGGGGCAAACCTGTATTGTACTTTTTTCGTAATTGTCTTAACTGAAAATATATGCGTTTTCCGTTTGAAATTTTACGCAGTGGTTGTCTTGATTTAAAATTTTGTACCTCTTGTGAATTGCTGTTTCTACTAACCGAGTTTTGTGTCTGGCATAAGGACTTGGAGTTGGTAGGAAAGTAAATGTTTTATTTTTCACAAAAACGTTTTCTGTGGCAGAATATTTTTTATTCAAGATTTGTAAATTGTAAAGTTTATTGTAATTTTCATGTCTGAACCTTTTTAAAAAGAATTTTATTTTATTTTTTCCTTTCAGCAATTGTTAGATTATTTTTGGTATGGATGTGCAAAAAGGAAATAATTCTGGTATTTCGCATTGACTGACTATTATTATTCAAAATTGGAGGAGTTTTAATTTCATATCTTCCATTCAGTCAGTACAAAAAAATAAAATTATTCATTATATTATGTTTAATAAAAGCATATAGAATAAAAAAATTATATTCTTAAAACTATTGGTTATATAAGCAAAGCTTAAAGAAAATTTAGTTTTTACACATAAAAAATTCTTAATTATTACACTGCTGGTCTTCCGTACTTTAGGTTTTATTTTTTTTACTTTTTCATGGAGTAGAGTCAGTGTTTTTCTACCTTGTCCTTCGACTGTTCACAGGCCATCTTGCTTAAATAAAACGTTATTTTAATTCTGTTTTAAGTATAATATAAGCATTGTTTTTAGTAAATCCAGTTAATTAATTCTTAAATTTACTAAAAGAATTCAAGACACATCTCTCGGACAAATATTGGATTTTAAAGAGAATTTTAAATTTATTTTTTACATTTTTCGTGATGATGAGTCAATGAGTGACAAAAACATAGTAATGCCTTAAAAATTCCTAAAATGTTTATTTATACATGGAAATTAAATTTTCTATTCATACAGACTAGTTTTAGCTAGACCAAGGTTTCCCAACCTGCGTGATATCACCCACCGGTGGGCGATTTCAACTGTTGGGTGGGCGATGAGCAACTGAAAAGAAAATGGTGGGCGACTGGAAATTTTCGTGGACGATATAGGAACACCCACCCCCGCTAACACACGCACACACATATACACATTCTTCCTGTGCTGTATAGGGCTCACGTGTGTGCCCGTGTATAGTTTATTTGTTTCTGCGAGTGTATATATATATATATATATATATATATATATATATATATATATATATATATATATTGTCATCCACAGACAGACTGTTTCGCTGTATCACAGCTCATCAGTGTGACTAGACGTCCGGTTGCCTCTGGCTAGAATCGAAAACCGGCTGAATTCGCGTTAGTCGGAAATTTTACCCTGAAGCCGTTGGCGCACGACAGAGAAGAAGGTGAATTTAAGCGTATTTATTTTTAGATAAACACACAGTGACTGAGAGAACTCGACTCGATTTACCGAAGAGTCTTGCATTATTAGCCGTAATAGTCACTGTTTACAAACCCACACATCCTCCCCAGAGAGCTCAACCGAAATAATTTTTTCAGAAGCATATATATATATATTTGTTCTCCATAGATACTTGTTTGCGAGTGCGTACGTGTATGTATGTGTGCTGTCTGACCAGTGTATCTGGCCATCATGTGCGCATGCCATGTGTCCGTGTGTCGGGTTATGTTCTGTTTAGTGCTGGTTTAAATTTGTCTATGAAGTTTTTTTCTTGAATTTGTAAGAAACAGTGGTTGTCTGTTTGGTATATTGGCATAATTTTAAATTAGATGTTGTAGATGTGTCGCGATACAAAAAGTTTTCTGTTGTCGGGTAATTTTATGTTGCTTTTGTGAAGGGCAACTCTGTGGTTAAGTGCTTGGCTGATGCCTACATATGACTTCTTGCATTTTGTGCACTGAGTGCATAGATCTCATTTTTTAGAGTTGCAGTTTAAATTTTTATTTATTGTGAATGTAGTTGTGGGGTTTTCAAAGGTATAGGAGTTTCCTTCTATAATGACATCACAAACCCCACATCTTTCTTTGTTGCATTTTGTATAGTATAGACCTGACAATAACACTTTTCAATTTGACAACAAAAACTATATCCAAACCCTAGGTGTGTGTGGATAGGGAGCATCTATCATCAACTCACCTGTCATAAGTTTTCCATTTATGTATTGAAATATTTAAAAAATAATTTCATTAAATTGTGAATACGTCCATTAAAATCCGACAATTAATTAAAAAATGAACTGTTAAAGCTATTATGTTTTATCCCTGGGAGGTAACTTTAATTTATATAATTGTAATTTTTAAAAAAAATTACAACTTAAGTATTTTAAAACATTGTTGCTACATTCATAACTTACTTAATGTTGGTTGTATTTTTCTTATATCAAGAATTTTAAGCTTTCGTTCTTTATTTTCATGGTGGAGTATACTTGTATTGTCAATTAATGTTTCTCTAAATCAGGAATGTTCTTTTAAATGTTGTGCAATAGAACTTGAATCCAACATATGTAATGTAAGTCTCCTTGATAATGTTGTTGTCGTGAAACCAACATACATATTTACTTTTGTGTTAGAGATACAATCTCCGAAAGGACATTTAAATTGATATACAATGTTGGTCTTTTGCAAAACATTAGTTGACGGAAAAGAGTTATTGCGGATGATTAAGATTAAAAAATCCTAAAACTCTCATAAGTACTGATATATTCCCCACTGATCCCAATAAAAAATAAAACTAATTATATACTTTACTAAATTTAATGCAACCAACTTAATTATCCACAATAACTCTCCTCCGTGAACTCTTTCTTAAACCTCTTGATTGCTTGGGGAACAAAGGGCCGCAACAACACCTCTCCAACGGACGCGGTTCCGGGCGGTCCTGTTCAGCTCGGCTCATGTCGTGCCGACTGTCTTCACCTCTACGTCAACACTTCTGCGCCACTTTTGCTCGACCCACTTTTCGCTTCCCTTGTGGATTCCAGTTAAGAGCCTGCCTAGTGACACGAGAAGCAGGCTTGCGGAGTGTGTGACCGATCTATCCCCATTTCCGTTTCTTGATGTCACTCACGATTGGGGTTTGTCCGATCCTGTCCGACAGTTGATCGTTGGAGACGACTTCCGGCCACCTGATATTGAGGATGTTCCTGAGACATCGGTAGGTAAATCTCTGAAGTTTGTGAGTATTTCTGAGCCGTGAAGTAGGACCGACCTGACGTTGGTATTGAATATCCAGATCTTGTTGTAAAGTGAGAGGGCTGTTGATCTCCAGATTGGCCGCAGAGTGTGAAAGCGTGTCGGGCTTTGTGGATTCGGCACTTCAGGTCTTCATCTGTCTTCTGCCTCCCATCTTTACTAACGGCGCTTTCCGGGTAGACTAACTCATCGACTTCCTTGATGTCTTCTTGGTGTAGTCGCACTGGGTATTGTTGTCTGTTGTTTACCATCACGACCTCCGTCTTCCCGATGTTGATTTGGAGGCCAGTCTTCTCCGTTTCTTCAGCAACACGACTCAGATTCTCCTGCGCATCTTGTTGCTTGTGGGAGAGAAGGCTGATGTCGTCTACGAAGTCCAGATCCTCCAGCTGCTTCACGAAGGTCCACTGTAAACCTCCTTCAAGTAATATTTTGAAAAAGACCAACATTATATATCATTTCTAATTTAAAGCATTGTCAGGCCTGACGATTGCGTCTAGCATGAAACAGCCTGTCGCCTCTAAGTGTTGACTTCAATGTTCACTTTTATATTTACACACGCTCTATCTCTGATATTGAGCACTTTATCCCATAAATATAGCACACCTTAAGACTATATTTCTTCATATATATATATATATATATATATATATATATATATATATATATCATTATAATATTTTTTGTTTTAAAAATATGATTCCTTCGCTACATAAGAGTTCTCATGTTTCAAAAGCGAGATCCGAGACCCCTATTATAATTTTTGAAATTATGTTGAGTTAAGGTGCCTGGACACGTTTCCTCGTCAAGCGAGAATTCGGGTTAAGCTATCTTTTGGTCTTATAAACACGCGCTAACCAAAAGATAGCTTATTCCCAAATTCTTGCTTGACGAGGAAGCGTGTCCAGGCACCTTAACTCAACATAATTTCAAAGATTATATTAGGGGTCTCGGCTCTCGCTTTGGAAACATGAGAACTCATATGTAGCGAAGGAATCATATTTTTAAAACAAAAAATATTATAATATAAGCTCTACTTCTGTATGGAGCACTGTCTTTTTGAAAATAAAAGCAAAAACACTAAGGAACACCGGATTATTTACCTAGCGTGTTCTTTCCTATTTTTCTGCATACCTGCATATATATATACATATATATATATATATATATATATATATATATATGTCATATTGACAGCAAAAAGCATCGGCAAATGTTCCTGTGAGGTTGTCGGATAATCTTATGTTGAAATCTGCGGGAGAGTTGACCATTTTTTAATAATTTAGAAATTGCTAGAAATAGGTAATTATTAAAAGAATATGTTTACCTCTTTTGTTTTTTTAGAATTTACGAAATTTAGAGAGAAATGGCTTCTTCACCTGAAAAAGTGGACACTGGACCTTCCCCCCAAGTCTATGGCCCACCACCTCCAGGCTATGAACCACCACCACAGGGATATGGACCACCACCACCACAGGGATATGGACCACCACCACCACAGGGATATGGACCACCACCACAAGGATATGGACCACCACCCCAGGGATATGGACCACCACCCCAGGGATATGGACCACCACCTCAGGGATATGGACCACCACCTCAGGGATATGGACCACCACCCCAAGGATATGCACCACCACCCCAAGGATATGCACCATCCAACAATAATCAGGTAATAGAATTGAACTTATGTTGTCAGTTTTGCCTTGTTTTATAAAAGTTTTTTTACAACGTATTTACTTAAAATTAGACCATTTGTAATGTGAGCTGCTAATTAATTTTACATTTTGCTAAGTCCAAAGGTTTATTGCATGTACGGAGATCCATGTTTGCCACAAACTTACTCCAACTTATTAACTTATCCCTTTGAAGCCTGCATATGCCTTACACGAATCCCTCGATTATCACGCATTAGATTGATGCGTATTCGATTAAAATTTTCTATACCAAAATTCGATTAGTGCATACATAATACTCAGTTGGTAAAGCATTCTTCAGTTTAGCCATTGTAATTGAAAATTATTTTTTTTTAATAGTTACCTATGTTTTTAAACTACAAATTTCCCATGATTTCTCTCGAACGCTCATATCTGCTCGAAGCATATCTTGAAGTAAACAAGTGAAGTCAGATATTATGAAATGGACAAAGTCCGCTGATTATTTTAATATATTTTCTGTTCGTACGTTATTTTTATAGATACAAATATTTAAGTAAAGGCTCTGTTTATAATAAACAATATTAACAACATTTACTGGCCTGAATGTGTGAAAAATTTCATAGAAAATATGTGACCTTGCTAAACAGACACTTCCTCTGTAGCTAAATAGTATAGCACATCAGGCTATATGATGGTTCCGTGTAGAATACAAGTACAATTCCTATTGAAGGATACAAATTTAAATATACATAGCATGACATATATTTATACAATTCACTATATTACTGGGTGTGAAAGAATTAGAAAGAAATTAGCGAGAACAATAGAAGAGTAATCAGGAAGACAGCAAATTGAGATTGCATTTAAATTCGAAGATCAAAGTTGTCTGGAAAGCAAGAAGCCGGAAGAGAGTTCCAGATGCAAGAAGTGCAAGAAAAGAAACTGTAGCATAGAAGTTCTGGCTACATCAAGTTAGCTCAACTGTAAATTGATGAGATCTCATCGCCAGTCTAGTACTGCACTTATATTCATAAAGTCTAGGTATCATTGCAAAAAGTCCATCTGAACAATTACCATAAAAGTATTTATAGAAAAGGCACAGAGAGGCAAATTTATGGTGGTGGGTAAATGTCTGGAGCCGAGATGCCAGGTCAGGATCAATAACATTGCTGATTCTTCTTTGGATCTTATCAAGAATCTATAAATATATAGCAGGAGCACCAGACCATACGTGGCATTAATATTCTAAGCA
>OZ038499.1:42806094-42816094 GCA_964036315.1 Acanthosepion esculentum | reverse complement strand
ATAGGAAGGTGACTGAAGCTGAGATACCAGATCAGGACTAATAATATTGCAGATTCTCCTCTGGATTTTATCAAGCATCTCTGGATACATAGCAGAAGCATCAGATTAAATGTAGCAACAATATTCAATGCACAGATGAAAATGACTTATAAAGAAAGCTTCTGACAAAAAAAGTGGAAAATATCAGACTCATAAGAAGGTTATGGAGGTTAGCATCAGCCATGCTCATGGAAATTTAGCTTGCATTTTTTTATAGTAAAAATCGGTCTTATATCTCATGTGACCCACTGCTTGAAAATAGTTGTTAATGCCTGCTTTAGACATACTGAAGATTTCAGTCAAATTTTGGATATACAGTATTGGTTATGTCGAGAAAAAAAATTGTCTTTTTGAGGGTACATTTGTTAAACTTTGTCAAAAACCTTGAATATTGACTCAACTATCACATTGCAGCCACCCGCTCATTATTTTCCACACAGTACATCCTGGTGTTTTCCCTGTCTCAGAATAACTGTGCTCACACACATCTTTATTCAAATTTGTTATGTATCTCACAAGATAACTTTTTTCCAGTTCTGATGATCATTAAAGACATTTTTGGTGATGGACTTTGGTTAGCCTGGTCCTCTGACTAGACAACCAAAACAGTTTATTGTGTATTTTCTTACTAAGTGTTGTCTCAGTCATATTGCTTTGAAACACTGGTTCTCATGCAATCACTGAAGTTAAGCAACATCAAGCCTGGTCAATAGCTAGATGGGTGACCACTTGAGAATATCAAGTGTGGGTGGTGTAATGCATAACAAATTGGAATTGGAAATCAGAGAGCTAAGTTCCAGTTGGGTTTGTTATATTCATTTACATGCAAATACCCTTGGGAAAGGCATGACTCCACCTCTTCTCCTGTCAAGCTATGGATTAATTAATAGACCCCCCCCCCCAAGCTTAGTCTGAAAATATTTTCTGGCTTTAAATAACCTGCAAAAGGTTGATATTTCACCTTGATTAATGCTATCTGTAATTTTTTTTTGCCATAGCAGATCTTCTGTCAGGTTATTTAATGCTGACAAAATTTTCATTGTTGGTAATATTTTTTTCAAAAAATCTATTTCTGGAGAGAATTTTCCTTTGCTGGTAATATTTGTTTTTCAAAAATGTATTGCTGGTAATAATTTTTTCTTTTTTTTAAAGTATTTCTGGTTTTAAACCTTATTTTTACACTTTCATAGTGTTTTGACCCGAGTTTGGGTGTTAACTTTAGCTGGGACCCTAATAGGTGCTACCACCCCAGGTCAGGGTGGACCTGGGAACATCAACAATTAAGAGGTGGTTCCACACTCATCAAACCCTCCTGATCAGAGGCCTTGCTGTTTGACGGAGTTTATCATCTTACCCAGGACGCTCTTGTCAGCTTGTACATGATGGAAAAGTCTTCGTTCTTCAATACCTTTTCTGTGGTTGATTTTTTTCCTTCCCTGGCCAATAGGTATTCAAACTACATCTGAATTCAAACAACCCTCAATCTACACAGTTTCAGAAATGCTCTGACGTAGTTTATTGGGCTTTATTAAATCCACACAAATCTTTCTTTTGTGACACTCTACATGTCAAAAAATAAAATATATATAAAATACTTAAGGCCAATTTACCTGCTCATATACTCCTGACCCCAACATTTGCAGTTATGAGATAGTAGCTGTCATTCTTACCAGCTGCCTGTAGTTGTTATATTTTAGCTCATCAGTAGACATATTTATAAAGTGTGCAAAAAAAAAAAAAAAATTATCAATGTACTTTTTTTGAAAACTTGCAACTAATCAGATGAAAATATTTACTCTGAGATTACTGTCAGTAAATTTTCTAATAGGAGTTGATAGGTTTGTCTTTCGTCTGGTTCACTCTCCTCCCCAGTTTTTTCAAGAGGAGTAGAGATTTATCACTTGTTTCTTGTTTAGGATTCGGTTTCCAGTCCCTTCTAAAGTCTATTTCAACTCTATACTTCTAACATCCCTGCCTGAAATCTGAAATTTTTTCCACTAATTAAACCATGACTTTTTCAAGTGTAAAAATTAGCTACCTTTACTGTTATATTTCCTGTTCTTATGCTAATAAATTTCCACATAGTAATCCTCTATTTTGAGTGGCCCTTTGGTTGAACATTAATCAGACGGATTTTATCACTTTAAATGTTATATTTCAGTGGATATTCATATTTGAATAGACACTACATTTATTTATTTATTAAACAATATTAATTTCATTTACAGTAAGTTCCCCATATCTGTTGGGGTTAGAGACCAGAACCGGCCACAAATAATTAGAATCCACAAATACTTGTAACCCCACTTAAAAGTGCTTATTTTCATTGTTAAAACCCCATATGCATTAAACTTTCATCCTAAACACTTTCAGACCCTTTTTAAAATATTTTTGAAAAATAGCATTTGTGACCATACACTTAGTGTAAATTTTCTTTCATACGTACAATAACCGTTTTTAATTATGCATAGATCAATACAAGCATTGAAAATACTGTTTAAAATATGTGTAACAAGACATAAAATATAAAGTTTAAAACATTTTGTAAAAACAGAACTGTGATGATGCCCCCAGACTTAGCATAAGCCATTTTAAGACCCCCCCAGCCGCACCCCCTAACAAAGAACAAAGCTCAAGCACTACGCATGTTTTTTTTTGTTTTTTTTTTACAATGAAGATGTACAATTCTGCCAATTTTTACCATAAAAATGAACTGTTTTATGTTTTAAGCCACTTAAATAACAGGAAAATAATACAAGAATATTTTAAATATGTTCTATCAAAAGAATACCCAAAGTTGAGGGAGGTCTCAGCGAATAATTTGTACATTTATTCTTCAGAAAAACATGTGAATATTTGGAGTTTCCACAAATAACAAGTACAGGGTTATGGTATCACAGGTCGATTGTTTGACCTAATACAGTCATTCCTGTCAAACCGGGATTTGAAGGTTGTTCTTAGTGGATTCATCTCCAGATCCTATCCCGCTAACGCAGGTGTTCCTCAAGGCTCCATCCTAGGCCCTACTCTGTTCCTCATATTTATAAACGACCTTCCTGACGCCATAGACTCCCAAGTCGGCATCTACGCTGACGACACCACTATTTACTCCTGCCTCAAACACAAATCTAGCGAGGCGGACAAAGTTAGCCTGGCAGCTCAAATTGAAAAGGACCTCCAATTGGTTGTGATCTGGGATGAGAAATGGATGGTTAACTTTAACGCCTCTAAAACAAAACTGCTCTCTATCAACCACCACAAGGATCCATCCTTGCATCCCATTAGAATGTCTGATGACCAACTTCTCGAGAGCTCCTCCCTGCGGCTGCTCGGTCTCACGCTGTCTGCTGACCTGAGATGGAACAAATACATCGAGTCAGTTGCATCAGCCACCGCAAAGAAAGTTGGTTCTCTGTGCCGAGCCAGGAAATTTTTCTCCCCGGAATCGATCCTTCAAGTCTATAAATCGACCATTCGCCCTTGCATGGAGTATTGCTGCCATATATGGTCTGGAGCCCCTGCTGTTTGCCTTGGGGTTCTTGATAAGACCCAGAGACGGATAGGCAATGTGATTGGCCCTGATCTGTCATCTCGTCTGCAGTCGCTCTCTCACAGATGCAATGTTGCCTTGCTCTGCCTTTTTTACAAGTACTTCCACGGTAATTGCTCCGAGGAGTTGCGTTCACTTGTCCCCAGGCCTCATGAATTTAAACGCCCCACCAGGCTGGCATCCCGCTCCCACCCCTACACCGTGGAAACTGTTAGATGTAGACGTCTCTTCTACTCCAATAGCTTCATGGCTCGCACATCTCGCCTATGGAACTCCCTTCCCTATTACTGTTTCCCTGACAAATACAATCTCCAACAGTTTAAGTGTAGCGTCAATCAACATCTCCAGTTGCCTTGATCTATACACTTCCCTTCTCCACATCCTTTCATTTTTCATTCCTATCTGCTCTCGCTCCGGATCTTTTGTGGCCCCCTTGCCTTGATCGACCCACTGTCTTTCTCCACATCCCCTCCCTTGCCACTCCTATCTGCTCTTCCTCCAACTCTTCTTTAATCCTTTGCGTGATAGTGGCCTCCGGCCTTGCTTGGGGTGATATGATTAAAAAAAACAAAAAAACATATGTTCTAAAGAAAAATCTGCAAATGTGTGAAGCCACAAATGCTGAAACACAAATGGTGGGGGTATGGGGGCTCATTGTAATGACTTGAATATTTGAGAAACATTATCAAAAGAAAAGTATGTACCCTCTATATGTGCTACGTTCTTTGTTAGTTCAGCCAGTCTAGAGCACGGCAGATCTAATGGTGGTTACACCTTCCTAGGGAGACATAGGTTTGAATTCTGATGGAGGGCAAATATTTTTCTTTAATATGATTTCACAATTATTAAGGCTGGTAGATGAGAAATAAATATACAGTTTAATAAACAAACAGAGTGTCTACTCAAATATGGATATCCCCTAAATATAATGTTTAAAGTTATAAAATTAATCAATGAAGAAATGCTATTGAATGAGCTTGAATACAGTATGAGTTTTTTTTTTTTAAAGCATTTCACACCAAACAAGGTGAGAGTGCCACTAGCATGCAAGGGGTTACAGAGAGTAAGAGTAAAGAGGGGTGTTAGCAGAAAGGATATAGAGAAGGTCGGGGATTAAGAACAAGGCATCAGAAGATGTTGATTGACATTACATTTGAATATTTGAGAAGTGCAAGAGAAGAAGCTGTTGGAGTAGAAGAGGCAGTTTGATTTAAATGTTTCGACAGTAAAAGGGTGGGTCCGAGATGCCAACCTAGTAGCATGCTTAAATTAATGCAGATGGGGCACCAGTGAAAGTAGCTCGTCAGAGCAGTTGCTATGAAACTATTTGTAGAAAAGACAGAGGTAAGCCACAGAACATCTGTGAGAAAGTAACTGTAGACGAGATGCCAGATCAGGGCCTATCACATTGCATATCCATCTCTGGATTTTGTCTAAGACCTCAAGATTAACAGCAGGGGCACCAGAGCAAATATGGCAACAATATTCAATGCAAGGATGAACTCAGGCGAGAAAAACCTCCTGGTGTGACACAGAGACCCAACTTTCCTTGCAGTAGAAGCAGCTATTGATTCAATGTAGTTGTTCCACCTCAGGTCAGTGGAAAACGCGAGACCAAGGTGGTGCAGAGAGAGGCTCTCTTGTGTAGCTGGGGATCAGTGTGTCTTCCCTGGGGCTCTGTCATATGTGTCTAGGGATATATCTTGTTTTTTAGTTATTGTTCACTCTGTTTCCAACAAAACAATAGTCTAGTGCGGTGTTGGCCAAAATGGGCCATGGCAAAATTCAGGTAGGCCACAGAAATCTTATAACTGGATATATTCTATGTAAAATGGAAGTATTTTGTTTTACATTATAATAATTTCATGAGCTACAGAAAAATTCTGGATTCAAAGTGAGCCATGAGCTAAAGAAGGTTGGGAACCACTGGCCTAGTGGATTAACACATTGGTTCCTGAGTTTCATGGTATAATAACTGAGAGTTCAATCCCCAGGCTGGGTAGTACAGTCTTAGAGTAGGGAAAAAAAAAAAAGGCAAGCAATAACTGAACAGAAGTAGTAAATAAGAAAAAGACGAGATATCTCGAGACATGGCAGCTGAATGAGAACAATCTACACAGTAGTTTAAATGGCAGGTTCAGTTTGAAATTCCAATAAGGTTACCTGGCCAATAGACAAACAAAATGTTGAGACTATTCATCTGACTGCTAATAAAAATTGTTGGATTGTATTTCATGCGATTAAATGGTTTTAGGATCACGTCATCAAAAATTCATAAAGCATCTCCCCTCACACTGTTTTTTTTTTTTTAAATGAACCATGACCCAATTTTTTCTTTATTTTCTAGATTCCTTCTAGATAAACTTAAACAAGATGTGACCAAAATAGTGGGCTATCGTTTCATATACTCTGTTTTATTTCTGTCTATTCATTCATGTTCTTTTATCTCTTTCAGTGCATTTGTCATTGAAGCAATGTCAACCCGATTCAATACTTGCTGATCTAAAAAAGAAAAACAGTTTTAATTTTTTTTAACAAGAAATATTAACCAGTGGAATTTAATTTGTATATATCTCTGATATGAGGTATTATGATTACTTACATTATTCAGACTGTTATCCTCATCTTCATTGCCATATTTACGTTTTGGCCATTGTACGCTCCGGCCTTCTTCAGGTGATTGGAATTTCGAACGAACCCTTTATTTTGTCCACTGGGATAGATTGTTCTAGTTCCATGCCTCTTCCAGATGTCTCGGTTAATTCCCTTTAACTCAACTCTCTCCAAGTTTTTGGTTCATCACTGCTTTGACCTGGTATTGAACTCACAACTCTTTGGGACTTGTCACTGGATCTAACCAACACCTTTATACATGGGGCCATGTGTCCTGGAGTGGATAAAGGCTGATAACCGAGACATACAGAAGAGGCATGGCACATGGAACTAGAACAACCTATCCCAGTAGATGAAATAAAGGGCTTGGTTCAAAATTCCAATCACCTGAAGAAGGCCGGAGCATACACGGCTAAAATGATGTGAATATGACAACGAAGATGAGGATAACAGTCTGAATGTAAATAGAATTCAGTTCTTTTAAGTGTGACTCACCTGACTTTAACACTAATAGATTATTTGAGATTTAATAAAAAGCAACAAAAGTAAGATAGAAAAAAAACAAGCATAAATGTTGACTGTAATAATAAAAAAATAAATAAAAGTTAATGTTTTTATTGGCTTCTTTTTCTTGTGAATTTTATTTTCAGGTTTTCATATCAAACTTTATTTTTTGACAAAGACACCAATAAAGTCATGTGATACAATACATACATCAACCGTGTTGACAAATTCCTCACCCCATTATTCATTGCGCTAACTTATTAAGAGGTAGAAGCAGAACACTTAAAATGACAAATACTTAAAAATCCCGAATTATGAAAAAAAAACGTAAAGATAAATAGGTCAGTTAACAATATACATACATCAGTTCTTTTTTTTTTTTTTTTCACCCAATACAAAGCAATAAAGTCACTAAGACACAAGTTGTTACAGATTGTGAAAGCACATGAAAGAAAAACTTCATTAAGGAGAGAGGCCAAGAAAAGAACAGGAATTAAGAAAACAGAAGATAACGATTGACATTGCGTAGATTTTTGAAGGTCAAAGTTTAACTGGAAAGCAAGAAGCTGAAAGAGAGTTCCACAAGCAAGAAGTGCATGAGAAGAAATTGTTAGCAGAGAACTTACAGTTACATCTAGCAATTCAAACAGCAAAATGATGAGACCTACGTGCCAATCTAGTACTGCACTTAAATTGATAAAGTTGACATATGAAAGAGGAAAGCTCATCAGAACAATTACCACAAAAATATTTATAGAAAAGGCACAGGGAAAGTGTGTTGTAGCATTGACTGTTCAAAATTGGTGAGAATTAGGAAGGCCGTAGTTAGAGAGAGTATTGAAGGAACAGAAGACTAGGTAGATGAAAACAAAGAAGAGGTTTATTAAATACTCATATATAGAATGGAAAGACTTGAGTAAATGAAATACAACTCAAATCCTCGTCTAGTGTGGTTACTTTTCATATTTATAAGTAGGAGCAGTCCATCGTCACAGTAGCAGGGTAGAACTGGAAGTACACAGAGTCCTAACACTATGTTACGATGACAAGAAAGTGACTGAAGCTGAGATTGGCATGGTTGTCATATATTTATCTTCCCTTTCTTGCTTTCTAGAAATACGTATACAGCTTCAACACACCTCAGAATGAGGTTTGTCAGAAGTTAAAAAAAAAAGCATTAGAGATTTATTCTGTCCCCTACTTCTATACTATAATTTGTGGGCAGGGGACAGGCAAGACGTTTGTGGACAGGGGACAAACAAGCTATAACGGTGAAATGCACATGCTAACTAAGGAGTAATCAGAATCATAATATGACTGGTTCCTTCAGACTAGTTTCCCCTGTCATTTTTATACAATGTTACATCTACTATACCTTTATCAAGTGTCTGCCAGATTTTATCTATGATAGGTGTGGGGAAAGTATATTAATTTTACACCTGTCACCTCTGGTGTCAGACTGTCCAATCAGTAAGCAGAGTATAGTTTTCAATACTGAATGGAAATCAATAATTCAGCCAAAAGTTTGAAAGCAAAAAAGCAAAAAAAAAAACAAAGAAAAAAGCTAGCTAAGTGTCCTGTAATAACCTAGTGGATAAGAATATAGAGAGTTCTCTGGGAGTCATTATTTCAGGAATAAATATTGATTCAATAAAGAGTCAGATCAGTAGAGAAAAAAAAAGATTTTAGTTATGAAATTTCACAGAAAGGATGAAATAAATATGTACAACATATCCCTGTCAAACCAATAAGAAATTCCATTTGACATTTGTAAAAAGCTGAAGAATAAAAGTAACTGTTGGAAAAGGCTGACTGATAAATTGACAAAATATATTTTAATAAAGCAAGACAAAGAAACTAAGAAAATAATTGTAATTCAGATTCTTTTGTTCAGCAGAAAAGATGTTCCCTTGTAAAAAATGAATTATTTAAATGTCAACCACGTTCTTGGATTGTGGATAAGAATTTTTTCAATGTCTTCTTGGCTCACATTTCTTGTCTTCATCATTGGCACAATTGTCTGAAGAATATGTGAGAAGCCATGACCTCCATATTTCATCTGCAATAAAATGACAGTGTTTTTATTTAACAGGAATTAAATTTCATCCATGAATCAAATGTTTAGATATAAGATGAAAAATGATAAAATAATCTTGATGAAGTCATATTTTAACTGCATGCAAAATACGATTTTTATACTTAAGAAGCCTGAATAGGTTTAGTTTTTTTATATAGTGTGGTTGGCACATTCCTCTGTATAAGAGTTGAGAAATCTTTCCAGTTTTTAGCATAATCAATTTTGTTGCCAATTTTGTGGGTTTAACAAAACTTCAACCTTTGTTGTGTTACTTAATGTCATATATTATGCCATATATTTTTCCTCTTAGGGGGGCGGGGGGCTCATAAATCCTAATCACTTGCCAAAATGATTGAAATGGGCCCAATTTATAGTCAGGTCAAAAAGGCAAACACGGGCTTGGTTTGCACTAGAGTCTAAAAAGCAACCTTGGATACAGCTTGCACTAGGGTAAAAAAAGGCAGATGTGTTTGGTTTGCACTGGGTTCAAAAAATAATAATAATGAGCTTGGTTTGTACTGCAGCTAAAAAGAAATGAGACATGGGCCCAGTTTATTCTAGTGTAAAAAAGAGAGACATGGGCTTGGTTTGCCCTAGAGTAAAAAAAAAACAGAAACAAGCCTATTTTGTACTAGGGTAAAAAAGGCAGACATTGGCCTCGTCTGCATTGGAGTAAAAAAATTTTAAAAAATAAATTAAAGGAAAACATAGGCTCAGTTTCTATTGGAGTTAAAATAAGGCAGACATTTATATGAGTCCATTTTTTGTCTGCAGTCAAAAGAGTGGGCAGAATTAAGATTTGTACTAGGGCGAATAAGGCAGACAGGGGCCAAGCTGGCAGTTGATCTTTGAAGTCCATGTAAATCTTGGACACCTTTGGTTGCTTAAGAACAGATAAAGATGGCTGTTATACCACAATTTATTAATAAAATTAAACAATTATTGTGCTCGTTTAATGGAGATCCACTTGATTTATAAATTATTTGTAATATTTTCCCCAATGAGAATTGAGTTTAATAACCACATAGAAAGTATTGATTTACTTTTTCTCTAGTTACATTGTTGAAATAAACACAATTTCCAAAATATTTAATTCATATAACAGTAATGCTTGCCCCCATCACTTTCAAATGGCGTTTTGATTATCAAAAAGAATTTTGTATAATTTGTACACAAACTGCTGTGTAACTTTAATGCAGAAACTGAAAATATTTCAA
>OZ038499.1:42766094-42801094 GCA_964036315.1 Acanthosepion esculentum | reverse complement strand
TATATAAAAATCAATTTTCAATTACTATGATTAAACTGAAGAATGTTTTACCACACTAATCGAGTATTATGTATGCACTAATTGAACTTTGGTATATAACATTTTTAGTACACTAATTGAAAATGCATTAATTAAGGGATTCCTGTATCTATTTTCAATTTTTCTAGACAAATTGTTCACCTACATTGCATATGATTCATTATTGTACATAATTAGGTTACAATAAAATTTGTATTTTATATGAATACTACCTTATGAAAATTGAGATGTAGTAGTGGGTGGGGGGCATATCATAGATTCAGTGGGGGGCAAAACACTTGCACCTGCTCTGAATAGATCTCCTAGGTTGATTTCTGTATAACTATGGCTAGAATGAAATGTGGGGAATCACTAGAGTATAAGTTACTTAGCTTTTTTCAGGAACATTAGAGCAAAGGCCAGTAAATGAAAAGAGAACAAATTGGAATGGCAGATTTCAAATGGAATTCAGAAGTGAGCAGTTTTACTCACCAGCCGATGTTTCGTGTGCAGGTCGTGGGCCACTGTCACCCTGTCCTGGTGACCATCGTCCAGAAGCCATTTTATCCTTTCAATTCTTTGCGCATCACTTGGCATATCAATCTTTTCATGATGCTGATAATGTGATGTTTCAATCCCAAACAAATCAAATTCGCAATAGGAACCCAAAGCAGCAAATTCTAAAAGGGATTCCTTGTCTAACAGAGTTCCTGAAAAATTGGAATGGATAAATGTTCAAATATTTTATTAAGAAATTTTATCCTCGAGAAAGAAAATATAGAAGAAAATATTTAGGTAGACTCAAATATTTCTTTACCAAGATAAGCAACAAAAGTTAAATTGAAATCAGCTGGTAAGAATTTTTTGTATTCAAGTGATCGACGAGATATCTTGCAAGAGATTCAGTCAGTCAGTGCCAGGCATGATACACACTTAGGCGATCATGTATCTTTTGATACATGACTGACGAAACAGATTTTTTTTCCCTGCAGTAGGTTGCCATTTCTTTCTGTGGTAGATCAGTTACCATCCAAGGCTATAAAACCCAGTTTGTCCTGCTATTTACCCATAGCCACAAGAAGAGGATTCATACTTTTTCCAAGGGTATTAGCATGTAAGTAATGGATTCGACTGAAATGCAAGCCCGGCTCTCATATTCCTCAATCTGGGCCGCTATCCATTACTCCACTATGCCCCCCCACAAGAGAGTACATTGCATTCAAGTAGCTGACGATACATCTTGCAAGAGATTACTTTGCATTCACGTGTTTGATGAGATATCTTGCAAGAGTTGGGTGTTTTGTTCTAATTTAAAGTCATGATCGTTCGAGGCTTGTGTTTGCAGCAATTTGCACAAACTTCTGAAAACAAGTTATTCCTGCTTTGATCTCAATGGCAGATAAATTTGATCTCAAACTCTTGTGGTCACAAAGGGTTTGATTGAAAAAAAAAAAAAAGAAGCCTCCTGTTAAAATATCCAACTCAATGATGTCACAATGGGATTGATCTAAACACAAAAAAACAAAAAAAAACACTTGCTAAAACAATCCATCTCAACAATGTCACAAAGGGATTGGTCCACTGAAGAAAAAAATAAAAAATAAAAAAAATAAAAAAAAACCCTCCAGCTCCTGTAAACTTAAAAGTCTCTGATGCCCAAAGTTGAGCAGGGAGGAAAAAAATAGGCAGAAAAAAAATTTTCCTAACCCAAAATTGAATTGTCTTTCTGGCTTAACTTATATTAAATAGTGTGTGTGTGCTCACAGGATGTATAATTGAATCCGAAACAAAAGATTTAAAATCCAACAGACACAAATGGCTCTAATGTAGATATATAAAAAACAAACAAGCAAACAAACCAGTACCTCCCACTCCAGTATGTCCCCACAAATTAGCAAAAACCATAGAAAAAATTAAAAAAAACTTTTTGGTTTCTGTGGACTGATATAAAATCCAACAGCTCTCTCTCTCATATATATATATATATATATATATATATATATATATCATTCGCAGACAGTACTGTTTCGCTGTATCACAGCTCCTCAGTGCGACTAGACAACCGAATGCCTCAAGCCCAGATCGAAACCCAACCCATTTGGTGTCAGTCAGAGATTCTACCACTGAGCCATTTTCACTCGACAGAACAAATCAGCCAAATCTTGCGTATTGTTTTTACAAAAATAAACAAACGCCAAGCAGCAAAAGTGCTCCATTCATTTTACTGAAGAGCTTTGCATTTATGCAGTTCACTGTTGAACAAGCTAATTCTAAAAACAACAGTGTATATATATTATAGGATATTACATTCAAACATGTAGAAACAATGCTACACAAATGCACACTTTTCAATGTGTATCAACACATATCATCAGGTGTTATTAAAAAAATAAGTTTTTTACTAACGCCTGATGAGATGTGTTGATACATATTGAAACATGAATGCATTTGTGAAGCAATTTTGTAAATTAAGGTTATGAATATTGGAATTTATATTCGATTCATTCTCATTTTATATATATATATATATATATATATATATATATATATATATATATATATATATATATATGCTTTCCACTAGTAAACTATGAAAAAAGAACTAGCAACTTTTGCACCTAAAAACTCTTACAATTTATTATATATATATATATATATATATATATATATATATATATATATATATATATATATATATATATATATATATGTATGTATGTATGTATGTATATATATATGTATGTATCTCAGATCTCATCTCAAAATGCAGATACAAAAACAAATTTTTATCACATTACCTAAAAACTGATCAAAATGAAATATATTTATCCAAGTACTCTGGGTAATATAGCTTCAGAATATACCTGCTTATGGGATCTATCTCGAAAGCTCAAGAAGTTTGATAACAAAAAGAGAGAGGCTACAACTTTTTATATATTAAAAACAACTTGAAAGAGTCCGTTTAACCAACATAAAGACTGACCAAAATTAACGACAAAAAACAAATGAAAACTACAGATAAAGTTCACTTTCTTTCAAGACAGCCATTCACTCCTGTAGTTCACTGCTACTAACAAGCACAGATTTTTTTTTCTCCTGATGATGGCCATGCTGGTCAAAACTACTCAAGGAATCTAATTGAAATAATAAAACAAAAAAATATTAATATACAACCCAGTGTGTCTGAAAATTTTAATATTTTTTATTGTTCAAAACTATATAAGCAGATATCGAAATCAACACCCATCCTTAAATACAATTGTCAGAGATATGTCTTGATGATTGCATTTATGCATGAAACTGATTGCTGCAGCACGTTGACCTCAATGTCCCCAAATGAATAAAAAGAAAAAGAAAACTTATCTTTATTCATCGTCCATTTACAGATATATTCTTTAGTTATATATGAAATTTTATATATATATGTTATATATATATAAAACAACGAATTAATTTCTGGTTTCAGGTCATTGGATCTGATAAGGTAATTTAACTTATGGTTTCTTATCCTCCAAAATCCCAATACATTTTCATTCCACATAGTTTGGTCTTTCATTCCAGCTTGAAGAAATCAGAATAAACAGACATTCAATGAAATACATTGTTTATACCTCTTCCATTTCGTCTTATAGTCTTCATTAAATAATCTCTGTTCAGTTTGGGTAGAAACATTGGAATAATTCATATCTGGAGACGTTTAAGGATGAAACTTACGGTCCAGATGGGAAATTACAATCTGATCTGCTTTGGCACCAGATTCTTGTGTGATTCTTAAGATTTCTTCCGGTGCAGCTGGACTTCTTCCTGGATGGATAATAACTGGACAACCAGTGTTCTTCTGCACCATGGCTGCAGCTTGTAAAACCCTTTTTTCACTCTCTGAAATACACAGAGAAAAAGAAATTCACAAGTGAGTAATCATTAAATCATAAGTCATTGCACTTTTGCAATAATTGAAATCAGGAGTTTGCTGTTAATTTTAACTCACAGTATCGCCTAATATTGCCAAAGACGAAATAACTTTTGTATTCATTTTAAATATATTGCCAGGTGTACGAAATTTCATAACTGCAATAAAAGTGGACTAATTAAAATCAAACAGGAAAAAATAATAAAACATTTTATAATTATTGTAGTGAAGCTAATTGAAAAACAAAAAGAAAAAATTAGAAGCCTAACTAGTTTTTGTTCCTCTCTAATCAGGAACTCTATTGAGGACTGAAAAAAAAACAAAAAAAAAACTGTGCAGCAAATAAAGTAAAAAAAAACAAAAAAAACACACCAAAAGACAAGATGTTATATGATTACATGCATTATTTACATTATTCAAACTGTTATCCTCATCTTCATTGCCATATTCACAACGTTTCAGACATTCTATGCTCCAGTCTTCTTCAGGTGATTGGAATTTCGAACTGCACCCTTTATCTACTGGGCCATGTACTCTTGAGTAATTATAATACCTCATCTTAGAGATATAGGCAGAGGATGTGATATATATTAAATATATAATCATCAAAGGCTGATTCTAATCAGGCCTAAAAGAAACTGCTCCTCCTTCCAGAGGGAGGTCTGGAAGGACATATTATATACTGGTTGTAAAAGCAAAATTATCCAATTGTTAAATTAAGCTTTTAACTGTTGTATCTTAGAAATGATTAAAGATATCTTACTGGAATTCTCAGAGGTTTTTATAACACTATTGGACTCGACTTTGAGCAATAAAATGTATAATTACTCTCCAAGCTTAATGGAAGAAATTCATGCTGGTAGCAATTTTTTTACAAAAATGTATTGCTAGTAATAAAACATATTTCTACACATTTTGACCCCAGTTTGGTGGTTAACTATTTACCCATAGCTGAGAACCTAACAGATGTTACCACCCCTGGTCAGGGTGGACCCAGGAACAGCAGCAAGAGGTGGTTCCACGCCCCTCAAAACCTCCTGATCCTTGCTGTCAGACATAGTTTACCATCTTACCCAGGATGCAGATGTAGTTTATTGTCATACACAGGATGGAGGAAACTCATAATAAACATTATTCAAGTGATGAGAAAGATCTTAATTAAAGTAACAACCATATACAATAGAAGACTCACTTTTGAAGACCAGTGATTCTCAAGCACCGTGCTGCGGTACACTTGTTTGCGACACAATTCTCTTAAGTGTGTCATGAAATACTGAAGAAACCACAAAGAAAACAAACACCACACACACAGGTTGCACACTAAATAAGCTGCACAAGTGGTTGAGTAGAAACATTGATATAAGATAAGTTCATATTTATGTGTGTAATTTTTTAAAATATCTATGATTTTATTTCATAACATTTAAATGTATATCCTTTCAAAATTTTGCTAAGTGTGCCATGATATTTTCATTTGCCCCTAGGTGTGCTGTTGCTGAAAAAAAATTGAGAAACACTCATCTATAATACCAGCTTATCTGCTGGGTCAGTGTACAATTTTAGAAGATGAGGTAATTTTGTCTCAGTAAACATTTAATGAATTGTTATACCCGCTTACTCTAATTATGATAATTCGATGGTACTCATTGATACATTTTGGATTTCAATACAAAACGAATATCCCACATTAGCTAAAAAGGCTTTATCAGTTTTATTGCAATTTTCTACTTATTTATGTGAATTAGGCTTCTTAACCCTAAATAACATCAAAAATAAGAAGCGAGAAAGACTAAATTCAACTGAAGAAGAAATGAAGGTCTGCTTATTGCACATTCGACCAGACATTGAAGACATCTCGAAAAAACGCAAGGCACGGGTTTCAGGCTAAATAAGCTGCACAAAGGGTTAAATAGAAACATTGAAATAAAGTAAGTTCATATTTGTAAGTGTATTTCTTTAAAAATCTACGGTTTTATTTCATAACATTTAAATGTATAGCCTTTAAAAATTTTGCTGTGCCGTAATATTTGCATTTGCTCCTAGGTGTGCCGTTGCTTAAAAAAGCTGAGGAATGCTGCCAGAGATGATCAGTTCGAGCATGAGTTGATGATCAAAAGTTCTTGGCTTGAGCCATGACTAGAAATTAGAAATTTAATGGCCAAATATCAGAATATCGATTTTAGAAAGTGGATAGATTAATTGATACATCTTCTATGGCTTACCAACCCTTTGCCGGTTATATAAAGCCAGAAAATATTTTTAGCTTCTAAGAATTTCTTTTTTGTGCGATAATAATGGTTTAGTGATACAAGTTTTACTAATTAACCCATAGCTGGGGGAAATGGATTCATACCTTTCCCAAGGGTATTTGCACGTAAGTGAATATTACGAACCAACTGAAATTGGAACTTGGTTCTCCGATTAACAATTCCGAGCCATTATCCATTACATCATCTAAGTTTACAGCACCTGGTATTCCCAAGCAGTCCCCCATTCTCAACATTGCTTAACTTTATTGATTGTACAGGAACTGGTGTTTCAATGTGATGTGGCTGTAAGCCAGGAAGTGGATTGGGTTAAGAACTTTTTAACATATCCTTGTACAAATATTGCTTGTTAATTGATTAATCAATTTTTTGTGGGCTATTTGAATCCGAAACATGTTTTGGATTGTAAGAATTATGTTTGTTTTTTTTTTTTTTAATTCATGAGTGAAATATTTCATTAACCATTTTTTTTTTTTTTTTGAGAATAATAATGATTTTTCTAGATCCAAGTTCTACTATTTAATCCATAGCTGGGAGGAGGGCATGGATACATAGCTTTCGCCAAAGGTATTAGTGAATAAATGAATAACAAACTCAACAGGAATTCAAATTCAGCTATCTGTTTTCTCATTCTGAGCCACTCTCCATTATGATACCAATACAAATACTGGTGGTCTAAGTTATCTACAATAACAACAACAACAACAAAAAGGCTTTGATATCATCAAATATGCTAATAATCAGAATTTATGGGGCTCTATTATTATTTATATTGACTATGTGTTGTAACCTACGGAAGGTTACTGAATAGAATAATCAAACGAAGGTTGGTAATGAACGATAATACTTAGGACAAGAACAACACATATAAGATTCACCAGCAGCGTGTAGAGGTAATCAACTACTAGAAGTGAGTCAAGTGAATTCCACAATGAGTCTCCAACTGCAGGATATCTACCAACTGCCCTATGCAGTCAGATGTAGCACAAGACCGAATTTAATGTGGGGTATCCAAACCCGTAAACTCAGCCCAAAATTCCCTGTAGTCCCCATATAAAACGGAGTCAGGTAGCTGTTTTCCAAGACAAGACTGCCTTTTGACATAGCCTTGTCTGGGGATCCTCTCTGCGCAGAGGCAGAGAGCCCGACCAGCACAGCTGGAGATGAATTTCTGAATGCGGACCAACATTCAGTATTTACTACTGTATTTATGTGAATGGGGACATACCCATTATCGTCTGTAGGTATGCTACATTATTATGTTGAATTTGTATGGCATAAAAAACAGACTGTCTGGTCCAATCTGCCAAGTATGAAAAGGCCTTTTTAAAAAAAGGTTTTCTTTTGCTTTTAGTTGATAAATTTCTTGTCTAGAGGTTCCAAAATTGTTGTCATTCATCATGAATTTTGTCATGTAAAAGAACAGAAACATTTTTGAACAAAAGTCCCTTGAGTCATTTTCAAACAGATATTATATTCAATGGTTAGATTTAGTAATCAAAATGAACTTGGTGTAATTAGTGGTTGAAACTCTGATGGCACTGAAATTTGAAGGTGCATCGTGGTAGTGAAAGTTGCCTTCCAAAGCTAAGCAAAGGATTAAGAAACAGGAAAATTTTGTTAAAAACTAAGAAAAGAGTTGGTTGGTTGATTTTCTTTAGCAGCATATATCAACATCAAATTTAATTAATTAAATATTTTGAACACAATTTTATGGCTTCAACTAAATATATATATATATATATATATATATATATATATATATATATATATATATATATATATATATATATATGTGATTCTGCAGAAGGAATACCATGGATCAAACATATGAGCAATGACAAGGTAGTCAATTTCTTCTTGCTTGTAATAAAGTTCCCTAATTCGTTTCCTTCAACCAACAGAGTAGTGTAAGTCAAACAATCCAACAACACCTGTCACCTGTTTGACATTAGTCACACTGCTCTATCTCCTTGCTAAGCACTTTTTATAGATTGAGTGACAGGTCAAATTTTCATAGGTGGAAAGAGAGTTTTGCGAAAGTATCCAACTTTAAGATCTATCTTTTATTAAAAATATAGAACTCGTAAAGTCACTATTTTCTTTTGGAGGATATTTTACAGGTGACACACCTCCAAATCCGTTTTCATGAGCTATTTTCTCTAGTGTAAGAGGCACTTATACTTAACATCAGGAAGTGACAGTTGAAATTTCTAGGATACATAAGGAAAGACGGCTGGAAAATTTGATACTCACAAGACAGTTTTCTTCTATCTCTCTTGCCATCAATCTATCTTAACCTACTTCCCAAGCTTGAGTAAATGGATGGCAATGCAAGGTTTACGAGAGATAACAAAAAGATAAAATTTATTAAGGAAATTGTGGAGAACCATGATCACCAATGTCCTGAAGGGGCATAGCTCAGAGAAGAAGATCACCTTGACAGTGACATTCCTCCAGCAAGGAGATGTAAGATTTGATATCATATACACCAATATTATTTTAACCTCTACTCATATTCCTAAGGTGAATTTTTGTTTGGTTTTACTGCTCAATGCTTACATTACCCAGTGTTCCCAAAAGGTCCCTAAATATATTACAAGATTATATTGAATCAATTGCTAGGTCTGCTGCTAGGAAAAATGCTTCACTGTGTCATGCTAGACAATTTTTTCTCCAGAATCTATCTTACACATTTACAAGTCTACCCTTCATACAGGCTTTGAATATTGCTGTCACATCTGGTCTGTTGCTTGTACTGTCTATTTAGAGATCTTTGATAAAATACAAAAAAAAAAAAAAAGAAAAGGAAAAAAAAAAGAATCTGCAACATTATTGGTCCTGATCTGGCATCTTGGTTTCAGTCACTTTCAAAAAAACTGTAAAGTTGCTGCCCTGTGCCTTTTCTATAAATCCTTTCATGGTAGCTATTCTGATGAACAAGTGCAGTACTAGATTGGCAGCAAGGTCTTGTCCTTTTACAGTTTAAATAGCTAGACATAGAAATAAGTTCTATGCTCACAGTTTCTTTTCTTGCACTTCTCACTTGTGGAACACTTTTCTGGCTTCTTTCTTTCCAGTCAACTTTGATCTTCAAAAATTTAAATGTAATGTCAATTGTTATCTAATGTCTTCCTGATTACTTTCATTGTTCTTTCTCCTTTATGTTTCATTTTGAAAATTACTATTCTCAAATTAAAAGTGACTATTTCCTTTTGAAAATTACTATTCTCAAATTAAAAGTGACTATTTCATTTTGAAAATTACTATTCTCAAATTAAAAGTGACTATTTCCTTTTGAAAATTACTATTCTCAAATTAAAATTAAAAGGTATAGATTGGCAGCAAGGTTTCATCATTTTACAGTTGAAATTACTAGGTGTAACCATAAGTTCTATGCCAACAATTTTTTCTCTCACACTTCTCACCTGTGAAACTTTTATGGCTTCTTGCTTCCCAGTCAACTTTGATCTTCAAAAATTTAAATGCAATGTCAGTCGTTATCTTCAGTCTTCTTAATTCCTGTTCTTTTATTGTCCACTCTCCTTAACAGTAATTTTTTTTTCTCACTTTTCTTTCACACTCAGTAATAAAAAATAAAAAAAGCACTGATCAGAATCAATATTGTCTAACATTTTGATCAGTACTTTTTTTTTTATGGTGCTTTCAGTGCAATTTGACCGTAAATATAAAAAATATTCCTTAAGTTCTCTCATTTTTGTTTGAAACCTGAACGGAAACAAATAAAAATGATTTTAATGTCATTTTCTTGCAGAGAAACTGAACAAATCCGAAACCCCTTAACAAGATCGAACATCTCAGTTTCCGTCATTTTTCGACTAATGATTTAACGTAGTTTCCCTGTGCCTTTTTCATGGCAATTCTTCTGATGAGCTTTTCTCTTTGGTACCTTGACTTCATGAACTTAAGTGCAGCACTAGATTGGCAGTTAGGTCTCATCCTTTTACAGGTGAAATGTCTGCCCGTAAGTTCTTTGCTGATAGGTCCTTCTTGCCTATGAAACACTTTTTCCAACTTCTTGCTTTCTGGTAATCTACAATCTACAAAAAATTTAAACACATTATCAATTGGCATCTTCTGTCTCGTAAATCCTGTTCTTTTCTCCTTGGAAACATTTTCTTAGTTTCCTTCAATCTTGTGTCTTAGTGGCTATATTACTTTGCTTGGGGTGAAATTATTTAAATTTTTTTTTTTTTTAAATTATTAAAAAACAAAACAAATAAAACTGAACCCCCCCCTGCATTTATTTCAGTCTCTCTTTCTCTCATTATCTTGGTACTCTTTTGATGAACAAATTGCCGTTATTTTTTACTCACCTTGACAACTTCATCACGGGCTTGAAAGGGTGATATTATTTCTACAGTCTTGTTATGTCTTATCTGTCCTCCTGTATAGCAGTGAATGCTGGACAATCTCCTCAAAGATGAAGAAGAGAATTTAAGTAACAGAAATGTGGATCTACAGAAGGATGCTGAGGATACCATGGACCAAACATGTGACCAACAACAAGGTTTTGGAGAAAATGGAAACAAAAAGGAAACTTATACTTAACATCAGAAAGAGGCAGTTGGAATTTCTGGGGTACATAATGAGGAAGAATGACTTGGAAAACTTGATACTCACAGGACAGATAGAGGGACAGAGGAAAACAACACATAACATACTTGATAAGCTTAAGTAATTGGATGGTAGAAAAGGATTTGAGAGAAATAACAAAAAGACAAAACTTATTAAGAGCTACAAAGAACAGGAAAACGTGGTGGACCATGATCACCTACATCCTGAAGGGACCCGGCACATGAGAGAAGACTCACAGGATAGATTGAATGAGAGAGGGACAGATGAAAGCAGCACATAACATGCAAATGGATGGTAGAACAGGGTTTGGGGAAAGGGACATGTTACATAAAAGTTGTTACCTGTAAGAGGCCAACTGCAGCCCAACTCTCCAATGACTCCACATTTCACGCCAGATCCGTCTACGCCGATAAGGATATCATCTTGCATTTTGGATGCCAGCTGTTCCACGCTGCTCTTTCGAGTTTCATCTGAATGTGTTACATCAACGTAGAAGCCTAGCAGGAGAACACACAGAATTTTTAAGATCAGACAAGCGAAACATTAGTAATTTCTACTTTTATTCAAACCAATTCAGTTATCTTTTCTTTCTCTATACTGATTTCATTACATTTCAATCAACTTATACATCAGCCTACATGAAAAAAAAAATACAGTAACAACAGCAAAAACTAGACACGAATAAGAAAAAAATCCTTAAACAAATAGATTATGATTCATGCCAGAAAATACTAAAGGTCTGAAATGAACAGATCTAAAAAGAGTTGATCTGTGATTATCCCATTATGTACTAGATTCCCTGAAAGAGATACCTAAGTTTTGTACTCTGTGTCACTCCAGAATGTCAAAAGACATAAAATCCCCAAGAAGATGACCTTATATCCAACAAGATTGCAAAATTGGGCATCAAAGTATATCAGGTGGAACTAAACAACTAAGCTAAAGGTATTCACACAACAGACCACTAGAAGCAATATAAATCTACACAGGGAAAAGATATTACCTATTTAAAGTAATATATATTTTTTGTTAACCCTCTTTTTTGTTAGTAATTTTAAAGGTCTATTGAATGCTGAGATTCATTCTGTTAATTCTAAGACCTGAACATTCAATATTCAACATACCTGTACCAGAGATGATATGAACTCCTGTTTCTTCAGATAGCTTCTTTAGCAAAGGCACATTGGGTTCTAAGCCTGTTACTGTATTGTCCACTATAGCAGACCCTCCATTTTCCTGTTAGGGAAAAGTTACAGAGTTATTGAAGAAAGAAATTTAACTGTCAATCATTGGGTAGTATTTACTTTGATTTGTTGTTTTGCTTTTGATCACAGTAAGAGTCAAGTGGTTACCAACTTGGCTTGCATTTTAAAGCATCATAATTAACAACTGATGATTGTTGAGTTTTAGACTTTATCTCAAGAGATATTTATCCACAACTATCTATGTTCATGTAATGTATTAGAAATCTGACTGGTCATTTTTAGCATCAGATGAATCTGAAAGAGAGAGTAAAAGAGAGAGCGTCTGAAAAAAAAAAAAAAAAATCTCAAAGTGGGTTTTAACCCCCTCCCCACAAATTATTTTCGGAAAAAACTTTTATTTTCAGATATAACCTTTCTCCATTTTTCCTTCAATTTAAAGATTTCATCTTCCCAGAATTTTGGTGGTTTCTCGGCAAAGAACTGATTAAAGTGGCTTCTAAGAATTCAAAGAATTAAAATTTTTACCAATGAGATTACTTTGCAAGGACCTGAATAAATGAAACTCTGAAGGAGCAATGTCTGGTGAATAAGGTGGGTGGGAGTAACACATCCCAGGTTGCCAAAGAAATATGAGGTCTGGCATTATCCTGATGGAAAACAACACCTTCTCCTGTTCATCAGTTCTGGGTGTTTTTCTTGAATTGTAAATTGTCCAGTTGTGAGCAGTACTTTTCAGAATCAATTGACTGGTTACTTAGCAGAAAGTCATAGTACAAGATTCCTTTCCAATCCCACCAGATACACAGCATGACTTTCTTAGGATGAACACCTGCTTTTGAGGTGGCTAAAGTTGGCTCATATCACTTACCCTAGGATCTTTTTTGCTGAACACTGTTGTAAACAATCTATTTCTCATCACACATCACAATTTGTTTCAAAAAGGGTGCATTTTCATTGCATTTATACAGAAAATCACAAATGAGATGCAACCCCAAAAATTCTTTTCACTCAGATCATGTGGTACCTACAGATCATGTGGTACCTAAACATTGTAGCAATATAAATACCGAAGCTACACTAACTGTTCATGGATGGTGGATTTTGATAAATTTCATGTTTCTGCCAATTCCCACACTGTGTAATGTGGGTCATTCTCAATCAATGTCTTGATTTGATTGTCATCTCTGGTGGCAGGAGTGGTGTCTGCCTGAGGGTTCTTCATCAGTAAGGCTACAATCACCAACTCTAAACTTAGCAAACCACTTCCATAGACTTCTGTCAGCTAAAGCACCTACACCCACACAGTATACAGCACATATCTTTTTTGTTGCTTGCAAGGCATTTTTACCTTTACGGTAAAAAAAAAAAAAGCAATAAGTGTCTAAAAGGCACTTTATAATCTTCCACATTCATTCGGATGCAAAATTAACATGAATTAAGTAATTTTAAACTTTCTCAAGAGATAGTTTGACGTGTGCTCTAATTAGAAATGTAAGCATATTACATCTGTCAATAAATTTGATGTCTTCTAACATGTTGGAACATGAACAACTAAAAATTGATATGAACACTTTCCGGACAACCCAATATTTTAGTTCCTGTTTCATTTGAATTCTATAAATAAAAATTTATTTTTTCGTTTTTTTTTTGTTTTTTTTTACTGCCCACTGTCTTTATTGATACTCAGTTATTACCTTCAATCAGTTTCTTCACTAAAATTTATAGTAAAACTTGGCAAACAATCTATTTGCTTCACATTGAACAAAAACAAAACAAGACAAAAAAACAGTTTTTATAGCTATGAATTATGGCTAATATTATTGACAGTAGAAAGCTCCTTGCAGTAAAATATGAATAATCTATGTACTTAATGTCGATGCACTGTGGCATAATGAATAGTGAGAATTCAGACAGCCATGACTGATTTCCAGTTGTATTGATTGCGCAAATACCCTTAAGAAAGGTATGAATCAAGAAAGGTATGAATCCATCTCATCTCCCCACTACCTATGGCTAAATAGGACAGATCGGGTGAACTCAACATTGATTTTAAACCCACTGGGAGAGGGTTGGGCTCTAACAGACTATCTTACTGCAGTACAGGTGATGCTCCATTGACCCATAGTTGGTTACTGGATTCATGATGATGACTGGATGTACTCAATGTACCCTTAATCTACAACAGAAAAGAATGAGGATTGTGACAGATGATAATATTTATATATAGATAATATAGAGGCATTTTTTTTTCTTTTCTTGAAATGAAGATTAATCACTTAATGAGAGTAATCATGAAAGAAATCCTAGTGAAAAATGAAGAATGCTTGACAATGCTTCATCTAATCAAAATTGCAGATAATATTACCACTACTAATACTACTAATGGAAATAAACAATTGAAATAACGATGAAAGAAACTCTAGTCAAAAACGAATACTGCTTGACACTGCTTAATTTATGGCATGGCAATAAAAAAAAAAAAAATAAGTGAATAAGGAAAAGTAAAAAAAAAAAAAATTTATAAATTGTAAAAAAAAAAAAAATTTATAAATTGTAAAAAAAAAAAAATTTATAAATTGTAAAAAAAAAAAAAATTTATAAATTGTAAAAAAAAAAAAAATTTATAAATTGTAAAAAAAAAAAAAATTTATAAATTGTAAAAAAAAAAATGAAAATTTGTAAAAAGACAGCATGACGTAATATAGAAATATTTAAAAAAGAAAAATAATTTGTTGCTCTGCGAACAAAGATGGACAGAACACTTTATTGAACATCTTTCTTATCAAGTTGATTTTCTTTAATTTACTACATGGACTTTTCCAGTATAACTTGAACTTTTACAATGAATCTAAAAATATCAATGACCTATCTTTTGTATGCTATGTCCTTTCAGGATATTGGCAATCATGGCTCCCCACAATTTCCTATCCTTTGTAGCTCTTAAATTTTTTTTTTTTTTTGGTTGGTGGGTTGGTTGGTTATTTGGGGTTTTATGGCATATCAACCACTATGGGTTATTTAATGCCAGATCCAGTTTCCACATATTTATTAAATATATATACTTTGTAAACGTAATTTAAGGCTAACATTGGCAACATCAGTGTTTCAAAAACGTATAGCTGGCAACATCAGTGTTTCAAAAACGTATAGCTGGCAACATCAGTGTTTCGAAAACGTATAGCTGGCATCATCATAGTTTCGAAAAAGTATAGCTGGCAACATTATTGTTTCAAAAATGCACAGTTGGCAACACCACCGCTTCAATTATGTGGATGCAGTTTACCGCCACTCCCAGGACGCAGATGTAGTTTGTCGTCATTCCAAGGATGCGGATGTAGTTTGTCGTCACACCCAGGACGTGGAAATGTGCTGGAAAAGACCTGGAAGTTCACTATTTACCCATAGCTGGGACCCCAACAGGTGCTACCACCCCGAGTCAGGGTGGACCTTGGAACACCAGCAATTAAGAGGTGGTTCCATGCTTCCTCAAAACCTCCTGATCAGAGGCCTTGCTGTTGGATGCAGTTTAACATCGTTTAATGGTTTTTTTTGGTATGGTTTATTTTGTTTTACAGCATATCAACCTCAATGAGTTATTTAATGCTGCCAAGATTTTTTATTGCTGGTAGTTTTTATCAAAAATGTATTGCTGGTAATAATTTTTTCCTTCAAAAATGTATTGCTGGTATTAAAACCTATTTTTATACTTTCATAGTGTTTTGACCCCAGTTTAGGGCTTAACTATTTGCTCATAGTTGGGAGCCTAACAGGTGCTACCACTCAGGGTCAGAGTGGACCTGGAAACACAAGCAATTAAGAAGTGGTTCCATGCTCCTCAAAACCTCCTGATCAGAGGCCTTGCTGTTGGTTTTTTGTCTTACCAAGGACGCGGATGTAAGTTTATCATTGTACACAGGATGCTTTTTTTTTTGTTAACTCTTCTAAATCTTGTGCTGCCATCCATTTACTCAAGCTCAGTAAGTAGGTTATGTGTTTTTTTTTTGTCACGCTTGCCTTCAATCTGTCCTGTGAGTATCAGATTTTCCAAGCCCTCTTTCTTCATTATGTGCCCTAGAAATTTCAAGTATCTCTTTCTCATGTTAAGTATAAGTTTCCTTTTTGTTTTCATTTTCTCTAAAACTTGGTCATTGCTCACATGTTCAGTTCATTACATTCACAGCAGCCTTCTGTAGAACTCCATTTCAATTGTTTCAAGTCTCTTAATCATTCACTGCCATATAGGGTTGATATTATGCAACAGTTCAGTACTCTTTTCTTTGTTTCTAATGAAATTTTTCTGTTTCTTAGTACTCTCCTTAGCTTTGGAAGGCATTTTTGTGATCCCAATGAACATTCAGATTTCAGTGTAACACTTCCCAGATATTTAAATTGTAGCAGTTGTTTAATTTTGGTATCTCCATTTTGTAATCTGCTTGGTGGGCTGCCCCTTTTGCTTACAACCATGCATTCCATTCCCATCTAACCATCCTATACACACCTACCTACATTGTATATAAAACAAAGCACTTTAACAATAAGTTGAAGTATCAAGGACCAATGAAATGCTTCCTACATATTACACATACTCATCAATATATGAACAAGAGAAAAGCAAAAGATTTTGTCCAATTGCAAAACACCTTTTGGATATATGACATTAGACTGATGATATATGACATTGGATACATGGCATTAGACTGATGATATATGTCACTGGATATATGGCATTAGACTGATGATATATGTCACTGGATATATGACATTAGACTGATGATATATGTCACTGGATATATGACATTAGACTGATGATATATGTCACTGGATATATGACATTAGACTGATGATATATGTCACTGGATATATGACATTAGACTTATAAAATTGGTCCACCACAAATTGTCTACTTCATTACTTACTCAAAGCAACATCTTTCCTTCCTAATAATAATATCTATAACAGATAAAAGGATATTGGTATGAATAGAATAATAAATATTTTAGTCAAAATTTATTAGTTATACTAGTAAGTTGTGCATTTTGATTTTCTTTAATACAAACCTTATAATACTTCAGTTCATCAATGACAGCATCCACTTCATCAGTGTTGTTCAAATTTTTCTCATGATAATACCTACAAAACAATACGAAAATCATTTTAATTCAAAATGGAGCTTGACTATGTGATCTACATGAAAGGTTACTTGCAATTTACAATCAGATTTTAAACTGATTCATAAATTTCATTCTCTGATAAAAACACTCAACAGAAATAATTCAACAGATTAAAATTAACCATATTCAGATATTCCTTGATTAATAAAATAAATTCACCTTAATGAGAAACCATCCAACACACTTCAAAAATATGCAATTATGACTGCCATTGTTTCTCAGGAGTTGTTAATACAGAGAAAAGATGTCTTTCTTGTAGCAGAGGCAAGTATCCATTCCCCAAAAAATAAATCAAATTACTAAAAGTCTCTGGATTTTGCAATATTTGAACAGTTTTTACAAGCAACGCCAATTTATGAAGTCACTTTAAAAGATTTATATACACATACAAAAATTATTATTAATAACTGCATATACAACATTCCATCTAGTTGCAGTAGAAAATACCATCATCTGCACTGCATTCAGGAGATTTTTGGCACTTCAGTTTAAATTCCCAAACCCCATAAACTATGTGCAGTATTCTTTAATTCTGTAATATACATAGGCAGAACAGAATGAAAGAAGCTTCTTTCACAAGAAAGAAAAAAGAAAAATACTGGGTTCTTTGGATAGGGGTGAATGCATATATAGATGCAGTGTAAATGGACTCAAAGTCCGGCCACTGAATCAACTGTCATCAGGTTGCTTCCGGCCACTGAATCAAATGTAAAAAGATGCCAACTAAACATTCTGTCAGGTGTAAGTCGTATATAGGGGAAGTTGTACATGGTTGCTTTCTCATCTAGTATGCCCAGAAAGCTAAATTTGGTTTTGTGTGTGTGTGTGTGTGTGTGTGTGTGTGTGTGTCAGCAGTTCTGGTCTGTCTCATACTCACTGAAATGAGCCTATTTTTTTTTTATGGTAATTGCCTTGTGGTTTGTTGTGTCCCCCATGGATGGGTTATTAACTCCCACCAGGGAGCATTGTAACTTGTTTCTCGTAAGACCCTCAAGGCCAGTGTTTGTACATTGAAGGTAGGTGGAAGATCTCATCAACAATGAACGACCACTTCATAAATTCTAACAATTTATTGATGGGGAATAAATATTACACAAACATTTGCTGGCTACACATCAAGTTTAGCAAAATGCGTATTTGATCATTTCTGAGGTCCTTGTTTTCTGATCGATTCAATTCTCGCCTTTCTAGTTGCTATTCCAGCCCCACAGGGAGTTTGCAACATTGACATTCATTTGTGTCCGTTTTGTCTACAGGATGTATTCTTGTCTTTGAGCAATGAAGATTTTTTTTAGCACATCGTTTTGAGTTCTTTCCAGTGACTATTGAAGCTAAATGCTTCACTGGTTTATGTAAGTGATCAGCCTGGGTACCCCTTTTCCCATTTTTTGACATATGTAAATATTTCCATCTTTATCTGGGCTATCCCAAAGTTCATTGTCACCCCTCAAAAAAAAAAAAAAAAAAAAAAAAAAAATAACCCACATGGCACCAGCAAAAATTCTCCAATTTTTAATGAGAATTACCTTATGGCTTATCATTGTAATACAGTGTAACCCAGATATAAGAGAGATTTTATCTGGTCCCAAATTAGAGCCTGTGTTAATGTATATATAATAGACCAAACCCGGATATAAGATACTTCTTCTCCGGTCCTGACAACTCTCTTATATCCGGGTTACACTGTATTAAGAATTTGTCCCACTTGGATCAGATTTCAGTTCAGAAACCCAAGCAATTTTTTTTTTTTTTTTTAAATCAGTATCACCACATGCAAGGTAGTAAAAAGGCACTAAAACTCAAGGGGTTACAAGGCATGGAAGAATTAATAATGAACAGAAAGAGGAAAGAGTAATCAGGAGGACAGTAGATAGCGATTGACATTGCATTTAAATTTTTGTGAATTAAAGTTGGCTTGAAAGCATGGAGCCAAACGGGAGTCCTATGAGTGAGAAGTGTAAGAAAGGAAACTGTTAGCATAGAACCTATAGCTACATCAAGCTAGCTTAACTGTAAATTGACGAGATCTTAACGCCAGTCTAGTACTGCACCTAAATTCAAGAAAAATCTAGAGCTCAGCCGTACAATTACTGTGAAAGTATTTATAGAAAATGCACAGAGAGGCTGAAGTTGAGCTGCCAGATCAGGACCAATAATATTGCTGATTCTTTGGATTTTATCAAAGAACTCAAGGTAAATAGCAGGAGCACTGGACCATATGTGGCAGCAATATTCTAAGCATGGGTGAATGGTAGACTTATAGATATGTATTGTTTTTTTTTATCAAACCACCTTTGAGAAATTCCAAAGTTGATCACTTTTCACCATACTCATATAGGGTTCAACAGTTTATCCATCCGATATAATTTTCATTTTCCGTTTTTTCCACATTTTCCTAATGAACATTAAGACATCTTTTTTGTAATTTATTTCAGATAACCATTTTGCATGAACCAGGGTCAGCATGCTACTACACATAAATTCAAAACATAAAAAGGCATGATCATGAGAATTGGAATCAACAAAATGTGTTATACCAATAAAACGCAGTCCAATGCCACATTATAATGGCCTCCACAAAGAAATTAAAAAATGAAGCTGAGAACCATCGCCAGATCACCCTTAAAGCAGATATCTGTTTCTTCTGTCCTTAGATGCCCCTGATGATTGTTGCAGTCAAGGTACTGATGATGATGATTTTCTATATGGAGAGAGAGAGAAAAAAAAAAAAAAATTCTCACGGATATTGTCGAATCCATCCAAGATTTTCCATCGTGATGGGAACATCTACTTTGGCTGCATGAAAAGAACATGGATCAGGTGTCAGTCGCAGACTCTCACTGCTGATGTGTAAGTGTTCATGGCACATAGTCACCCCCAATTCTGAAGGGTCAATTAGGCCCAAGACTGAAAATAAATAAGTCAGATATCAAGTGAATGTAAACAAGTCAAAAATGCACAGGAAAAAAAAATTACGAAGAATTTAGGAGTAATTTACATTGTTTGGACTGTTGTCCTCGTCTTTTCACAACATTTCAACTATTGCATGCTCTGACCTTCTTCAGGTGATTGGAATTCCAATACGAACCCCTTATTCCGTCCACTTGGGTAGATTGTTCTAGTTCCACATGCCATGCTTCTTCTGGATATCTCAGTATTAGTTATCTCCAGATTTTTGTTCACCACAGCTGTAGCCAGGCATTGAGCTCATAACTCTTTGGGCAAGTCACTGGATTCAGCCAACACTTTTATCCACTGGGCCAATCACCTGAAGAAGGCTGGAGCATATAATGGCCAAAACGTTGTGAATGAGGCAACAAAGATGAGGACAACTTTCTGAACAATGTAAATAGTGTAAATAGTTACAATACCTCATCTCAGAAATATAGACAAATCCCGAAGAAGGCCAGAGAGTACAACAGCCGAAACTTGGTGAATATGGCAATAAAGATGAGGACAATAGTCTGAACAATGTAAATAGTTATAATACCTCATCTCAGAAATACAGACAGATCCTGGAGAAGGCCAGGGGCACAGAATGGTTAAAATGTTGTGAATATGGCAAAAAAGACAAGGACAACAGTCCAAACAATGTAAATAGTGTCAATAGTTATAATACCTCATCTCAGAAATATAGACAGATGTAGGAGCCTAATTAAAATGGCAGAAGATGAGGCTTGAGAAAATTGATCATTTAAGATATTTACATTATTATGTAATTTGGAATCCAGATTGAACCAATCAAGTTGAATGGCATGAAACTGCATGCAGAATTAGTTTTTCATATTTAAAAGTATGTCATTTATAAAACATTTCAGAGTTTAACCGCATGGAAGATTAAAAATATTTGCTCTCGCTTAACATATAAATTCTGAAAGGGTTATACTGATATGGAGGCATTTAAAAACATTTGTACAGCTGTAACCATCAGTTCTATTCTAGTAGTTTCTTTTCTCACACTTCTCATCTGTGGAACTCTGACAGTTTTGCTTCCCTGTCCCCTACAATCTTCAAAAATTTAAATTCCCTCCACCATGATGTGGTTTCCCTCTGTCGTTTCTATAAATATCTTCATGGCAATTGTTCAAATGAGTTTTCCTCCTTGGTGACTCGACTGCATGAATTTAAGCAAGTGACTAGATTGGCAGCTAGGCCTCACCATTTTATTGTTGAAATAGCTATATGTAACCATAAGTTCTAATTGTTTATTTTATCATCTGTGAAATTTTCTTGCTTCCCTGCCACCTACATTCTTAAAAAAAAGAGTTAAATCCAAAACCAACTGCCATTTTCTGTCTTTTTGAAATCTGTTCTTTTATTGACCTTTCTCCTCACTAAAATCTTAATCTCTTTTACTCCCTTGTGTCTTAGTGGCATTATCACCTTGACTGGGATGAAATGATTAAAAGAATGAGAAGAACAAACTATACAGATGCAATTAAGGCTCAGATATGTCAGCTGCTTTTGAAAAGTTTTAAAAATGACAATTGTGACATCTCTGAGAAATCTTGCTCAGGAAGATGATGTACTCTGAATGCAAAACTTTTCAGAGAGACTTTCGAATTGTCAAAAGTCCAAGAGATTTGGCACAAAATCACTTATTGTTCAGCTATCCACAAACATTTCAGAGACTGGAAAAACTTGCAAAAAGGGAATTTGGTTTTTCATAAGCTTTTGTTTGAAAATCAAACAACATTCAACCATCTGCAGCCATCTTTTAATCAGGAATGCCAAACCTTTGATCATTTAAGCAGGCCAGTAGACATGAATCTCACTTTTTAAAAAACAAAAACAGGGATGTCTACTCAAATGCATGAACCTATTAAATATAGTGCCTACAGTATTAAGAGATAATGCTGTATTAAAAATTCTATTAATTACTTAAAAATTACTTCAATATTCCAGCTATGAAAATGAAGTTAGCAGATACAAATTTCACAAGCTCCCAATGGGAGATGTACATTTCTAAAGTAATAGAGTCTTGCTTTGCTGTAATGGCCTCCTGTAGCTTAATCATAGGACATACTTGGCTTGAAAATGGTTTCCCCAGATTGAAAAGAGAAAAGTTGGGTAGAGGGAACTATTTAGGAGGTGTCGATGGTTGAGCTAGCACAAAGTCACAAGTCATCGTGACTGAGGGTTTGAGCATACTGGCCTTGATAAAACTGTTGATCATTCCAAATAATGCACTCTCTCTCTCAGAAACTGTAACTAATGTCTGCAGTATGTTTGTTTGTTTGTTTGTTTGTTTGGGGTTTTATGGCATATCAACCACTATGGGTTATTTAATGCCAGATCCAGTATTTACTAGATATATCAAAAACGTATAGCAGGCAACATCATTGTTTCAAAAAAATGTATCCCTGGCAACATCATTATTTCAAAAACATATAGCTGGCAACTGTTTCAAAAATGTATAGCTGGCAACATCATTGTTTCAAAAACGTATAGCTGGCAACATCATTGTTTCAAAAACCTATAGCTGGCAATATCATTGTTTCAAAAACCTATAGCTGGCAATATCATTGTTTCAAAAACGTATAGCTGGCAACATCATTGTTTCAAAAACGTATAGCTGACAACATCATTGTTTCCCATCACATTTTAGGGGTAAGGTGTTAGTATATTTACTGTAGGGTTTGGGAGAGAAAGTTAATTGTAAGTTGTAGTTGTTTTGGGATGGGTTAGATGTGATGGGGCATGACATGACCAGCCGATTGATCGGATCGATGGCCTTTTGGTTGGACGTAGTTTATCGTCATACCCAGGACACGGATGTAGTTTATCGTCTCTGCAGTATGAATCACATGTGGGCTCTGTGTGTGTTGAATAAGTGCAAATATGCCTGAGCAGGTGTCTGCAATTGGGAAGAATTAGACGCCCTAGTAGACAGGCATCCTCAGATAGAAGTGGCCAAACATTACTATACTACTTTCAGGGTTGTTAATTTTTTTTTTTTTTTTTTTTACTTTTCATTTTTGCACATAAAGAAAGCCAAAGAAGAAGGAAAGCTGACACAAAAGACTCAAGATATTAAGATAGATAAGCGGGATGATGTATGGTGACCAAAGTAACAATATTTTGGCTAGATCTGGCTGACTTTTTTCCCAATTTAGTTGATAAAAATCTGTATTTTTAATCATTTTTCAAGGTTTTGGGTGCATCCATATTTAACTTAAGTCTAGTATTTGTTTTGTTTTGTTTTGTTTTTCAGGTCATACAATTATTTCATTTTTACAGCATTTTAAAATAACAGATTCACATGATGACCATTAGCTATGTATGAAGGATTTGGGTATAAATAATCTCAATTATTTTTATGAGTAGTTTGTAAGCAACACTGCCAGCCAGTGTTCTTTGTTTAAACTGATATCTGGGCATTTAAATTCCTGTCCATGTTGTCTTTTTTACTTTGAAAGTGCATTTAGTAGTGATATACTTTCTGCAGTTAAGCAACTCCTGTTAGCGGTTGGTTGGCTGATTTTGTTTAGTGGCATATCAATATCTCCAGGGGTTATTTAATACCAAAACCTAAATATTTTGAATACAATTTTATGGATCCAACTAAATATATATTTTTAATGTAAGTGTATGCCTCTCAATGGTTGATAAAATATATTGTTCGTAATTTTACTGTAAATATGTATCATTGGTAATTTTTTTTATATAAAAAAGTATTATTGCTGGTATTTTTACTATAAAAATGTATTTTTATACTTTCATTGTGTTTTTCTTTTTGTTTGGGAGGTTCACTATTATCCCTTGGCTGGGACCCTAATAGGTGCTACCACACATGTCAAGGTGGATGTTGGGACAACAATTAACAGATGGTTTTATACTCCTCAAAATTTCTAATATCACTATCAGAGGCCTTGTTGCTAGATATAGTTTATCGTCATACCCAGGAGTCCCATCTTCTGGCATTGAATGAGTTTTCTAGTCCTATGGACTGGTGTATCCTAAACCAAGAAACGATCTTGGTACAGCTAAAATAGCAAAACTGGTCTTTCTATTGAAATCCATGAATGTAAAAACAGCTCCTGTTGAATTTTAAAATTAGTTGATGGCTAAAATTTTATTTTATAGTAAAAAAAAAAATTTTCAAGAGATATTTGATTTAATGTTTAACACTGTTCTTCCTTCTAGAAATTACATAAAAAGAAAAAATTTGTTTTATTTCTAAATCTTCTTGTAAAAATGATTTAAACTGAACAACACTGCTACTTATCCACTGGGGTGCAACATGAGCCTATGCTTTGTTAGCACATTTTCTTTGTATAATATAAAACCTTTATGTTCTTCTGACTTAGCCTTAGCTGTTCTTTAATTTTCTTTTTAATGTTTGACTAAAGTGCTGTACACATAGCATGAACTAATGAGGTTATATATATGTAAATAACTGCAACAATTTTATGGCTTCAACTAAATATACTTTGAATGCAACTGTCCGCTTTCGACAACAGATGAAATTTATTGCTGGTTATGTTTCTTTAAAAATGTATTGTTGCAAATTTTTTGTTGTTTTTTTTTTGTTTTTTTTACATAAAATGTATTTTTACTATAAAAAATGTGTTTTTATACTTTCATAGTGTTTTGTCTGGAGTTCCACCAACAGGTGCTATGACTCTGTGAACAACAGCAATTAAGAGGTAGTTCCGCACTCCTGAAAACCTCCAATCTTTTGATCAGAGGCCTTGCTGCTGGATGGGAGCATGAAAGAGAATGGAAAGACTTTAGAAGGAACTGGAAACACAATTATCAATAAGAAACAGGGGGTAAACCTCCACTCCTGTTCAAAAGAGTAGGGAAGAGTGTGAACCTGACAGGAAAGAGTAGTTTAAGCTTTATAAAACCCAAACTATTTTACCGGTAAGCTGTCCACCTTGGTTGAATACTAAAAGCAGTTCTCTCGTCTCACAGTTGCAGCACAAACCAAAGTGATTCCTTTTTACTATAAAAATGTATTTTTACACTTTCCTAGTGGTTTGTTTGGGGGTTTACTATTTACCCATAGTTGGGGCCCTAACAGGTGCTACCACCGTGAATCAGAGTGGGCCTGGGAACAACAGCAATTAAGAGGCAATTCCACACTCCTCAAAACATCCAATCTCCTGATTAGTGACCTTGCTGCTGAATGTAGCTAATCATCATTCCCAGGACTACATGTGTGTAGATATAGGTATATAATTAGATGTAAGTGTATTTTTGTTTAATTTATTTGTATTTAATCCATTTTTTACAAATAAATCTATCTATTCATAAGTAAATAGATTACTCCAATAACTAAATAGTAGGTTATAAATATTAATATTTACATTTTACAATGGTGAGTTTTCAATCCATGCCTGGTGATTGTCAGGTACAGAATCATGTGCATGAATTTCAGAGTTCTACCAAACACAGAAAACTAAATATTTTGAACATCATTTTATGGCTTCAACTACAGATAAAATGGATTGCTGGTACTTTTACTATAAAAATGTATTTTTATACTTTCATAGTGTTTTATTTGGGGTTTCACTATTTTCCCATACCTGGGACCCTAACAGGTGCTACTACCCAGAGTCAAAGTAAACCTGATACAACAAAAATTAAGAGGTGGTTCATCTCTCCTCAAAACCGCCAATGCTTTGATCAATGGCTTTGCTGCCAGATGTGAGAGTGAAAGAGAATGAAAAGAATGAAACAAAGGTAAATCTCTACTCCTGTTCAATAGAGTCAGGAGGAGTGTGAACCTGACAGGAAGAAGTTTAGGCTCTATGAAACTGAAATTATTTTACCTGCTGTCTGCTTTGGGTGAATGCTAAAAGCAGCTCTCTCATCTCACGGTTGCAGCACATGAATAAACCAAAGTGATTCCTTCACCTTTTCCTTGTCATCTGTGATTTTTTAGCACTCTGGTCACTTTTTGTTCTAGAGTAGGACTCTGTATTTCTGCTCTTCCCTACCTACTACTGTGACAATGGACTGCTCCTACTTACAAATATACCAATTAGCCATATTAGAGTAGGATTTGTGTAATAGTTGAATTACTTAAGTTGTTCTGTTCTATGTATGAGTATTTAATAAACCTCTTCTTCGTTTTCCCTACCTAGTCTTCTGTTCCTTTGATACACTAACTATGGTCTTCTTACTTCTTCGCTATTTTGAACAAAGACATTTTTTGATCATGCCAATCTTTCTGCATCAAGCCACAGTAATCAGTCAAGAAACTGTATCTAAAAACCTAACCATGTGCTGATCTGAGGTACGACCATGGAGAAGCACTTCCATGGAGATGATGGTGTTGTTGAAGAAGTACAAGAGTAGCACAATGTTTTATTGTGTTTTTATAAATATTTACTAATCCAATATATTAATGTTGGCAGTTTTGTGTCGAAGTGTTGAGTTAGAGTTTTGCAGAGGAGTCAGAATTTACATTTACTTAGAGAGCCAGACAAGACGAACAGAGGAATACAACAGTCACATAAGCATTTAATATTCTCTTTGGCAATAACGTACCAATTGCTTTTAAAGGGAAGTTCTGAAATAGTGAACATTTCAAAGAATAGAGATGTTGCTCAACACAGTCACTTAACGTCTTTGACATCTGTCTTTTTTAACCTTGTTCTTTCATTGTCCTCTCTACTTGATAATGTTTTCCTCAGATTCTCTCTCAGTAACACCGTGTCTTAGTGGCTTTATTACCTTGCTTGAGGTGAACTGTTTAAAAAAGAAAAAAAGTTTGTTAAAATTGCTAAATGTCACCATATGTTCTAAGAGTTTCTTTTCTTGCACTTCTCACTTGTGGATCTTTCTTCCAGTTTCATGTTGACTATGATCTTCAAAAGTTTAAATGCAATGTCAATTGTAATCTTCTGTCTCCCTGAATGCTGGTCTTTGTATTGAACTTTCTCCTCAGTAATGTTTTCTTAGTTTTTTTCCTCACTCTGAGTTGCTCCTTGCACCTTAGTGACTTTATCACAAGAGATGAAAACAAAAAAAGAAAAGACTGATCATCTAGTTGACTGGGGCACCATATATACATATATGTATGTATTTACTATTTGTAAAAGTTTATAAATAGTAAATACGCAAACAGCAAAATGCTTTCTAAACATATTTCAGAACTTAAAAACAAAAAACCAAATCTCATCAAAAATATCATGGAAAATGAAGAAAAGATCATCAGCCTACAACAGTCAATCCAAAACTGTAAACTCTGCCTAGAAGAAAAAATAGCCATAATTACCTTGCCAGACCAAAAACTATGAATGATCGGAACTCATCTCAAAATGCAGACACAAAAACAAATTTTTACTACATTACTTAAAAAGCAAAAACTGAAAACAAACAAGAATAAACTAAAATAAATAAACAAAAATTAGTCCAAACAAATAAATAAACTAAATGAATAATAAACAAATTAATAAATCATGTATGCACAGATAAACACAAGAAATCAGTCATAAGAACTAACAATAAAATAATCAATAATAAATAAAGTTAACTAACAACAATATAAATAATCAAAAAACTGCATTCGGATCCACAATTATTCCCACTCATTAGCTCCTGGAATAATTTAAAACACAACCATTATCACCCACGAAAACAACCATTAGAATAATACAATAGACTACCTATAATGCAATACAGCTATCCAGAATGCATCACTGACCTGTATATATAGTTCAGCAAAAACACAATGCACATGGCCTGATGATTGTGTTTAGCACAAAAACTGTCACCTATAGGTGTTGACATCAATGTCATATATATATATTATATATATTATATATATATATATATATATATATATATATATACACACAGGGTGTAACAGCAAAATTGTCCATCCTACAAAATGTTTAATATCTAAAAAACCACTAAGCTAATTTTTCAGTTAAGATGTTTAACAATCTTAACATGATTTTTCATAAGAATCACTGAAAAACCATTTGAGTTATTCAACTAGAAAGAGGACAGGTTAAAATTGTTTTGTGTCATACCTACTGTCTTCCCAACTGAGCAATGGTAAGAGGAAAAAGATCATTCAGGTGTTCAGTAATGGTACCAACATTCATACTTTGGCTTCTATCTTAAAAGTCCATTTGAGAACCATCAAGAGAATATTAAACAAGTTTTAAAAAAAGAGGGAACAGTAGAGAGGAAAACTAGATCAGGAGGTCACAACAGGAAGAGGGATTATCATTTCAACTAAGAGCTAAAAATATCAATTAGAAAAGACCCAACTCAATCCATAAGACGTTTAGCATGTGAGAGAGGAGTTTCACCTATGACAGTCCAAAGATCAGTGAAAGACTTGAAAATGAAACCGTATGGGAAACATGTGAGGCACCTTGTTACTTCAGGACAGAAACTTAGGTTAGAGAGGGTGAAAATCATCTTGAATAAGTTGGAAAATGATCCTGGAATAAGATATATATATTTGAACTTATTTTCAATCCTTCATGAGCTTCTGATCCTTAGCTATGATTAATTAATGATGAACATGTCATTCTTGTTTCTGATAGATTTCATCACGATTCTTCTGTTAAGCTTGGAGAGTAATTATACATTCTTATTGCTCAAAGTAGAGTCCAATAGTATTATAAAAATCTTGAAGAATTCCAGTAAGATATCTTTAACCATTTCAAAGATACAACAGTTCAAAGCTTAATCTAACAAATTGACAATTTTGCTGTTACACCTGTTATATATATAATTTTTTTAACACTGATTTAAAGATAATAACTCTTGTATTTCTATAACCAGTTCTTACCTATTATGTTACTACCTAGCTAAGAGGTCAAAACCAGGATCGCATTTCATTATAATGACAGTCAATGAATTCATTTACAATGAGCTAATAATTCACTATCAGAGTCAATTTATGCAAAACTGTTTAACATAGATAATACTAAATATTGTGCACACATAACATTAAATACAAAGCTGAAATTAATGAAATGGATAACTAAGAATTGCCAGTAAAAAAAAAAAATGAAAAAAAAAAATGCTGTGTCAAAAGGACGGTTTTTCCATTGACACCACTATTATTTTAACTACTCCTTGGCAATGTTTATTGTTTTAAAAAGTCATGATTATAATAAACCTGATAAATACGAAAGTGAATTTATGTTTTTTTGTTCTCTATAATTTTTTTTTTTTATTCAGTCGAACTATCTTGGACATTCACAAGTCTATCATGCCAAGCGTTATGGTCTTGTATCAATGTCAGAAAGTCATTATGGTTGCACCCTGTGTGATAACATGGCTGGTCAATGTAGGTGGATACTGGGCAACCAACTCATCTTGTACCATGACCTGATGGCCATAGCAGTAGATCACTTGCAACTTCTTGTTTTGCTTGCCAGCAGTGTCCTGCAAAACGCATTCTTCATTCACTTAAGATTGCCGAAATATCAGGGATGGGTCCATAGAACTGTGACATAGTCGGATGTTTTCTTCAAGAGATGTTAAGTATAACTCTCAACATCTAAGTGTATGTCCAATGAAGGTTAGACTAAAGTGCTTTAGCTAATATCCAAGCAGTGGCACCAGACACTAACACCACCTGCACAGTGCCTTGAAAGAATTTCCATTTGAGGTTGTCTGGTAGATCAGATTTCCAGATTACATCCATTTTATCCAAGGTGGCCTAGACCATTTAATTAGAATTCATCTTGCTTCCTAGGTATGTAAAAGATTTGACAGATTTTATTGATCCACATGAGACAGTTCATATTGAGCATTGTTGGTTGAATCCGAAGCTTGATTAGCTTTTATATTGATAGTTTGTGCAAATTAATTGAAACAACCATTTTAGTTTCCTTTCCTTCACCATACAGTCAGTTTTAGATGCCCCTGGAGTGACAGGGTGTCATCGATTTCTATTTTTTTCCTCAGATTAGGCCATTTGCAGTGGTGAGCAGTAATATGAATCTATTTTTGAGGTGTTTGATAAAAAATTTGTTTGGCCTTGAAAAATATTGCATCAGCTTTTCATCACGCCCAGACACTACTGTCTCAACTGTCAATTAGTTGTCCCACGGCCACTGTCTGCAATGGACGTTACTCCAAGTGTACGGAAATTGTAACACTGTACAAACACACTAGCAAGCCTTACTAGTGAGCAAATCAAAGTACTATAGACTGGCCTGGAAACTCCTGATTTAAATCCAATCGAAAATCTGTGGTCAATTTTGTGGAATGGACTTATGAAGTACTAACATGTGCACCGTGTCATGTTTCATTGGAAAAATATGAAAAAAGTGAATAATAACAGAATTATTCATTTTGTTTCAATTAATTTGCACAAGGGTGTAGGCGATCATGACCCTCCACATCTTCCTGTATAATTAATTTGCACAAGGGTGTAGTTGTCTTGTGTTGGTTTCCTTGTAGTATTTAGATCTTGCAGGTATTAAGTATATTCAGTTAAAATGTGTTTCACTGGGAGTTTGGCGAGACATGTTGTACATGTTGGCCTATCTTCACTCTTTAGCAAGTATGAATAGGTGAATTATGTGTGGCCAATGTGCAGCTAACCTAAAATTGACTCGGCCTTTCTTCTTTCGTTTAGACACCTGCCTCCATTTATCCAAGACTGGTTTTTGTTTGGTTTTGTCAAACTTGTTTTTGTTGTTGTTACTTCAGCACCTCTGCTACATACATTCAATGAAATTATTTATATCATTTTTCAGGTCCACATAAGTAATCCTAAAACTATTGTAAAGGGTTTCATTTTGGGCAGACTTTGCAGTCGAGTCTGCTTGGTTATTCCCTTTAATTCCTAAGTGGCTTGGGATCCAGCATTTCCTCAGTTAGATAATAAATCAAGCTTCCATGGCAATTTCACCAGCAGTGGGTTGTCAAGTATTATTATTTATTTTTTTTTTTTTTAAGCTTATCACCCCAAGCAAGGCTGGAAGCCACTAGCACGCAAGGGGTTACAGAAGGTTTGGAGGAAGAGCAGACAGGAGTGGTAAAAGAGAGGATGTGGAGAAAGACAGTGGGTTGATCAAGGCAAGGGGGTTACAGAAGATTTGGAGCGAGAGCAGATAGGAATGAAAGGTGAAAGGGTGTGGATTTTTTATTTTTGTTATAGCTGATAGGGAGTCAGAAATTATTACCAATTTTTTTTTATTTTGTTTCTACAGATGGTGCTAAGTGCCAGATCTATTGCACAAATCTCTGCATTTAAAACTGAAGTGTATTTTGTCAAATGTTTCTTTTTTTATTTCCTGGTTATACATTTTTGCATTTTGGTCCATCCATAAAATTGTACGAGTGTCACAGATAATTTTGATTTTGTTTTTTTCTAATTCTTGTTTGGAATATAAGTAGATGCAGGTTTATTTCCAGTATTCTTATGACCCAAGGCAGGATATTTGGTATGATTATATTATGGATTCTAGATAATATTTTTGTATTTATTATCAGTTCTTGATTAGTATTACAGTCAGCCTATTTCATTATTCTATAAAGCAGAATGGATAAAATATTTATCTCCACAATTTGGTGATCGTAAATGTGTAAAGGTTAAGTTTTCCTGACCATTTATTTTGACATGTCACCAGATTACTTGTTGTAGCTAATATCACTGTACAGTTAAAATGAAATATAAAAAGCTCAAGCTCCAGGGGGCCCGTCTCCACAGGCAGTATCTTTCCTATGGGGGAGGGCTGAGTTTAGTACCTGTTACTTTTGGTGTTTGTTGGAGGTGAAATGGCTTTTTAATTAGACTTTTTTTTTTATTGGCTAAAATTAATTATTTACTCTAATCAAAACCGTCACGAGGTTAAAATGTTCTAGATATTTCTCAACAGCTGTTCTATTTCAACATTCAGCACTATGTAATCAGACTGGTCCAGGTGAGCACCTGACCATTTTCCTCTGCTTTTCTTGATTGAAATTCATGCATAGTTTATCTTGGACCAATAGACCTGGCAGAGCCTGTCCCTCTCAAAGTCAAAACACAGTCAATTTCATTCAATTGGCCATTGATTATATTAGAAACATGGCTGATTTGCATGCATTAGTCTGTCACTGCATATGCAAATCATGTTGCCTAATAAAAGCAATGACATCAAGTGAGTGACTTATATTTCAGTTCAGTTGAAATTATATACCTGCCCCACCCAGAACTTTCTGCTGTCATATTCAAGTGGATATCTGAAATAGAGGATAGTAAAATGGATCAAATACTTATCTCTCCAATTCAGCAAGTGTGTATAACTTAATTTTAGTTCAGCTGAAATTACTTACCTACCCCAACCAGAACCTCCTCAGGGTTAAAATGAAGTGTAGAATGCTTGAGCTTCAGGTTGGTTGGTTGAAATGTTTAGTGGCATTTATCCAGGATTTATTTAATGCCTTCACCAAAATATATTTTGAACGCAATTGCATGTCTTCAACTACAGATAAAATGTATTGTTGGTCATTTTGCTATAAATAGATATTGTTGGTAAATATTTTTTTATATAAAATTGTATTGCTGGAATCTTCACCATAAAAATGTCTTACATGGTGTTTGGTTTTTTGTTTAGGCTTCACTATTTGGCCATGAGATGAGATGGGTGGTTTAATGGATAGTGGCTCAGTATAAGAAATCAGAGAACTGAGTTCAAATTTTTATCTCTTCCCTCTAGTTATGTGTTAAATAGTAGATGTATTGGGGAAAAATTGTTATTGCAAGATTCACTCACAAGAAAAAAAAAGAAAAAAAAAGAAAAAAAAAGAAAAAAAAAGAAAAAAAAAGAAAAAAAAAGAAAAAAAAAGAAAAAAAAAGAAAAAAAAAGAAAAAAAAAGAAAAAAAAAGAAAAAAAAAGAAAAAAAAAGAAAAAAAAAGAAAAAAAAAGAAAAAAAAAGAAAAAAAAAGAAAAAAAAAGAAAAAAAAAGAAAAAAAAAGAGATTTATTCATACAATCCAAAATATATTTCCCTATTAAATAACCCTATTATCTAATCTACAAATGTAGATCATTCTAAGTTTGTTGCCCATGTCTAAGCATATCTCACCTTGTTCTTATTAAGTACAGCTCAGTTATTGTTTTCCCTGTTTCCTCTGAGGCTAAGACTGGTTGGTTGATTTGGTTTAGCGACGTATCAACACCTCTATGGGTTATTTTTAATGCTGAAATCGAAATATTTTGAAAATATGGCTTCAACTACAGATAAAATGTATTGTTGGTAATTTCTTTTTTTTATATAAAAATGTATTTCTGACATCTTCACCATAAAAATGTATTTTTAATACTTTCATAGTCTTTGGGTTTTGTTTGGGAGTTCACTATTTGCCCATAGCTGGGACCCTAAGTCAGGTGGACCTAGGAGCAACAGCAATTAAGAGGTGGTTCCATGCTCTCCAAAACCTGTAATCTGCCAATCAGAAGCCTTGTTGTTGGATGTTGTAGCAGAGACTTACCTCAGCGATCCAAAAGGGCCAGAGTTGCCTGTATGCCTTGCAATGGAGTGCGGATATGGTGAATTGGCAAGCTTCAGACTGAAGGTGAATCGAGCAGCACTTTGTGTGTACAAAATTGGTGGTGTTGATTGTAGCCATTTTTATTGGCTGGTTCTGGGTGAGCAATGGCTGGTCAAGTGCATAAAAGCATGGTGCACTCATTCAAAGTGGAAACTAGTAAGTCTAAATCTGTACTACCCAGCCCAGGGATTGAACTCACAATTACTATGTCACCAAATTCACAGATCAACACTTTAATCCTGGAGGATAATCTTGAAGTTAGAACTTGAAGTCTTAAAGCTAATCATATTGTTTATTAATGAAAACTAGTTTTCAACATTTTTCAGGTCATTCACTATTATTATTATTATTATTATTATTATTATTTAAATCCTGGTTTCCCTGACAGCTGTTCAGGTAAATTGTATTTGACTTGTTCTATTTCAGCATTCTGACCTACTTAGTGTTATCAAATATTCGTTTTGTTGAAATGTACAATATAAAGAAACTATTTATAAAAGGTATTGCTGGGGTAGGAGGGATAATTAATAGCACCACAACAAACACTGGACTAGAAAGAAACAAATTTCACTAAAAATAAAAATAAATTAATATTAAATATTTTTATATTTACATATTATGTAATAAGTGACATTTTATATAATTAATAAGGAGTAAGTTGCATTTGGACAGCTTCTACGCAAGAACTAATGTTCTGTAGAACTGAAGACTGGCAGAATGTATCTTGATCATTACAATCTTGAGCTCTTTAAGTCTGGGGTTAAAAATTATCCTTTCCTACGTAACCCTATGAAATTCACTAAATGCATTTTCTTATGTTCATACAACACCACACTATACCTCTAACATGAGTGGCGCTTGGACCTGGTTTTAGGTGACCATGAAATAAAAAATTTTAAAAAATCATTGCACTGAAGAGAGATGCCTCTTTCCTGTCCTAATCTTAACTTTAAGCCTGTGGTTACAACATGGGGTGCAATTTGAATTTTAAAGGGTAATTCAAAAATGAGTTATTAACAGTGAATTTTTCTATAGTCTGTGTGTGTAACTTAATGCATAAAGTATATATATATATATATATATATATATATATATATATATATATATGTATATATAAAGTATATATACATAAATATGTATATATATATATACATACTCGTTTACTTATATAATAATATATATATATATATATATACACACATACATACATACTCGTTTACTTATATAATATATATATATATACATACATACTCGTTTACTCGTATAATACATACATACTCGTTTACTCTTATAATACATACATGCATGCATACATACTCGTTTACTCGTATAATACATACATACATACATACTCGTTTGC
>OZ038499.1:42731094-42756094 GCA_964036315.1 Acanthosepion esculentum | reverse complement strand
AATTTTATCAACAGAATCTATTTTACACATTTATAAATCAAACATTTGTTCATGTATTGAATATTTCTGTCACATCCAGTCTGGTCCTTCTGCTATGTATTTAGAGATTCTTGAAATTCAAAGAATGTTATTGGTCCCAACCTGGCATCTAGGTTTCGGTCACTTTCACACCACTGTATTGTAGTTTCTATGTGGCTTTATCTATCAATATTTCATGGTGATTGTTCTGCTGAACTTTCCTCTAGGAAAGTTAAGTTAATGACCTTTTAGGTTTTCTCTATGTGAATAAGAATTCACATTTTAAATAATAAAAATTATATATCACAATGGTTGGGGGGTTATCAGGATTTTAGAGATGCTTAGTTGGGGCATGCCCCCAAAAAAAAGGATGGGAACCCACTGCTTTAAGCTGATGCTTAGAGAACAATATCAGTTATGAAGAGAAGTTCTCACCTTCAGGAAACACCTTTTTCTCACGTCAACCATATTGTGACACTGATAATTCTGTGTAAGACCAAGAACATATGTTAATCCTTTTTTAGTGGCAGTGTCATATTTGTTACAACAGAGCATATGACACCGCAGTGGGAGAGATCATAAACAATTGACGGTTCCCAATCCCTGCAGCACAAACATGCTGGAAAAATTAACATTTCCACTGTGTTACATTACTGTTTAAAAATCCCTTTGCCTTACAATTTAATATATGCTCCCTACTCAAATGTTAAAATACACTATTCTCGCTCCTTGATACATCCATTTTTTGCCTCACTTTTCCTTCTTGTATCTAATACAGGCCAGTACCGGTTTAGTTTGTTTTGTTTTCCAGCATATCAACCTCAATGAGTTATTTAATGGTGGACCTGGGAACACCAGCAATTAAGAGGTGGTTCCATGATCTTCAAAACCTCCTGATCAAAGGCCTTACTGTAGTTTGTCATTTTACCCAGGATGTGGATGTAGTTTGTCTTACCCAGGATGGGATATTACTAAATTTGTGTCTGTCCTGTTTTTCTAAGATTTAACATACTGTACAAAGGTTTTTACTGACTCAGGGAGTTCCTCACAACAGTAGCCAGATGAGTGATGACTTGTCATTAATAAGGCAATTCACACTGGCCACACAAGGTCAGAGGGAATAATAATCCTGATTTGTCAGACCAAGTGCATTCATCAAACTGTCTTAAGCACACCCCTCCAACTAAAACCAGTCTTGGGTATGACTAAACTACATCCGGCAACAAGACCTTTGATCAGGAGATTGGAGGTTTTGAGCAGTGTGGTACCACCTCTTAATTACTGTTGTTCCCATGTTCACCCTAACCTGGGGTAGTAGCACTTAAGGTCCCAGCTATGGGCAAATAGTTAAGCCCTAAAATAAAAACAAAACCCTATAAAAGTATAAAAATACATTTTTATAATAAAAAATACCAGCAATACATTTTTATATAAAAAATTACCAACAATGTTTATTTATAGTAAAATTACCAACAATAAATCAACCAACCTGAAAGAATTCTTTCATGGCATTAATCCATATAACAACCTACAATTTTTTAAAGAAATGAAACTGTATTCCAAAATATAACTTCAACTAAACGACAACATAAAACACACATATCACCTCCTCTAGTAATTATGCCCACACAAACATGTCTCTGCACAAAAGTTGAGTATCATCTACCATGTATCCTATTGTGAAAGCAGAATAACATTTTAATTACTCCAAAGCTCCCCACAAAATTAAATTTCAGCATTAAATGATCCATAAGGAGCTGATATACCATTAAACAAATCAAATCCAACTAAAACACAATATAATGCCTTTGTCCATAAGAAAAACTAAAGTGTTTTATGACATTCATTATAAAAGGAGCACTTGGGACATACAATGATCCTTTCTATCATCCAAATATACACTCCTCAAAGAATGAAAGGCTTTCTTAACATCTTCTTTCCAGAATTCATTGATACTATTTGGTTGTATATACATTCAATCTAGGAACCTCAATTGGGGCATGGGCACTGCTTAGCATACTTAAACCACCTGTGGGGATAACATGACACCTTAGGGGCCCTCATACTCCTATAAGCTGTTGAACAAAACTAAAACGAAAAGAAATTTGGTACATGGGATTGGAAGGACAAAATCGGTAAAGGAAGACCATACTTTTAAAGTGTGGTCTTCCTTTACAACAGTGTATACAACAATAGCAAGGTCAAAGGAAAAACAGTGGAAGTTTTGGTTTGGTTTACAGTATATCAACCTCAATGGGTTATTTAATGCCAACAAAATTTTTTATTGCTGCTAATAATTTTTTTTTTTTTTTTAAATGTATTGCTGATAATATTTATCCTTTCAAAAATTCATTGCTGGTAATATTTTTGCAAAAATATATTGCTGGTATTAAAACCTATTTCCACACGTTTTGCCCCTAGTTTGGGGGTTAACTATTTGCCCACAGCTGGGAGCCTAACAGGTGCTACCATCCTGGGTCAGGGTGGGACTGAGAACACAAGCAAAGAGGTGGTTCGACGCTCCTCAAAACCTTCTGATCAGAGGCCTTACTGTCGGATGTAGTTTATCGTCTAACTGCCCTAAGATATTTGTATGATTGAAATTGATATTTGAACAAAAGCAGTCACTTTAGCAACATGATGAACATGGCTTTTGACGAGGCCAGAGATGTGGGAATGATCAAATATTATTGAATAGTACATGATCTGTGACCCTAGCTCGCTAATCATAACCGCATCCGAGAAAAACTTCCAGTAAAAAGTAGCTGGTATTTTCGTATAATATTTCGTTGGGACTATTTTTGGTGATCACCGCTTTTGCGGGGCTAAAATGTCGCATAGACTGAATTCTTACAAAACAAGTCAATGCCTGATTTTTCATTTAGAAGATTGTTTTGTTTTTCATTAAGAATAAGGGAAACATTACGACTTGATAGATTAATAATATCTAAGTGCAGCAATTCTGCCCCCAAAATGCGAATGACGAAATTTTTCTATCATCCGAAACCAAAAGATTTCCACAGAAAACTTATCGGCACTCTCATTGTTTTTTTTTTAACAGAATGTCTAATCCAAAAATGGAATTCATTCTTGAAACATAAGTGAATAAAAGGCAAAAAAGAAAACATTTTATCTTATCGATATCATCCCAGTAGTAAAATGTTGGAATACGTGTCAGAGGTCGAGATGCTGGCTGCTGGCATTTTTAAAATCTGAAACTACAAGACGACGACCAAAGCAAGAAGCATGAAAGTAACTTTTTTTTTTAATTTTAATATTGGGTTTTTTGTCTAAAAGTTTCCAGTGAAAAACAGGTTTAAAATTCGATGGGAACTTCTTTACACACATCTTTGTTTTTCTAGTTTTTGAAATGGAAATAGTTTTCCTTTTAATTTTTTTGTTTTTTGCTTAGTTTTTAAAAGTAAACCGAAATTAGATTTTTAAAGTTAAAAAAAAAAAATTAGATTTTTTTTCCGGTAAAAGTCAGTCAAAATGTAAAATTTTATTTTTATGTTTAGTTTCTTACGGTATTTCTTTAAATGTGTAAGTTTTGACTTTGAGGTACCTAAAAAAAACGCGAAAAACTTTGCTATAGGTTTTAATTTTTTTTTTAATATTATAAACTTGGTTTATAATAAAATCATTATTCTTACTTCAACAAAAATTGTTTACAATAGACAATAAAAATGACAAATTTACAAATAATTTTACTGTGCTAATTAATAATAAATAAATAAATCACTTACCGGTTTGTATTTTTCCTTTTTGTGGCGACATCTTTTGAATTACTGAAGAAAAAAAAATAAAAGTTACTTTTTTTTTAACAAAGAGAGAAATGCTTATAGCTTTTAAATTAATTTTTTTTTTTTATTGTTTCAGTGCAGGTTGTTAGCAAACTTTGACAAAAAAAAAATGTGAATTCTACCCTTGCCGAAAAAAAAAAAAAAAAAAAAGCAGCTCAAAAAATAGTTATAATATTAATAATGCATAAACGTTTTTTTTTTTTTTTAACTTTATTTACTTTCTCCGCTGATAGGTAGATTTCTGACGCACCCTGTAGTTTTCTACTTTCAATTGAAATAATTACTTCACGTCAATTAAGGTCACAGACTCCGCACCCAGACACACAATTAAAATTCATGGGCACATGCTTTGTTTTTTTTTCTCTTGAAGAGTTCTGACAAATAACACACTTCATTGTGTAGTGGAAGAAGGAAAGAGAATGAGGTGGGGGGGGGAGGTAAAGAATGTTTCTTTTACTTACCTGGAGAATAGAAGAGTGCTGACTGAGCATTAACTATGTAAGAAATACTTTTAAGTTTTCACTAACGGAAGGAAGTAATTAGGAACTGTGGGTAAGCAGACAACACATAAAGCCGGAAGCGTGGAGGGAGGCTCCTTTTTTTAGGGGAGGGTTAATTTGTTGCATACAGGAGACATTTTGGGTGGAGAGCTTCTGAAACAGACCAGAATCAAGTGAAAGACGAGGAGAAAGTTACGACGATTAATCGGGCGATTCGACAGATTAAAAGGGCTGGTCGAAGATATGTTCTTCTTTATGTGCTATGTCCCTTCCAGGACGTAGGCGATCATGGCTCAGTGCAATTTCCTGTTCTTCGTGGCCCTTAATAAGTTTTTTGTCTTTTGTTATTTCTCCTAAACACTGTTCCGCCATCCATTTTTACGCTAGCTCAATCAATAAATAAGTTACATGCTGCTTTCCTCTTTCCATCTTTCCCTCAATCTGCCCTGTGTGTATCAGATTTTCCAAGCCTTCCATCCTCATTACGTGCCCAAGAAATTTCAACTGCCTCTTCCTGATGTTAAGTATATGTTTCCTTTTTGTTTCCATTTACTCCAAGACTTCGTCGTTGCTCACATATTCGTTCCATAGTATCCTCAGCATGCTTCTGTAGAACCACATTTCTGTTACTTCAAGTCTCTTTTTCATCTTTGAGGAGATTGGCCAGAATTTGCTGCCATCCAGGAGGAGAGATATCACTTAACACTAACAGTTCTTCACCATTTTTTTTTGTTTCCGAGGAAATTTTTCTGTTTTGTAATACTCTGGTTAGCTTTTGCAGTGCATCTTTGGCTATTGCAATGTACCTTCGGATTTCAGTGTCGCACTTTCCGTCCAAAATTTACTTGACGCCCCCTACTGAGTCAGGTTGTGACACAGCGTCAGTTTTTAACGTGGGAGACCCGAGTGTTTCCATTCGGGCCGCTGGTCTTAGTTTGTCTTAGCTGGTCAAAGTTTGTCTAAGCTAGTCATAGCCGGCTATACCACCGCTACGTAACAGGTCACATAACGGTGTTGTGGGGAGCAAGGAAGAAGAGAAGATACTACATCTGCAGCATCCATTCCGACGGGAAAAGCCCACTTCTACTCCTCTGCCAATCCATCCAGAAAATTCCATGTGGGAGGGGATCCCCTGTTGCACTTTATACCCTCTGTTAAAACACTTCCCAGATATTTATTGTATTTGTTTGACTTTGGTATCTCCAATTTGTAATTTGCATGTTGGGCTGTCCCTTGTGCTTACAACTGGAATTTGAACCCTGCTCTCCGATTTCTCATTCGAAGCTCATACACCACAACGCACATCCACCATTTACGGTACCCAGCGAAAATTGACTCTTCATCATTTTGCTAACTGGCTGCCGAAATAGATTATAGTGTGGGAACATTGTTATTATTATAAATGAAAATAAAATATAAAATAATAATAAAACATAAAAATTATATGAAAATTATAAATAAAATTATAAATAAAATAAATTTTAAACGTCGTTTAAAATAAATAAAAAATAAAAATAATAAATCTACTCCCAACATGCAACAGGGACTATTCCTGCCGGAAATACGGATATCCCGACAAGAGAGGTGAGATTCAATTTCTTTGCGCAAGGACTGTCGGGTCGACAACACGTGTTTAAAAATCTCCGTGATAGGACTTGTGATATTACGGAGTGACGTACTTCCTTTTATAACATGAACCTTATCAAGATTGTAATGTAAAACACACACACACTAATACACATAAATATATAAATAATATTGTATAAAATTACCAGACAATTTACCAAGTTTTTTTTATTATTATGTAGGTTTGTTTGTTCTGTTTTTGTCGTGAACACAAACCCAAACTTATGACCACATGGTGTGAGTGTATACATCTCAACAATAGTCTTTGTTCAAGAATGTAAGAATCAAACTCACCCTCGGTGCCTCTATAGGAATTAAATCCTATTTTCAACCAATAAAATCCCATTTTCAAATCTCGAAACAAGAGAGACAGAATGACGCAGATTTGATTGAACATTAAATAAAGAGTATGCGTTCATGGAAGGTGCATTGGAGGGGGTTTAGCGTAAAAATTCCTCCTTGGAGGAGTTTCTAATGCATGGCTTATCGTTGCGTCCCTGTCTTTGGGCAGAGTGCGCTCAGGGGCTTCTCTGTCAAAGAACAGAGGAGCAACTGAGAAAATTATACTGAGAGGTGCCCAGCCCTGGGGAAGAGCTGCCCGAAGCCGCGCCCTCACATTGCCCCAGAGGGACGAATCGGTGCTCGCACCGAGGCTAGCGCAACCGACGGTTGCGGGGGCTGTGGGCAAATTTTGTCCTTGTCCCGGGCGTACGCGCTCGGGTCCCCACCTAAAAAAAGACCTTGTATTACATCTCGTCCAAGTGGGGGTGGGGTGGGGGGGTTAATACCCCATTGGAGGCGGGGCTTTAGAAAAGCTAACGGGAGTCAAATGAATTGGAGATTTGACTGGATGAGCAGGACCCGTCGAGAACGATCTTGAACAGGTCGTTAAACTGGAGGTTGTTAACGGGTTACCGAGTGATATATCAACAACCCTTCAGCAACTGCCCGGCGTTGAAAACATGAAAATGAGCGAGTGAGTGTTAGAGTTTTTGGTTGTTAATAGGGCTTGTGAATTGGGTGCGGTAGCAACCACAAAAGAAGTCCCTGTGCATTTCAACGGTCAGTGTTTTAGGTGTAACGGGCCTCACGCGATCAGAAATTGTAAAACACCACATCGGCCAGACATAATCTGTTACAATTGTGGTAAGTCAGGCCATATTGATCGATATTGCCTTTAGGGAAAAGGAGGGAGCTATGCGCCGTTAGCTTCCTCCTCGAGCCAGCAGCGGTTCACTGCCGACGACTGCCAACTATAACGGTTGGAGACAAGAGGGCGTGAACCCTGGATGCAGACTACACATGACACCAAAGCTAGCAGCATTGGAAAGAGAAGTGTATCAGCAATGGATAGAGGAGGGGTTGGATAAAAAATGATCAGCACAAACAAATTCACAGTGCACGGAGTATGCATAGGAAGGCATTTTCATTAATCAGTTAAGGATAACGTCAAATTTGGTCGTATGCGGGCTGTACAGGAATGTGCGGTGGGTCTGGAGCTCGAACAGATGGACCCTGAGACCATTGATATTTGTCGTGCTTCTTAGATTTTTCTATACAAACCGGATGTTGACCGATGGACGATCGAAAGTAGACAGCCTAAATACGTTTTTTTTTGTTTGTTTTTGCGCATAGGCTCCACGCCTACATCCGCTTTAACCAAAATAAAACGAATTTATTGACCAGTCAGAGTCACTCCCGCTCCGAAAACCAAACCTTTAATGGCTATATATTTCTCTAATTAAAACAAACTCAGCCCAGACCAACTTAGACGTCAGCTCCAGGTAAGCTGACACAAACCAGCCTTCATGTCAACACCAATGCACTGAGAGAGAAACAACAGCAGCAGTCATCAGCAATGTCTTATTTCATTATTCTCTCTCCCCGTTGCCTTTGCAATAATAACAGATAAAAGTTACTAGTTTTGTAAGTATGTAAATAAATTATACAATTATTTGCCCATACTCAAATGTATTCTTTTCCCCTTGAATTTACGTTTGCCGGGATAGAGAAGCAATTAATTTCCACAACAGAAACAACAACAAGGTTCTTGCATTATTTACATTATTCGCACTGTTATCCTCATGTTCATTGCCATATTTACAACGTTTCCGCCGTTGTACGCTCCAGCCTTCTTCAGGTGATTGGAATTTCGAACCAAACCATGCCTCTTCCGGGTGTTTCAGTTATTTTCCTTTAACTCAATTCTCAGAGTTTTGGTTCACCACTACTTTGGCCTGGTATTAAACTCACAGCTTTTTGGTTCTAGTCACTGGATCTAACGAACATCTTTATCCGCTGGGCCATGTGTCCCTGGAGAGTTGAGTTAAAGGGAAATAACTGAAACATCCGGAAGAGGCATGGCACGTGGAACTAGAACCATCTATCCCGGTGAACAAAAAAGGTTCAGTTCGAAATTTGCAATCATCTGAAGAAGTCCGGAGCGTACAACGACAGAAACATTGTGAATATGGCAATGAAGATGAGGGTAACAGTCTGAATAATGTAATTAATACAAGTAATCATAATACATCATCTCAGGGATATAGACAGAAACAACAAGGTTCTGTCTTCCAGGTTGCCCATTTCCACCTCTGCAACACACTTGAGTGGTGTAAAATAAACTGCTATTCTATGAACAGCATAAAATTAATAAGACCAAGGTATATATGTTTATTAGAATAAAACATTATTAGAATGGATAATGGAGGACTACTCTTCGGGTCTAGTCACTGGATCTAACCAACGTCTTTACCCACCGGGCCATGTGTCCTTGGAGAGTTGAGTTATACATTTATTTACCCATATTCAACGTCTTCTTTTTATCTGTATTTATGTTTGCTAAGGCAGAGAAGGAATTAACCTCCACAACAGTAACAACAACAACAACAACAAGGTTCTGTCTTCCAGTTTATCCCATTTCCGCCTTCGCAACATATTAAAGAAAAACATTTCTATGCAAAGTTTGATGATGACAAAACTGTGGTGGAAAGGTTTGGGAAGAAAGAGCCTCCAATGCTAAAAATTAAAAAAAATAGGATGTTATTATAAGTTTTCTCAGCAGGAAGAGCGAAAGAACTTCGAGAAGGAAGGGGAAAGGTGGATACTCAGGGGTGGGTGGGATTCTGAAACCATGGAAGGAGAAAGTGAGGGAGGGCGTGCACAGCTGATGAATGGTGGTAGTCCAGCTGGCGAAAAACAAAGTTCCACTAGTGCTGGTCTTTAGAGAATTGAATGCCCATGTGGCATGTCATGCGGGTAGTGACGCCTCTGAAACTACGAGAGAATGGTGGCAAATGACAGGGAGCGAAAATCCTATCGTATCCATAAAGAAATACGAAAATAAAAAAATAATTATACTGTCACTGTGTTGTGTCCATAAAAAATAAATCAAAAATTAATTATAGTATCAAAAAAATAATTATAATAAAATAATTATAAATAAAATTATGATAAAATAATTATAAATAAATTATAATAAAATAATTATAACGATTACAATTATCATCAATTCACTGTTTCTAAACCAATGAGAATTAACACCACTTTTCTCCTTTACACGCACAAACACGGGACATTTTCAGTTAACACGTGCGTCAACAAAAATTTCGGCTCCTTTTACTTTTTCAGGCTATAATCGTAACATTTATCTCGTAATACTGAAATCGAGGTAAGAAAGCCCCAGACACTTCTTGTATTTTTCCAACTAAATTATCTGGACACTCAATCTATAAACAAAACATACGAGAAAGACTACATACACTTTGCTTTTTCTTTATCTTACCATTCTGTCTGATTCTGATCCATATTTGATGTACATCTGGCGCCATGCTCAAAATTTTTCTCAGTATTACTGTCTCTCGTTTCTCCAACATCACATAACGACGAGATTTTTTTAAGCATTTCACCCAAGCAAGGCGAGAGTGCCTCTAGCACGTAAGGGGTTACAGAGAATGAGAGCAAGAGTAAAAAGAGGTGTTTAAAGAAAGGATATAGAGAAAGGCGGGGATCAGGATCAGACATCAGAAGATGTCGATTGACATTGCATTTGAATATTTGAAGATTACAGATATCAGGGAAGCAAGTAAGAGGAAGGGATTTCCACTGTCGGGAAGTGCGAGTGAAGAAGCTGTTGGAGTAGAAGAGGCGGTTACATTTAACTGTTTGGACAGTGAAAGGGTGGGACCGAGATGCCAACCTAGTAGCACGCTTAAATTCATGCAACTGGGGCACCAGTGAAAGTAGCTCGTCAGAGCAGTTAGCATGAAAATATTTGTAGAAAAGACAGCGAGAAACCACGTCACGTCTGTGAGAAAGTAATCACATTGCATATCCGTCTCTGGATTCTGTCGAGGAACTCGAGATGAACAGGGGAGCACCAGACCGTATATGGCAACAGTATTCAATGCAAGGACGAATGGTAGATTTGTAGATTTGAAGGATGGACTCAGGCCAGAAAAACCTTCTGGCGCAACACTCGTTTTGTTGTTTCAACGTTTTGCTGTTTCTCATTTTTACGAGTATTTTTGTATATATAAATGTTAGGGGATTTATAATTATTTAGTCAATAACTGCCCTACACCCTTGTTGACATGAAAAGTGCCTACTTGCAATTGCATGTAGTTGATTTACTGTGGACATCTCAGTTGGTGAAATACAAGGAGTTGTAGTATAAAGCACAGTTTGGAAGGTTTATGTGCTGAAAAACCGATTTTAGTGAGGAAGCGTCTGGAATAGGATTAGCTAGACCCCTTAACGTACACTCAGAAATGGGCAGCCACCCATTTTATACATATATATATATATATATATATATATATATATATATATATATATATTGTTATGGGAACTTACCCATAATAATAATAATGGACTATTCCTGACATTATAAATACTGCGCCTCTCAAAGAGGGAGGAGAGATAATTGTAAGAACATTGGAATAGTGATACTTGTCGAGACAACATAGTTCACTCTAACCAAATCTGATAGTCATTACTAATACTTCTACTTCTTTGTATTATATTTCTGTTTGTAATATATCTTTTTTTATTCCATACCTATGTTCGAGTTATTTCTTCATTGGTTCTAACTTTGGACCATCACCGTGGTACAAGGAACTTGGACCATAACAAGTGGCGAAGAGGAAAACCAAAAAACGAACTCTCTACGCGGAGGACATACCTTTTTTGCTATCCGTCGCACATAAAAAGTGGCGGCGAGGACCCCCCCCCCCACAAAACGAAATCTCTACGCGGAGGACAAACCATAACAGTTTCGACGAGTAAACTGTAAGAAACAAGTTCTACGTGGAGATTTCTAAAAACAAAAAAACAAGTTCTACGCGGAGATATAAAAAAAAAAAAAGAAAATTTTCTTTTTGGACATCAATTTTACTGTGGCAACAAAGGAATTTTTTTTTTTGGCGTACAAAGGTTCCAGAATATCAGGCTACACTAAGGGAAAATACTTACACAAAATTACGTTAACATGGAAGATTTTAAGTCAACCATCGTGGAACTTATGAAAATCCAATTTGAACTGCAACAAAAAAACGAACAGAAACATCTTGAATTACAAGAATTATTGCTACGTGTAATGCCAAATAAAGGGCAAAATTCCGAAAATGAAACAGTTCTCTCACAAGACTCTATTTGGAGCACTATCGAAGATTTCACGTATGCACCCGACGAAGACAAAACCATTGCAACTTACTTCCGAAGGTACGAAGATCTATATGAATTTGACTGCAGAAATTGATCAGAGGCAAGAAAATTACGTCTATGACTAAGAAAATTAGGCGCATGCGAATATACCAAATTCGTAGATTACATCCTACCGAGGAAAACAAATGAATTAACTTTCAAAGAAGCCATAAAACTGTTAACAGAACTTTTCAGCCCTAATACCTCACTATTCCACAAAAGATGGAAATGTCTGAACCTAACAATAAAGGACAGCGAAGATTACATAACTTTCGCTTCCATTGTAAACAAATATTGTGATGATTTTAAGTTATAGGAACTCAGCACGGACAATTTCAAATGTTTAATATACGTCCAAGGCCTGGTTTCAACCAAAGACGCGGAAATTAGACGCAGAATCCTTACAAAATTGGAGAGTGAACAAGATTTGACACTTCAAAAACTGGCCGAAGACTGTCAGAGATGCATAAGTGTAAAGAAAGACTCAAAGGATATAGAAGAAGCTGACATCGCGCACATACGTAAAGTACGAAGACAAACCAATTTTCCCTCCTCAAAAACAGGTAAAACAAATTTTTCTACTTCAAAAAGTCAATATCAGAAAAAACTACCACCCAGTCCATGCTATCGCTGTGGGACTTGGCATTGGTATAAAGACTGTCCATACCGTTTTAAAACTTGTCTATCATGCAAAGATTAGGATATAAAAGTTCTCATTGTTGGACTAGAAGAGAAAGCAAAAGCAGAATAAGAATCACGAGGACTAACATAAGAAAATACGTCCAAATAGAAATGCAAAACAGAAAAGTCAGTTTACAGTTGGATTCCGGCTAGAACTTTACTATTATTAACGTACAAACATAGAGAAAACTGAACAAACCCGCCATGTTAAGAACCGATAAAATTGCTAGATCGGTAACTGGGAGAAAAATAAAATGTGAGGGCGAAGTGATTACTAATGTGACATTTAATGGAATGACCAAAAAATTAAAAATGTATGTGTTAAGAAATACAGAAAACTTATTCGGAACGAACTTGATGCAAAAATTCGAACTTTGGGATTTACCAATAAGTACGTACTGCCAAAATGTAAAAAGTTTATCGACCGATGCAGATAAATTAAAAGAGAAACTAAAAGAGAGTTACCCCGAAGTATTTTCAGCAGGTCTCGGAAGATGTTAAAAAATGGCAGCAAATATAGAAATAAAAGAAAACGTTCAACCTATCTTCAAGAAAAAAAGGAGCGTACCGTTTGCTTCAATAGAAAAAATAGATTAAGAATTGGCTAGACTCGAAAACACTGGCATATTGACAAAAGTAGAATACAGTCAATGGGCCGCACCTACGGTTTACGTCAAAAAGAAATCGAGGGAGATTCGAGTATGCGCTGATTTCTCAACGGGTTTGAACGCAGCGATAAAATACTACCACTATCCTCTACCCACTCCAGAAGAAGTATTCACAAAATTAAAAGGCGGAAAATTTTTCTCAAAAATAGATTTAAGTGAAACGTACCTACAAATTCCAGTCGATGAGGAAAGTTCAAAATTACTGTGCATAAACACACACAAAGGATTATACAAATACCAAAGATTATCATTTGGGATTAAGGTCGCCCCGGCTATATTTCAACACACAATGGATACTATGCTCGCCAGACTAGAGTACACGATTGCATACCTGGATGACGTATTGATAAATAGCGAAAGTGTTGAACAATACTGGGAACACGTACAAGGGTTGTTCAGAAGAATACAAAGCTATGGGCTCAAGGTAAAAGAAAACAAGTGCGATTTTTTTATGAAGGAAATAAAATACCTGGGCCATATCATCGATGAAGAAGGAAGACGACTAGACCCTGAAAGGTCAACAGCAATAAAAAAAATGCCAGTTCCAAAGAATATAACAGAATTACAAAGTTTTCTAGGCTTAGTGAATTACTACCAGGAATTCATTCCTCACATGCATAAACTTCGCGCACCACTGAACGAACTGCTGAAGAAAGAAAAAGTTTGGGAGTGGACAGATGAATGCCAGAAAATGTTTGACAAAATAATTAAGACGTTAACTTCAGATTTATTTTTGGCACACTACGATCCAAAATTAGAAATAATTGTAGCAAATGATGCGAGCGCCTATGGAGTCGAGGCGTGTATACTGCATGGGACAATAAAACCCATCGCGCATGCTTCTAGAAACTTACTACCAGCAGAGACAAATTACTCACAAATAGAGAAAGAAGCTCTGGGTATTATTTTTGCAGTCACAAGATTTCATAGATATATCTATGGTAGATTTTTTACTCTACAGACGGATCAAAAGCCGTTATTAACAATATTTGGTTCGAAAAAAGGTCTACCGGTTTACACTGCCAATAGGTTGCTAAGATGGGGTACAATTCTACTGAACTACAATTTCAGATTGGAGTATCTACCAACGAAAAAAAATCGGGCATGCGGATGGTCTGTCGAGACTTATACCAACGAAAACAGAGCCATTGGAAGATTCTGTAATCGCAGCCCTACGACATGAAGAAGATATCAGGACAGTACTATGCTGTACAGTTCTAAACCTCCCCGTCACACTACAAGAGATAAAAAAATGAAGCAATAAATGATGAATTCATAAAAGAAACAAAAGCAAAAATAGCAGAAAAAAATAAGCAAATATCGGACAGCTTTTCTTTATGCGATAATGTGCTACTTTATAACGAAAGGGTAGTAATTCCCAAAACACTACAAAAGCGAATCCTAAAGGATTTCCACAGGGGCCACCCAGGAAAAAATAGAATGAAATCGCTGATGCGAAGCTATGTATATTGGCAAAACATGGACCAGGACATTACACAGATGGTGGGAAAATGCAAGGGTTGTTCCTAAGCAGCCAAAGCAGCGCCAATCATCCATAAGCCATGGCCAGAGACAGATCGTCCGTGGTCAAGAATACACGCAGATTATGCAGGTCCAATTGATGGTTTCTACTATTTGATCATAGTGGATAGTTATAGTAAATGGCCGGAGGTGTTTCGTTGCAAAAATCCTACTTCGGAAACTACCATAAATTGCCCCCACGAGCTGTTTGCTCGGTTCGGAGTAGTGGATTGTCTAGTCACAGATAATGGAACGCAATTCACATCAGCGGACTTCCAAGAGTTTTGCGAAATTTTTCAAATCAAACATATCAAATCCCCGCCATATCACCCAAGATCAAATGGGCAAGCGGAGAGATTTGTTGATACACTCAAAAGAGCGTTAAGGAAAGCATATGATGTGCCTACGAAAAAAAGTGTTACAACAATTTTTACAGGTATATCGAATTACGCCAAATAATGCTACGCCATCGGCATTATCACCCGCAGAATTGATGTTCGCCAGAAAAATCAGAGCAGTATTTGATAAATTGCTACCAAAACAAACGAAGCAAATAACACAGTCATGCGTACCAAAAAGAAAATTCCACCCAGGAGAAAAAGGTTTTTAAAGCATATAAAAACAATACATCTTACTGGGAGCAAGGTACAATTGAAAAAAGAATCGGGAATATGGTTTACATAGTACAGGGACACAAATTCTCACATAGAAGACACATAAACCAAATAAGAAAGAGATTGTTAGAGGATGCTAACGGTCCACCTCAGGAAGAAGTGATGGATACGATTTTCGATACATTTGATATAAAAAGGCCGCAAATATTGCCAGAACCACGAAAATCGTCCAGAAAAAGGAAGTTCACAGAACATTTGGTAATAGATCCAAAGAAACAAATATTAAAAACTCTTGCTACACAAAAGTGTCGGAAGGGGGGTGTTACGGGAACTTACCCATAATAATAATAATAATGGACTATTCCTGACATTATAAATACTACGCCTCTCAAAGAGGGAGGAGAGATAATTGTAAGAACATTGAAATAGTGATACTTGTCGAGACAACATAGTTCACTCTAACCAAATCTGATAGTCATTACTAATACTGCTACTTCTTTGTATTATATTTCTGTTGTAATATATCTTTGTTATTCCATACCTGTGTTCGAGTTATTTCTTCATTGGTTCTAACTTTGGACCATCACCGTGGTACAAGGAACTTGGACCATAACATATATATATATATATATATATATATATATAGAGAGAGAGAGAGAGAGAGAGAGAGAGTGAGAGAGAGAGCGAGATTGTGTATTTAGGCAGCAATCCTTCCTTCATGCAAGTTTTTTTAGCCATAGAAATAGAGTGTTGTATGTATAATGTTTCATTTTCAAAACACGATCAAAAACAAGATATGATGTCCATTTTCATAGTTGATATTATTGAGTGCTTTTTTTGTTTTTATTAATAAAGCTTCCATTACTTTCATATTGTCTAACTAGTGTAGGGTTTGGCTTAAGCTCTGCACATAAGCTCATAGCGGTTGTGCTTAGAACCGTGTTCGGATGAGAAGAAAGTCAGATAAGATGTGTCACCAATCTTTACATTGATGACATTTTGGTGGATGAAACAGTTGCAGCCGTAGAGGTAGTGACAGGCCAGTGAAGAAATTTGGATTGATAACGAAAGTTCCTCGTTAAGGCGGACGGGGTTAGGGGATACAGCGCCAGAGCCCAAATCAAAGGAAGACACAATGGCAAATCTGATATTCGGAAGAGGAAACGCGGTCCCCAAAGTAGGCGAAGAACTGAGCAGGCGAGAGCTTTTTTCGATTTGCGGCGAAACTGGTCAGTCACTGTCCCATCGTTGGGTGTGTCATACGGCTATGTGAAAAGGAGAGCAGATGTTGTCATAGTGTGTGATATCATGGAAGAAGTGAAAACGGAAGATCCAGTTCAAGGGAGATGGCATTTGCCCAAGTAAAAAAAAAATGAGTAGTCAGATGTGGAGCCAACAGTGTTGCCATGGCTCTTTGTGTGGAAGTTAGTGGCGTTTATAACCGAAGATGCAGCCTGGTCGAGGAAGAGAAATAATTTCAACCATATCAATGTAGCTGAATTGAATGCTGTATTAAAAGGAATTAATTTAGCGTTAAGGTTGGGTTGGGTTGGGTTAAGGTTATGGGTTAAGATTAATGGTTAGAGTTAGGGTTAGGGTATGGTTGGGGTTAGATTTAATTTAGCGTTAAGGTTGTGTTTGGAGGAAATAGAAATTAAGGAAAATTGGACCTTAGTGCCCAGAAAACAAAACAAAAAAATGGGGTGCCAAAGGAACATTTTTTTCCCTTAACGCCGCTATTATTTTAATTACTTTCACTTCTCGACAAAATTTTATAAAGCGATGATTAGAATTGTAATAAAACCTAAACATATGATGAAAGTGAATTTATACACTTTTTGTTCTTGAGAATTTAAAACAAAAATAAACACTAATTATTTATTAGATTGTTTGTTTACAAAATAATTTAATATTTACAGCAATTCTAAAAAGAATGATTGAATTAGAACCAATGCAATGCAATATTTATCATTTACAAATTTATAAAGAATTCAATATAAAACAATTTATTATTCATAAATTTATAAACATTTAATAAATTATTAAAATATGCGAATCAACTATAAGGAAATCTGTACTTTTTACCATTTTATAAAGTTCGAGTCTTTTGGCAATTAATCGAGGTTTTGCCAACCATTCCAATAAACAAACTAATAAGTAAATAGTGTTCATTATTTTTATTGCAAAATCCCCAAAACGAAAAAGAAAATGTATAAATTCACTTTCATATGTTTAAGTTTTAATACGATTCTAATCATCGCTCGCTCATTGAAACAATACACATTGCCGAGAAGTAAAGGTAGTTAATATAATAGCGGTGTTAAGGGAAAGACCATCCTTTTGACTGAATGTTTTTTTTTTTTTGTTTTTTGTTTTTTTCGGGCCCGATGGACTACGTTTGCCGAAATTAGAACAGATTCATTTACAGTCCTCAGTTGAATCAATCCGGTGATTACTCTGAAGTAGTGGGTCCGATCCCAAGGTGCTACAAAGATGACGGGGAACTTGATGAATTAATAGCCGAGTTTAGACTAAAGTTGCGTGCGAGTTTTTATGCCAAAGGATGAGCCCAAAATGCAAATTACAAATTATAAATTGGAGATACCGAAATCAAACAAGTACAAACATTTAAATATCTGGGAAATGTTTTAACAGAGGACAGAAATTGCCACACCGAAATTCAAAGGCGCATTGGGATAGCGAAAGATTCCTTCTAAAAGCTAAGCAAGGTATCTAGAAACAAAAAACTTCGTTAGAAACAAAGAAAAATACTGAACTGTTACGCGATATCTGTCCTCCTATATGGCAGTGAATACTGGACAATCTCCTCAAAGATAAAGAAGAGGCTTGAAACAACAGAAATGTGGTTCTACAGAGGGATGCTGGGGATACTATGGACCTTATTTTTTTAGCAACGACAACGTTTTGGAAAAAATGGAAACAAAAAGGAAAGTTATACTTAAGATCTGGAAGAGACAGTTGAAATCTCTGGGGCACATAATGAGGAAAAAGGGCTTGGAAAATCGGATGCCCACAGAACGGATTGAAGGTAAGAGGGACGAAGGAAAACGACGTATAACCTACTTAGTGAGCTTGAGTAAATGGATGGCGGAACAGGGTTTAGGAATATATATTTAAATTAAACATAAAATTCATTAAGAACTACGAAGTACAGGAAATTGTGGAGAGCTGTGATCGCCTTCGACCTGAGGGGACACATTACATAAAGAAGAGAGAAATAAGACGAACACTCTGACGCGAGCGAAAAAGAAATGATTTGAGATAGTGGAGAAAAAAAGGGAACGCAACTGAGATGTGCTACCTAGCATATGCAGAGGTTAAAGTTTGGTTTGGTTTGGTTTGGTTTGGTTTACGGCATATCAACATCTCAATGGGTTATTTAATGCCGACAAGATTTTTATTGCTGGTAATATTTTTTTTTTCTTCAAAAATGTATTGCTGATAATATTTTCTTAAAAAAAAATGTTTGCTGGTAATATTTATTTCCAAAAATGTATTGTTGGTAATATTTTTTTCCTTCAAAAATGTATTGCTGGTATTAAAACCTATTTTTACACTTTCATAGTGTTTTGATCCCAGTTTGGGGTTAACTATTTGCCCATAGTTTGGACCCTGACAGGTGCTACCACCCTGGGTTAGGGTGGACTTGGGAACACCAGCAATTAAGAGGTGGTGCCATGCTCCTTAAAACCTCCTGATCAGAGTCATTACTGCTGGATGTAATTTATCGTCTTACCCAGGATACCTCATTTGGAAGTGGGGGTCTTACCCCTCTGCAGGGATGCAGTAGGCGTATTCTGAAGCCCCAACTGTTATGGCGGGGAGGTTAATGATTTGCAAGGTATACATTACCTGGGGAACAAGAAAAAACAACATTTATTAAGCGCTAAGAAGAAGTGGAAATTGTGGAGAGCCATGATCGCCTACGTCATGAAAGGGCACATAGAAGAAGAATTTTTGTATCCTATACGGAATCTAGTTAGGATTACCACAGGTGACCCTCTTGTTATGTCAATAGAGATAATATATCAATGTAAGCAATTCGCAATAGTCTCTTGGAACCACCTTTGGCACTGATCTGTTGTTGTTCACACATTTAGTCTTCTGCCTTTACAGTGCATGAACTTTGGTACGTACACCATGGCGCAAATTAATTGAAACAGCAGCTTTAGTTTCCTTTCTTTAACCATATGGTCAGTTTTAGACCCAACTGGAGTGATAGTGTGTAATCGGTTTCTATTTTTTCCTCAGATTAGGTCATTTGCAGTGGTGTGCAGTTATATGAATCTATTTTCAGGGTGTATAATGAAAATTGTTTGGCCTTGAAAAATATTGCGTCATCCGTGATTGCATCAGATGTTTTTCACGCCTAGGCACTATTGTCTCGACTGCCGATTAGTTATCCTACAGTAATTGTCTGTGATGGACGTTACCCCAAGAAAGCGTACGAAAATTTGTAACGCTGCACAAGCACACTGGCAAGCCTTACCAGTGAGCAAATTTAAATACTAGACTGGCCCGGAAAACTCTCCAGATTTAAATCCAGTCGAGAATCTGTGGCCAGTCTGCAAGGAACGACTTCGTGGAATGGACTAACATGTGCACTGGGTCATGTTTCATTGGAAAAATACGAAAAAAAAAGTAAATAACAACAGATTATTTCTTTTGTTTCAATTAATTTGCACAAGTGTGTATTTGCGATACATGGTCATCCCAAACCTGGTTTATATTCATTTGACACCTAGGGCTAGCATCAAAGCAACACTAATGTGTTATACTACAGCCAATATGTGCAGAAACTTTCGGAAATCATCATCATCACCCCGTCGCATTGCTTGCACGGATTCCCATGACTCTCTGTCGCCATCCAATTTTATTGTTCATCATATTCGGTAGGTCAGAGGGGTTGCAGTTTATGTCGTCATAAATCTGCTTGATTACATGTAGGAAATGGTTAATATTACCATTACCATTCTGTAGTAGAACCATTTTTTTATTTCCTCATGTCTCTTTTTCATGCGTGAGAAAATTGTCCAGTTTTCACCGTATAAAAATTTTATTTTTACTATTTTAAAAATCTTAGTTTTTCCGACCTTTCTTCGAATCACATTGGTCTTTATTACAATTTTATGTACTTTTATTTTAAATATATTGACATTTATTCGGCAAACATGGAGTTTCGTGTCTGCAATAAGACGTAGTGTCAAAAGGACGGTTTTCCTTTGACACCGCTTTTTTTTAACTGCCTTCAATTTTCGGCAAATCTTATTCTTTAAAAAAGGGATGATTAGAATTGGAATAAAAAATAAAACCTAAACACATCATGAAAGTGAATTTATACATATTTTTGTTCTTGAACAAAAATATTAAACACTATTTATTAGATTAAATATTAAACATTTATTTATCAATATTAGCCTTTTGAGCCCTGCGTTCCTGAACAATTGTAACCCTTCTGCCTGAGCTGCTGAGTCAAAATTCGCAAATAATTGGTATGTAATGTTTCACGGTAGATATAAAAATAGTTACAAGTGTTTACCCACCGTTCAATCGGTGGCTGGGCATTACGTCATTTTTGTCTACGACCGGTAAAGTGGTTGTCAGGGATCAAGGGTTAATCGCCTAGGATTTTTTTTCATTACATGTTCGTTTGCGAGAAGGGTATTTTTAAGATCAGATGGTTTGGGGAAAAAATTGTTACACTTGTATATTTTTTTCGGCTCAGGGGTTAAAAACCGCCAAAGTTGTGAAGGATCTGTCGGAGTTAGCTCCTCCTCAGTTTCCTTAATCCTTCAACAGAGGTCTCTCTCTCCTGGCTATAAATACTGGCTGAACCTTCGCCTCTTTCTCTTTTCCGACTCAGGCCTTGGGCCGCCATCTCGCGTAGAGATGAGGTAAAATCTCTCTCTTTTTCACTTAGGCCAATATGTGACATCTCACAGATACAGCGTTTCCCAAATTCTGGGAATGCGCTAAGAACAATACACGTACGTACGAACACTCAACAGCACACACACATAATTTCTCCATGCAAACACTATGTAACTTTTCATGTCTTTGTGCATTAATATATATTTGTTTACCCATGTATATCGGTCTTGTTTGTTTTCATTGTCTTCTTTGGACTTAATTATAGTCCAACATTCCTATGTAGCTGGACCGGCTAGCAGGAAATCTTAACCCAGAGATATCTCTTCACATCTTCACACCACGGTCCTCTACAGATCCATTTCCAATTTGTGGAAAATTATTTTTTCGTATATACTGACCAATGACAGATATGATCTCAGGCCCTTGTAAGAACCCGAATAGAAGACGTCTGTGAGTCTATTTTACGGAATAAATAGCCTTCAACTCAGTAGATGAAAGGAGACAATAAGGAGACAAGGCGAATCAACGTCAAGGAGCAGAAGGCATTTGAAATCAAGAAGAGAGCAACAAGAAGGTAGCAGTTACCAGCCAGCTACAGGGAGCCGAGAAGTTCACAGATTAAAATTCTCCTGCGGTTGGGCAACAAAGAATGAAAAGAATTCAAAGAATTTTTCCCAAGCACGAACAGTATGAATTTAAAAGGGACTTTTCTAAAATCTGCAAATGCCCCAAAGAGACTCGTGGGACAAGTAAAAGCAGGTGTTTTCGTTTTTCTGCCGTTTTGAATGGCTTTCTCTTTCGTTATTTTTAAAAAGTTTATCTTTTTCTTAACTGAAATCGTAATTTTTTCAATTTTTCAATAGTAATCCATTTGATCAGAAATTGGTTATCCTGCCTTAATAGGCGCAAAAAAGGATTTGTACCTTGTTTTTGTCTTTACTTGCGTAATAAATGTTATACCTTTAAAATTATACGCAGTGGTTGAGTTTTATTTTGTTATTTGCAACCTTGAACTCAAGGAGAAGAGAAGCACGTGTTCTCTCTTTTTCCTTTCTATTCCGACTAATTAGGTGGTGTTTGTCACAAGAACTTAGATTTAGTAGGAAATTAAAATTTTTATAACTGTCTTCTTTTTTTTTTTTTTAAATTTGTAGTGAACAAAACAAGATCTAGACTTAAAAATTCAAATGCTAAGCACTGACTCATTGATTTTGTTAGAAATTAAAAAGACTCGACTTGACAAACTTTGCTTAACATACACGCAAAAGCGAATCCAAAACAAAACTCGTGAAATTTCACACCTTAATGCGAAATGTTTTTCGGCCAATAGAAAACTAGGAAACATTTAAAAACAAAATTCAAATAATCTTCAATTCTCAGAAACAAATTCTTTTACGGACCTTTTCGCGAGCCAGCCGAATTTTGTTCGTCATCCAATGGAAAGACCCGAATCATATCCGGGAGTGAATTCCTAAATGAGCTTTTCAAGCCCCACAAACAAATCAAAAAGACGGGCAAGTTCGCCTGTCACCAGAGAGGAGACGAGCGTATTAACACATCCCTTGACAACCGTCAAGCGATCGTTATTATTATCTCTACCTTTCTCCCTCACCTCTTTTATACTTGATAAAAGAACGGAACGTTTTAAGACTGAGCGATTACTTCAAAGACATTCCTACCCTACGATAACGTTCATACATACATATATGCATACATACACACATACGTTCCTGTCTACGTACGCATAAACTCATTCTTTCAAGGACTACTACGAATATTTTGACAACCTTGTATCAACCAAAATACATTAATTTTATTTGTAGAGACCTTAATTGATTTATATGTATATAAATTTGTTGTTTCACTTTACAATTTGATTTTCTTGTTTTATACCCCTCTTATGTTGGGCTATCTAACTAACAAGGCCAAATCAAACTAATCTGTGTCAACACTCATAGACGTCACTATAACTGATAACCCACTATAATTTCACCATTATAGTATTTGTGGATCGTATCGACTACCGTTTCTAATAGTTGCAGTCATCTGTAAAGGGACTGACAGGGAAAATGTCAATCACTCTTTACACCGTGAAATATTTATTGATCAGACATTTGTCTTGTCAGAATGCCAGTAGGGGTTCCATGACGGTGAACAAATAATAAAAACGCTTGTTTAGAAGGGAAAAAAAAGCAAAAACAAACACCCAATAAGATCAAGACAAGAATTTAACATCTCTCTCTTGGTGAACTGTAAGTAGAATAATGGTGATTTCCTAAGCTTGACTTAGATGTGGCACAAGGCCAAAAGTGTCGGGCACTTAGTGAGGATCGAACTCAATACTCAGTCGTAATTGTTCTAGCGAGACAAGCTTGCTAATCATTGCACTACGTCGAGGTGCTCCTGTGTGTGTAATAATGTGATATAAAAGAAATATAACTTGTTCTTTTCAAACGGTAATTTAAGTGGGTGGTACCACACCTTTAGGGACAGTAGTGAGAGAAAAGTAGGGATAGGAGAAGTTAGAAAACTAGGTGATTAACGGGCAACAGGATGGCATTTAAATCAAGTAATATTATTTATTGTTTTTCCAATATATTTACTACAAAATCGAAAGCCCTTACACCATACGAACACATCTGCTTTTCATTCAAAGAATCAGATTAACAAGAATTACACATGAATATATTGGCTTATTTTAATTTGTGTAGTTGAAGATAAAAATAAAATCTACTGCCTATTGTAGGGATTGAATTCACAATCTTCAGTCAACCACCTGCAGATTTTAGCTTTTAAAGGCGATGTCACCCCTGTTGACTAGAAAAAATATTACCCAGTGGAGCTCTATACAAGCCAAGGCCTTTTATTTTTCCTTTTTTTAATATTTATTTAGTCTGTTGCCTAAACCGTTCTCTTTGACTGGCAGCGAACACGTGTCTTCCGGATGGACTTTATGTTTTACCATTTTCTTTTCGTCATTGTAGGAATTCCATTTTGAGCCTTCTTTGATTTTGATATACAGCACCGAATCGCCGAAGAATTTTAGAAGCTAAGCATGTAACATCGCTCACATAAGAGACAAATTTTATATATACAGGGGTTGGACAAAATAATTGAAACACTTGTTAAATTCAAAGAAAATTTATTTAATATGGAGTTGGTCCTCCTTTAGCCTTACATAGAGCTTTAATACGTCTAGGAATGGAATCATACAGCTTCCTGACTTCATCCAGAGGAATTTTCAGCCATTTTCCCATTAACACCTGCTCCAGCTCTTTACGACACGACGGTGGAGGATAGCGGCTCCTAACTTGTCGCTCCAAAATGCACCACAAATGTTCAATAATATTGATATATGGAGATTGGGGAGGCCACTCCACGTGTTCTAGCTCACTTTCATGCTCTTCATACCAATTCTTAACCACTCGGGCGGTATGTATTGGAGCATTATCGTCTTGCAAGATGCAGTCAGCATCAGGGGATAAAGTCTCGGCCATTGGATGAACATGATCACCCAAAATGTTCAGGTAATCTTTGCGTTGATTTTTACCATGCAGAGTAAGTACTGGACCGAGACATTTCCATGATATGGCGGCCCAAACTATCACTGATCCACATCCATGCTTCACTGTTAGAAGAAGGTAGTCAGGGTTGTAAGCTTCTTTGGGCTGCCTCCACACATAAACGCACCCAGAAGGTCGGAAAAGAGAAAAACTGGACTCGTCTGAGAATGTGACTTGCTTCCATTGGCCTGCAGACCAGGCATTGTGATCTCTGCACCACTTCAAACTCTTCTGAATGTTGCGAGTGGAGAGAAGAGGTTTCCTTCCATGATATCCAGCCCTATGGAGGTCATGACGAACAGTTTTAGTAGAAACTGGGCTATTCAGATGATTATTCAACTCCGCAGTCACTTTGGTCGCAGTAGTTCGATGATTTTTTTGCCACATTGCATTTCAATGCACATCGGTCCC
>OZ038499.1:42698594-42726094 GCA_964036315.1 Acanthosepion esculentum | reverse complement strand
GTGGGGACGGTCCAAGCAGTGGGTCCTCTGTTCCAACGTTTGACACTAACAAGTACACTACAAAGAGGCCGACGATTTATGGCAAAAAAGTTAAATGAACAGAGAAAAATTGACGAAGCTAAACAAAAACTGCAACAAGACGAGCTTAAATATAACCTGAAGAATAATACCTGAAACAGAATCATCAAAGAGACTCCCACACCTGTCAGCAAATCTCTAATGCCCACACCCTCTAAACTTACCGTAATTCCCCATGTATAATACACCTTCAACCTTAATACTGCGCAGACTGATACCTGTTTTTGTTTAATAAAATATACAATCTACCGGATTTGTAATGTAGTTTTTCACAAAAAAATGGTTTTAAACATAAAATAATATTATTCTAATTTAGTTTTATGATAATTATTTTATTTTACACCTGTAAGTATTGTTAGGTACTTATGATTATTTGACATTCTTATGGGGTCGCAATCACCGAATGTTAGTGTCAAATTGTCGTATGTTTGTGGTGGATAATCATTTCGTAACTGAAATCGATCTATCAAACGGCTATTTTTTGAAGAATTTTATGTAGCTGTGCATAATACGCACTAATTTTGCTTGTTATTTTTTTTAGAAAAAAATGCGTATTATACATGGGGAATTACGGTACACCTTTAAGTAAGGTTCTTATCTCTAAGAAGTTGCAAAAATCCATTCCTGTCTTGTCACCTTTTCTATCCTCTAAAAAGAATGAAATCCCTCAGCGGACACACAAGTTAGTGCACTGTGTCGGGCAAGATTTTTTCTTTTCTCGTCAGAATCCATCTTGCATATTTATAAATCTGCCATTCGTCCGTTCATGGAATATTTTTGCCATATCTGGTCTGGTGTTCCTGCTGTACATCTCGAGATTCTTTTACAAAATCCAAAGAAGGATCTGCAATGTAATCAACTCTGACCTGGCATCTCGACTTCAGTCTCCTTCTCACCGGCGTGACGTGGTTTCCCGCTGTCTTTTCTATAAATATTTCCATGGCAACTGCTCTAATGAGCTTTTTTCTCTGGTGCCCCGACTACGTGAATTTAAGCGTGTTACTAGATTGGCATCTGGGTCCAACACTTTTACTGTTGCAATAGCTAAAGGCAATCGCTACTTATGCTGCAACGGTTTCTTTTCCCGCACTTCCCACCAGTGGAACAACCTTCTGTTTTCTTGCTTTTCTGATAACAATCTTCAACAATTTAAATGCAACATCTATCACCATCTTGTCTTCTCAACCCTCTTCATTTTTTGTCCTTTCTCAGTCTTCTCATTCTTTCTTTTTTTTACTACCTGTAACCCCCACCTCTGCGTCTTTGTGGCATTATCGCCTTGCTTGAGATGAAATGGTTGAAAAAATATCGAAAAAGAGGGAAAAGGCCAAAATTCCGTACATTTTAGAGGAAGACGTCTGTAGTGTCTATGCCCCACCACCGAACAATTAGGAAAAACATTCCAGAGTTCAAGGAAATTTAAAGATCTAAACCTTTTGCTGGCCACCATTAAAGTTTTCAAAGTTGATGTGGAAAATTCTGCCAACTTTCCAAAGGTTCAACGGGAGCTGACAGTCATAAGAACTAGTTCGGGAGGGGCAGCAGATTTGGGCGATGGTGGAAGAGACAAAGGTTTCAACATCTTGTCTCCGCTAGTAGTAATGGACAATGTCAAAAAAAAAATGAAAGCAATTCTGTTCTGGGAGGGTCCCTGTTCATGCCCACACCTCCCTGTATAGAGCCATATTAATGGGACATCGGCGGCCTCTCCCCAAACAGAACAATCAAGACTGTTGGGACCGACGGCCGGTGTCCTTTACCGAACTGTGTTTGGACCAGACACTTAACCCTAGATTCAATTGCCAATGGCTCTGGTTAGCTAACATGAATGGCTGAGCTCGGATTCTCACAGAGCAAGATTCGTTTCTGTGGATGGGTGTTGTGTTCAGGAGACAAAGTATTGCTGCCATGTCTGGGCTGGGGCTACCCAGTAAGACATGTCAATTTTGGAGCTGTGGTATTACACTCAATTTGCAAGTTGTGGTTTAACATGATAAATAACGACACAAAATGTTTTTTCCAAACCGTTACCGTTTTTTGAGGAAATTAAGTTAAATTTAGGTTAAAAATCATAGCGTTGCAATTCCAGTGATCAGTGAAAGCCTTATAGGACAGCATTTTAAAATTTATAATTTACTGAAGCTTTACAAATTGTATATAGACAAGATGCATGACACAAACAGATTATTACTAAATCATTGTGCCATCAAATAAGACCTTCATTTACTTCAAAGGGAAATTATACTGAATAATTTAGCTATATTATGATGTAATATGTTATACAGTGCAATAGTTTTATTGTTATTTCCAATAAACAATGCAAATTTAAAACATTTTATCCATCAGTATTATAAATACTTTTATCTATTTTTTGTTTTTATTAATTATGATCTATCAAATCTAATTCATTGAGTAGCCTTTTTTGTAACCTTTTACAATATTTTTTAATAGTTTTTACTTATCAAATACAGTAATTTGAATATATTTCCATTCAATGTATCACATACAAAAGATATAAAGTTTATGTGGATTTGTTCTTGAAATAGTAAAATTTTGAAATCGGTTTGTAAGCACAAACCCACCCAAATTCTGATTTTCAATGCTTGTCCAGGCAACTAGAAGAATATACCTTATATGGTAACTTTTGAATCTCGCCTAATGCATGGAATAATAATGCAACACAAAATGTACTTAGAACAAGAATGTATTATAACAAGAAAGTGTACACAATAAGTACATATAGTATTTCTGTATATTTCTGGGAAGACGTTCCTGGAGAATGTGTTGACTAGTCGCAGTCGATCAGAGTCTCTAGTTGGATCTCGTGATTCCTCTCCCTCGTCTTCCGGTACCAACCATTATTTATATAGTTGGTAGTCACCTATGCAGATTAGGTGGATCCTACACAACAGTAACCTTAGGTATTTGTAAAAAAAATAAATAAACACTCTTCATCCCTATCCCCTCCACACAATATATACATAAATATATATATATATATATATATATATATAGATATATATATATAGGTAGTAATCTGTTGGCATAATCCAGGTGAGTCCTATTAACACAATATAGAATTTGAAATGTATTAAAACTGACTCACAAGGAGCGATCAATATTTATTTTCATTGGACAAGGCAAAATTTTCTTTACAATTGGAATTAAGATACCTTTAGTTAATGACCATTTTCACATACAAATTTGCAGGATTTTTCAGACTTTTTACGGTATCAGTTTGTAGTGGGATACTGGCTAGTTGGGTAGGGGGAAACCAATGAGCTGACCTACATCCTAATCAAACTTTGGTCATGTGACCATTATTAGTTCCAAGCTAATATTTTTTCCCAATAAGCTAAATACTTTGCTGTATTTCAAAACTAATTTAAATTGATTAGATGGAGTTTCTTTGTTTCTTTTTGTTTTTGTCCATAATATAAATCATAAAAGTAATTAAAAGCTTTTGTAATTAAATAATGTCAGTTTAATTGCATGTTTTTATTTTATGATTCAGAGCAGATTTTTGGCATCTGGTGTTTCTGTTTTACAGAAAAAAAAAAAAAATTGATTTAAATTCCCCAAACAAATCAGAATGCTTTTAACTAATATAAATATTAAGGGAGACAAAATTTAATTTCTCAATTTTTAAGGTAAATAAGTTGGGGGTGACATGTAAAACAAAAAAAAAATTTTTTTTTACACTAATTTCATTTATTTGTGCATAAGTACTGAAAGTTTCATTAAAATCCAACAATTATTTGATTCTTGCAAGAATTTCCAAATCAATGTTTTTCACTGCAAAAATGCTGCTAAAATTTCCTATACTAATTTTTGGTCTTCCACCTGCTGGCCCAAGATAAAGATTTTTATCCAAAATTTTTAACCTTCTAAAAAGAATCAAAAATATAATTTAATAATCAAAAAAAATTTTTTTTTTCTCAATAAAAACAGAAATATTTTGAAATTAAAACTTTGGACATGGGTCATTTTTTCATCATGGTATGCTAATTTTTTAGCAAATCAGTGGCAGTATCTAACTCTTATCTATCTTTCTAATCTCTCTCTTAAAATTCAAAACCATTTGGGGAAAGAATTCAAAGAAACTTTGTATCTTGCCTATTTATGAGTTCGTAAAAAAAAAAAAAAAGAATAATCCCTATTTACATCTGAATTGTGAGAGGATTGTTAGCTATTGAAAAAAAAATTGTTAACAAAATCTATACTTGGATGAACATGACCTACATTATTTGTTAACCTGAATGGAAGATATTGATTTCACCTAAGTCAGTCATGCCCAATAAATAACAGGTGGCATTACAGTTTTAACTCATATTCAATGACATCACCTTTTTGTAACACATTGCCAACCAAATGTTTTTACCTTGTGGCTATTATTGCATTTTACCTGTTTAATCATGATTTTTAATTCTTTTCCTTCAATTTTAACTCAGATTAGGTCATTTGCAGTGGTGTGCAGTAATGAATCTATTTTTGGGGTGTATTATGAAATTTGTTTGGCCTTGAAAAATATTGCCATCCATGATTGCATCAGATTACGCCCAGACACTATTGTCCCAACTGTCGATTAGTTGTCCTACAGCCATTGTCTGTGATGGGCATTACTATAAGGAAGCGTATGAAAATTGTAATGCTGTATGAACACACTGGCAAGCCTTACCAGTGAGCAAATAAAAGTACTATAGATTGGCCTGGAAACTCTCCTGATTTAAATCCAATCGAGAATCTGTGGTCAATCTGCAAGGAAGAACTTGATGGAATGAACATACCAAATACTAACATGTGCAATGGGTCATGTAACATTGGAGAGATACAGAAAAAAAGTAAATAAAAGAATTATTCATTTTGTTTCAATTAATTTGCATAGGGGTGTAAAGTCCTTTCACTCCCGTTATCCTCATTTGCTTTGGGCATTCTTTCATGTTTCTTATAACAATCCACCAAGGACAGGTGTTTCAATCTAGCTAACCTCCATTGTACTACTTTTATCAGGATCTCTTTGGGATTCTCATGTAAAAATGTGACTAAATTATTCATAAGTGGTTCTTTAGTCGCTGTTGGTAAGGAAAGCGATTAAGTGTAAGGGTCTTATTGGTAAGGCTGGGTGCAGGTTGACAGTTGATGTCAGAGAGGCATGGAGGAGATTAGTGAAGCTGCATGGTAACATGAGTGGGATGTTGTTGGCCAGGTTGATCCATCTATCTTCAGAGTTGAAACTGACATGGAGTGTATGGATGGGTCAGCAGCCAAGTGGTGAAGTCAAGATGTTTGGTAGAACTACCTGTTGTCAGCAAAGTGTGCTGTTTTTATGTGGTTTAACAAATTTTTTAGCAGCAACATTTATAATTGGCTGTTATATTTTAGATTTTTGCAGGTATTTTATGAACCAGATGTGATGCTTGGAGGCACTTGTGCAGAATACAACTTTTTGTTTTTACTTTCTTACTGCTCATATCCAGTGACATATCTAGTGAAATGTATTTGTCAGTGTGTGTGTGTATATATATATAATATAATATAATATAATGTAATATAATATATATATATATATATAATATTTTACATTGCTACACAAAAATTTCTATGTTTCAGGACTTTAAAATTGTTCTTCATCAGGTGATGTTAGATAACTTATGATTTACTTGGGAAATCAGAAAACAATTCAGTAGTTCATTTGAGAGTTAAAAAGGAGGGGGAAGCAAGATTCCAAAATTAAATAAAACACATTTTTGGGCATGTCTTGATTAACCAATCAATAGGTGGATCAAAGCTAAAATAGAAAAATGAAAATAAGCTTGGTAGGTTGGGGTTGTTGGGTTATAAATACATGTCTAGATAAGTTGACATATTAGACACGTTCAGCACAGATGACTTCTTGTTACGAAGATAAAGTTAAGATACTGTGAAGTTATATTTAACAAAAGGTTATTTTAATCATTTCACCCCAAGCAAGGCAGGAATGCCACTCGTACAAAGAAAGCTACAGGGGGTAAAAGTGAGACAAAAGACTGAGTATAAGGAGAATTGAGGAAAGCATAAAACTGAATGGTGTTCAAGAAGATAGAAGATGGCAGTTGATGGTGCATTTAAATTTTTGAAGATTGTAGTTATCAGGGAAGCAAGGAAACGGAAGGGAGTTCCGCAAACAGGAAGTGCAAAGAAAGAAACTGTTGGAGTAGAATTATTCCAAAAAGTGATCAATACATGCTGTTGAAATATGAATGCTTGTTTCTTGCAACCATAGACTTATTAAAACACCTTTCTTCAGCCAAGACGACAGTTGACAGATCTGTTAGGTATACAAAATACTGAATGAATGTTAAAAAAATAGAAGTAAACAATTTCTTCACCATCTCAAACAGGAGGATGTGTGGTCACTCACATAAATTTAAGCAGCACCACTTGTAAATTGTTGCAACATTCCATTTCTTTACCCCAAGGGTGATAGATAAGCAGAACTCTACCTAGTGTTGTTGTGAACACACCAAAGCTGGTTATTTAAAAAAAAATTAAAAAAAAACAAAAAAAAACTGAGGCTCCTGCTCAAATGAGCTGAAGAATTATCCAATTAATTCAAATTCAAATCTTTTTACCCATGAAATTTTTGCAAGCGCTGCTCTTTAGATCAAAAGCAGTGGCAACTAATATTTTGCACATGTAAATGACGGGTGTAAGGAAATGGAACAAATTTCAACCAGGCGATATTTTATATTTTGGTTCTTATATAAACTGTTTAACAGAAGAAAAAATACACTAGTTTGTGCACAAGACATTACAAGTTAAGTATTCTGTGGGTGATACACGTATGTGTTTGTATGAGATTATGAAAAAGTTCTGTTTCTAATGGGAAAGATATCTTAATGTCCGAGGCAGTCCAGCTTGGTGTTGTCACTTCTATCACATACTAAAAAGAAAGGAGACAAGAGAATGAAGAGAGGAAGTGGCTCATTTTTTTTTTTTTTTTTAATAGGTGCTTTTATGGGTGCCCTCTAACAACTTTTAAGGGTGCCCTCTAATAATTTTTTGTTGAATCCACAAAATAAGAAAAGCAAGAATTAAAAAAAAAATACAGATTTCACAACTTTCAAGATAAATGTAACATTTATTTTAATTTAGTTGTTATTATATCCTTGGTTATTATTATTATTATTATTATTATTATTATTATTATTTATGGAGCAGCATGCCTATAAATTGACCCAGATGTACAAATAGATGAAGTGCAATATGGAACCCGTTATAAGATCCAGTCTGATAAGTATATACCAAGCACATGCAGAACAGCCAAATATATATGGCGACTGGTTTGGATAAAAGCAATATGGTGGGACCCAGTTAAAAATACCTTCAGGTTGGAGAACCCTATCCGCTTAGATAATCACCGATTGAGTATGTTCCTATATATCTAGATGCGACTCCCAAGTCTCTTTGGCTACCTTATACTTGAAAACTTAAAAAGCAAAAAAACCCATCTGAAAGCCCAGCCATAATCCTCCCTGATTACTACCTCTCATAAACAGATAAAATTCATCTGCCACTAGGTGACATGCCCAACTGCTTATGGGCCGGCAACTAACAAACAATTTTCTGTTACTAAACAGGATATTTATAGTAACCCATCTTAATTCACCAAGACCAAAACAGGTACGTGTTAACACCTCCACTTACTATGATCAGAAACTACGAGGGCCATACCAGATGGAGAACAGGGGCATTTTAATATTATTTATTACAATTTCTTTTAATTTCTGTTGTAGATACATTTTCCTCCAGGTCCCAAACAAAGACCTAAGATCAGAAATGGCATCATTTTCTCTGACAATTTGTTTTAAAAACAAAACAAAACCTCTAAACACAGACATATTTTATATAGATAAATTCCTTTATAATGTGTGAGCTGTACTGCCATGAACAATCTTTTGTATTTCTTCAAGGCATGAGCTACCAAGGATCTCTTCAATGAGTCTATCAGAACTTTTTTCACTCTTAACCCAGGGCCCCAACTACAACTAGAAATATTGTCTTCAGAAGCCACATTTTTTAAATTTCCACTTCGAGATTTTTGTATTTTGATCCCAACCAGAGACTTATGACAAAAATTACATTTTTCATTGCAGATGTGTGTTAGACAAAACAAAACGACAACCTACATAAAATTTTCTATAGATAAAACCCTTTCTAAGGCATAAGCTGTGCTTTTAATAAAAACAGAGTGCTTAACCTTGAAGGTAGGTCCCAGTTGTAAATTTATTCAAGTTGGGTAACCCTGTTCATTCTGATGGTCTCTAGTTGAGGATGGTACCAAATATCTAGTGGTGACTGAAACTTAAAAAATCCTCTTGACACTCTACCACAATTACTCCCCACTACCCACACTCCTAAACAGAGATACACAGTTTATAAGCTCATAGGGGACATGCCCAACTGGTTAAAGTTAGCCCACTGGCAAAACCATCAGTGCCACTGAAAAGGATATTTACTGGACCTCATCTTAATTCACCAAGAAAAAACATGTACATGTGAAAACCTCTTGCAGATTAAGATTAGATGCCATGGGATTTCAGCATTATTATTATTGTCTTTTTCAGTGGGGGAAGGGTGAGAGGTTAAAAGTGCTGAGTCAGGAATGAAAAAGAACAGTTGACCACTACAAATCTTCAACTGTTCTTCTTGACAGACTTGAGTTTACAGAAGAGAAAAAATGATAAATTCCATTTTCTTACATGCAAATAAGAATGGTTATGTGGCATGAAGACGGAAATAAACACCAAGACAGTCAATTATCAAATGATAAAAAATTGTTTCTAAATTAATCCTTTGTAAATATTTAACATTTTTCAACCAATGGGTTGCATTCCTGCTGAAAAAAACATACATTGTGATCCCTTTGAAGAGTATATAAGCAAACTGACCAGGCCAGACAAGCAAGTAAGGAGATAGAGATGGCAACATACTGCAACAGATTCATGACTCCACGGCTTAAAAGATATCCCTTACTCATTCATCTGTCTTCCTCACAGAGTTACATGACACTGGTACTTCTCATTACTTTCCTTCTCATCATGAAAAACAAGGAATTTTTATACTCATACATGCTGAGAAAAAAGAAAAATGAAAAAATTGTAATACAGTAGAATCCCTGACAATCAAACTAAGAAGGCCTTCCGGATATGGGGATTTGGTTACAAAGTCCAGATATGAGGACTTATATTTAAATTAAATGAACTGAAATCAGTTTTAACAATTATTTTCAATGTTTATAGTAAACAAAATAAACTAATGGTGAGTGAAATATAGGGTGACCCCAAAAACCGGGAATTTTTAAAGTGTGTATTGCCAGATATGAGCAAGTGGCAACACTGACAGTGACCTTGAGCAAGTAAACATTTCACCATTTTAGTAACGAGAATGAAATTCACAGTATCCCAGCTGAGATGTTGCAGCAGTCAATGAGGAATCTCAACAGCAGATTTCAAGAATGCATTCGTACAGGAGGACACCATCTACAGGACATAATTTTTAAAAAATGAAAATTCCATCATTGTTTCTTAAATGGCATGTTTTAAGGTTTCAATTACTATGAATTAAATATTTTTCTTCCATCACTCTTGGTTTTATTGGATTGTTAAAATGTTCCCGTTTTTTTGGGTCACCCTATATAACAGAATTGATTTTAAGGAAAAAGAAATAAATTATGTAATATTAATGAAAATTCATTAAGTATGCCGTGTATGCCATGTATGCAAAACAAATAATGTAACAAGGATTTTTTAATTGCTGTTGCATGATGGTTCTTTCTCTTCTAATGTAATTCTAAAATTTCAGTCCAGGTTTCATGACAATCATGCATCTTGTCACTGTCTTGTTGCAGATGTGTCTTGTTGTCATCTTTTCCTCTTATTCCCATCATCTTTTGCACCAATACAAGCCATTAGGATGAAATAAGCATAAGCAATTATCCAAACAGAAATTTCAAATCAGTTACATATCACCCAAATAATTCAAATATACACATCAAAATCATGACTGGATGTGAGGGATTTAAAAATGATTTATATTTTTATATTTAAAAAGCTTTCTCGACTTTTTCTTTGTGGCATGTTGATTGAAATCTGCAACAGTTATCTTATTTTTTTTTTTTTACAAATCTTCTATCTCTTGAAGGGATATTTCTCATTGGAAGATCAGTTTGAAAGTTGCAATCCTAATGACACCTACAAAGTATTTTGGGAACTGATGGACTTTAGTAAAAACTGTTGCTTTTAAATGTATTCACCATTAAGTGAAAGGTGAGAATTTTGACTCTGAACTCACACTTGATCCTTGAAAAACAGGCAGATATTTATAGACACTGTTTTCCTCTCTCTATTTTCATTTGTTTACTAATAAAGCAGAATAACCTTAACAACTTGTACAAAAAAAAATAATGTTTTGCGGCAATTTTTAACATCAACTTGAGGTTTTTATTGTTCAAATGTTGAATAATTTTAACATATTCAACATTATGAATAAAAATAGGGACTTCTATATACTGGTTTTTTTTTTCAAGACTTAGCATGAGTAAAAAAAATTCATGGATTTGGATATAAAAAAAACAAAACAGAATTAAATTGAAATCTGAAAATCTTTTATCCTTTAATAGTCGGTTATGCTTAGTTTAATTTGTAACGTAATATAAATGTAGATAGAAAAAAAAAAGCAAATATTGATGAGATAGGGTTACAATGGACTGCCTCAGAAACTCAATCAGGATCATTTATACATATAATATATAATCAATTCCAGTTACTTTTCTGGGTTACTGTTTAAAACAAAACTGAAATGCTTTTTATCAGCAGGATACAGTATTGTCAAATCATCAATCAATTTCATATTTAACAGAGTTAATAGTTCTCAATGACTTCAGTTATTGTTTTCTTTATCTTATTCCCCCCTCCACACACACACACCATATTAGTCGAACAAAACAACCGACATTGTTAACGGTGTGATTGCTCACTAGGCTTTTATGAGTGTGCATCTGAAAACATCATAGGCTGACTTTGAAGGAGTATAAGAAATTTAAGCCTCATGAATGTATATCAAGTTTTCAGTGTGTTATAACTTGCCCATAGTGATATAACATGTCCTGCTTAAGCTACTCACCATGACATCATTAGAAATTCCCCCTGGGCACTCCAAACTTCTGACTCATTTTGAGTTCTTTGCTTAATGTGTCTTGACTCGTTCATTTTTTTATTACCGGGGAGGAGGAGTCTTATTTACTCCACAACACAGTGATAAATCAGACGCTGTGATGGGCTCTTGCTTAAATTTTAGATTTAAAAAATATTTATGGTACATTTTGATTAGTGGTAAAATAGCTGCATTTGTTTTTCATTCAAGGAGGACAGTAGATAGCGATTGACTTTGCATTTAAATATTTGAAGATTATAGTTGGCTGGAAAGCATGGAGCTGAAAGGGAGTTCCACAAGTGAGAAGTGTCATTATTTTCTCGTCAAGTTACATGTGCTATCCATTTTAGTTGTTGCTGCTGTTGGTAGTTTCTTAAGTGAGGTAGTTTCTGTTATTTTGTACAGTTCTTTGTGATTCTGTAGAGCCAGTCCACAATGTTCAAAGAGAGATGATCTTTACCAAGACATTCAGGCTTTATTTGTTCAAAGTCTTTACCCGCCATTGATCTTAAAAGTGGTTATATACCACTGAGAGTTATTTCTGAACAGGTTCGGCACCATGAATGACGTCCATATGAAACTTTCGATTTGACAAGGCTATTTAAGAACATGACCCTTGTTAGAAAAATATGTATCCCTAAGGGAAAATGTCCTTATATCTAATGTGCCTTAGGCCACTCAGCCATGTAAGACCTCCTGATTAAACAAAACCTGAATAGTGCTTTTTTTGAACACATATCTTTCCCGATTATTGAAATATACATATCTTTTCGGTTTTGTATCCTAATGTAAACAAAGACAATTTTTTAGGAAATATATATTTTAATGTATTTGTTTAAATGTTATTTTAAATTAAAAATGTTGGATTTAATCCATTTCCAGTGCACAAGGTCTGAAGAATTGTGGTCTTTGCCAAGACCGACAGGCTTAACTCTCACAAAGCCATTTTTAGCTATCAGTCTGAGAAAGTGGTTACATACAACTGACAGTTTAGATATTTCTGAATGAGTGTGGTGTCATGCCTGCCATTTATACGAAAGTCTCAATCTGATGTAATTATTTAAGAACAGGACTCGAATTTTCAAATTAATGTTTTGGTTTTGTAGTAGTTTGCAATGTTGGGCAAAACTACCCCCAGTGCAACTTATTATGTGTTCAGTTTCTTTTTTATACTAAATTTGTTATAACTGATCCATATGCCATGGTATCTGAAATGTTTAGTATTTACTAATTCCACATAATGAACTTTATGATGTGTTCAGGGTAAGTGCCATCACTGCTTTCATTCATATCAAAGTTTCTATTTTAGAAAGGTTTATCTTAAGTCCTGTTTCCTGGAATACTTGGTAGAGGATATCAATTTTCTGGTCAAGATCCTTCATATCCCAACTCAATGGCTTTAATAATAGAGACTTTAATTATACAGGGTGCGATGGGTAAATTGGCGCCTAACACAAAAATGAAAATAACACTGACACCACAAATTGTTTGTGGCACCAGCCCCATTACTTTTAAGACCTCATAGTTTCTTTTCTTAAACATGGAACTCTCTTCCTTCCCTGCCGCCTACAATCTTCAAAAGTTTAATTGCTGGGATTCCAGGAGGTCCACTCTAACCCAGGGTGGGAGCACCTGTAAGGGTCCCAGATATGGGAAAATATTAAATCCCCCAAACTGGGGTCAAAACATTAAAGAAATATAAAAATATATTTTTATATTAAAAATGCCTGTAATGTATTTTCATATTAAAAAATTACCAGTAATACATTTTCATTGGGAAAAAAAAAAAAAACAGAAAAAATTGTTAGAAACAAAAAACTGTTAATTAATATCAGTTTTTCTATATGGCAGTGAATTCTGGGCAATCACTTCAAAGACAAAGAGACTTGAAGCAAGAGAAATGTGATTCTAGAGAAGGATGCAGAGAATACCATAGATCGAACATGTGAGGAATGGGGACGTTTTAGAGGAAATGGAAGCAAAAAGGGCACTTATGCTTAACATCAGGAAGTAATAACTGAAATCTCTAGGGCAGATAATGTGGAAAGAGGAAAATTTGATACTCACAACACAGATTGAAAGGAAGGGGGATTGAGGAAAGCAGTGGATTACCTTACCTAACAAGCTCACGTAAAGAGGTGGCAGAACAGGGTTTAGGAGAGATAACAAAGATTTACTCAGCGCTACAAAGATAGGATAATGTGGAGAGACACGATTGCCATTGTCCTGAAGGAAGATTGGTACATAGAAGTTTAGGACTATAAAGAATATCTGAATGAATATATTCACTTAGTCTTTTGCCGGTATTTTTGATAGAGCTAAACCAGAAATGTTTCTAAGGAAAACAAAATCACCCAATCTTTATAAGAAACGGTTGAACAATACAAAAATGGTAAAAATAAATTGGATGCATTCAACAAAAATGAAGCCTCACATTAAATTACAAGGTAACCAAAAAAGTTCTGTCGTTTTTAATGGAAAAAAAGAAAACGCTTCACAGTATGTGTAACTTATATTTAGTCTTCGATATCCATCGGCATCCAGCACCTTCTGCCAACGTGTCTCCAGCTGTTCAATGCCCTTGCGGTAGAACTCGGGGGGTTTTGACGCAAAGAAATCCGTGAGGGCTTTGCTGCGCAACTCTGGTTCATTGGCGAAGGATTTCCCACGAAGATGATTACCCAAGGAGTGGAAGAGGTGGTAATCGGATGGCACAAGGTCAAGTGAATAAGGTGGATGGCACAAAGTCTCCCACCCAAGTTGCTGTATGGTATCCTTGACCACTCGCGCGACATGTGGCCTGGTGTTGTCATGGAGGAAAAGCACACCTTTGCGATTCACCAGTGCTGGCTCCTTCTGGCGCAATGCCTGTGGCACACGTTTCAATTGCTGCGAGTATAGGTCTCCATTAATCGTTTGATAGCAGTTCATAATGAACCACTTGACGACCTGTCCACCAGACACAAAGCATAATCTTGCGTGGGTGCATAGGCGGTCTTGTGGTGTGAGGGACAGCATCCTGAGGAGACAACCAATGTCTAGAACGCTTGGGAGTTTCGTACAGAACCCACTTTTCATCAATGGTAAGCACTCGATTGAATAAGGATGCGGTACGGTGGCGAGAAAGCAGCGATATGCAGGCTACCACTAGTTGTCCCTTGTGGACCTCCAACAGCGTTTGTGGAACCCACTTGTTCAGTTTGTACGTCTTACCTAGGCGGTGCAGGTGAAGTCTAACTGTTTCATCGGAAACGTTGAACTGTATTGCAAGTTCCCCACAGGTTAGACTACTGTCCTCTTCAATGGCCGCCTTCAGGACTCCGTCATTCAAGACCTGTGGTCGTCCACTGCGAGGCTCATCATGGAGAGACAAATCTCCCGAATTTTCGAAACCAACGCCTTGCAGTACGTTCATCCACAGTACTATCCCCAAACGCTTGACATATGCGGCGACTTGATGCAGCTGCTGATAAGCCTACTTTGAAGTCGTAAAGCAAACAGCCCCGAACGAGATCTCTAGACACTTCCATCCTTCTCACAGCTGTCCGGCTTATAACTGATGGCCGGGCACGGTGCGCGTGTTTTTTATAACGTCTGATGTTCCTACTTCCGGCTGTCCGAATTTGAAAACAATTGCTACACGCATTTCGTATATATTTCAATTTTATTCAATGACTAATCAAAAAACGGACAGAACTTTTTTGGTTACCTTGTAAAAAAGAAAACATCGTAAACATTGCCAAAATTCAAAATGAAAAAAATAAATTTTATTGGAGACTATAATAATATCATTTCTTTTTACTGATATGTTTTTTTTATCGTCAACACAAAATGAAAAAGTTTAAAACATCTTGTGAGTGCAATATTTATAGACCAGATTTGATTTTTTTTTTTTTTAAGTTTAAATTTTTTTAAATAATTTTTTTTAGATATTTTTACATTCATTTTTGTGCATGGAGAAAATCTTTGCATATAATGCTTGTAATTGTCTCAAAAGAATCTGTTGTAATTGATATTACTGAAAAAGAATTGGCATTGCATAATATTGTCATTTATTTAATAATGAAAGATGGTAAAAAAGAATTTAATTCCCAACAATGGATGCCACCATCTCAAAACAAGAAGGAAAGTTAAATTGAAAAAAAGAGTTAAATATTTCAGGTTGGCTTAAAAACAAGAGAAAATTATGTTTAAAAAAATGGATCTTTTTCCTTGAAAGGGTAAATATTTTATAAACACACCATTTATACTACAAATAAGTTTATAACAAGTCAATCAAATTTTAAATGTGATAACACACAAAATAATAATTATTTTTATCATATATTTGGCACAATGTTTTAAATTATTCAGTTTCATATTTAACTTCTTATTTCATTCTGAATTTCTAGTTTCTTTGACTAAAACTCTGAACTTTTATTTACTGTTGAATTAATTTTTCTTTTCTCAATAGAAGTAGATAGGTATCATCCTGTTCAAACTCCTCCTCCGTCTTTTAAACAGGAGTAGAGGTTTATTCCTTGTTTCCTGTTTAGGAATGGGTTTCTGGTTCCTTCCAAAGCCTCTTATGCAAAAACAGTTCAAATGATGTAAATAGTTACAATACCTCATCTCAGAAATATAAACAGATGTTTAACATGGTATGTTTTGAAAGAGTGAATCCCAATTCCGATGAGATGAACTCTCTAATAATGCAGCACCAACATTATTGAATAAAGATTTCCCTTGTTGTATTACTTGATATTTTTTTCCAGTGGATAGTATCATAGTAACAATATGATTATAGATTAAGGGTTAATTTGTACCTGTTTGAAAAGCATTTTTTTATAATCATTTCACCCCAAGCAAGATGGTAACTAGTACTCAAAGGGTTACAGGGAGTGAAAGTGTGAAGAGAAAAGAAGAACATCATTCAAGAAGATACACGATAGCAATTGATGTTGCATTTAAATTTTTGAAGATTATAATTATCAGGAAAGCAAGGAAATGGAAGGGAGTTTCACAGGTGGGAAGTGTGAGAAAAGAAACTAGTGGAAAAGAAGAGACAGTTGCATTTAGCTATTTCAACAGTGAATGGGTTGGCCAATCTAGTGGCATGTTTAAATTCAAGTAGTCAGGACACCAGAGAATAAAAGCTTGTCAGAGCAGTTGCCTTGAAAATATTTGTAGAAAAGACAGAGGGAAGCCACATCACACTGGCAAGTAAGTGACTGAAGTTGATATGCCAAGTCAGAATTAATTACATTACAGATCCTTCTTTGGATTTTGTCAAGAATCTTGAGATAAATATCAGGAGCACCAAACCAGATGTGGCAGCAGTATTCAATGCATGGACGAATGGTTGATTTGTCAATGTGCAAGATGGATTCTGATGAGAAAACTTTTCTGGCACAAAGCAGTGACCCAACTTTCTCTATGGTAGATGCAGCTATTGATTCAATGTAGTTGATCCACTGCAAGTCAGTGGAAAATGTGAGGCCAAGAAGGTGCAGTGTCTTGCTCTCCAGGAGTCTAGCATCTGCCATGCTGATGGCAGGCAGAAAAGTTTCTCTATGATGGTTAAATGAGAGCAGTTTTGTTTTGGAGGCATTAAAATTTACAAGCCATTTTCTGCCCCAGTTAATCATTGATTGGAGGTCTTTTTCAAGTTTACTTTGTCAGCTGTGACTGATTTGCTATTGAGACAGGAGTAAATAGTAGTGTCATCTGCATAAATGCCTATTTGGGAACTGATGACGTTTTTTTTAAAGTTGAAATAGCAAATTTTGGATGAGAGAAAAAGAGACTGAAGAATTTTAGGAAAATTAATTTGATTGGAAGATGTCTTCATTCTTGAACACCATTTTGAATTTTTCTAAGCACCAAATGAAAATTAGAGTAGTTCTTCACTTTTTGCATTCCTGACTTTTTTTTTACTTAAAAAAAAAAAGAAAAAAAGTGTCTTGACTTTGTTTTTCATTTGAGCCCTAACAATTAGCAAAATGTTTCACAGTTCTTTCTCATGTCTTGTAAATGTGTTCTGGTTGAAATTCCAGAAATGTAATTTTCTGTTAAATAATTCAGTTGTCTAATAGTATTTGAAGTTTTCTAGAATCATTGTCAATTCCCTTTTTTTTCTTTCTTTCATTAATATTTCTTTCATCTTTTTCTTTTTCTGTTTATTGCAACTTCAAGATTATCATTCAAGAGCTGCTTGTACACATAAGCTATTGGAAATATAAAATCCACCTACATCAAGGCACAAATTCATATTTTTACAAACTTTCTCTTCCAGGGCAGCTGCATTACTGTTTAGGCTACAAAGACAAACAAGCAAGTGCACTTAATAATAACTGAAAATAGTACATTTATGAAATTCAAATACTACTAGTGTGCATTTTATGCACATGAAGATGGCAGTCAGAGAAGTAAGGAATATAACTATTTGTCTTGATTTGGATGAGTTTCCTTGTAGCCTAATCAGTAAAGCTGCTGCCCTGGAAAGGCAGGTTCCCAAAGATTGGAATGACAGAGGCTAATTCTTCATTCCTGATCCAGGCTCATTATAGAATAACCATCTGGTAAATGGGATAAAAAAAAAAGAAATTAAAATGAAAGAAATAGTAGTAACATAATAAAAAATTAAGAATTGAAGAAATATATGTGAGACCCTAAGTTGAGAAATGTTTATTACTGTCTAATGGTTTTACTTAATAGTAAATTGACACTTTTTTTTGTGGGTGGAGGAGTTCTTCCACCCATTTATTTTTTTCAGATTCAGGGGTCAGTTTTTAAAAATTTCATAATTTGAGGGCAACCCATTGAGCTTCATGTCAATTTTATAACTGACTACAGTCATGGGAAACTATTTGGTTCTCTTCATTGAGTCGTCAACAACCACTCAGAGATGGGCAACTATACAAACCAATTTACAGATTTTATACTAATCAGTACATCCTGAGAATCCGTAAAAGAGAAAATATAAATATCAAAACCATAGATTAAGTTTTAATAGTGTTTTTTTTTTTCTCGTACTCTCTACCACTCAGTAGTGGCTTTATTGTCTTGCTTAGTTAGGATGAAATGATTAAAAAAAAAAAAACTAAACTATTACCAAACTGTAATTATTATATAAAAGAAATCACCATTATTATTGTTGTTGTTGTTCTTGTGACACATTGATATGTTCATTGGAAATTCTCATCTTGATGAATGGTGTCAACCAAACCCCCTCACACTAAAATATTATTATTACTATATATCTTAAGCAATTGTTTAATTATATATATATATATATATATATATATATATATATATATGTTTTGAACAATAAAAAAAATATTAAAAAATTTAAATTTTCAGACACACTGGATTGTATATTAATATTTTGTTTTATTATTTCATTTAGGTTCCTCGACTAGTTTCGGCTAGCATGTTTAAATTCAAGTAGTCAGGACACCAGAGAAAAAATATTTCTGCTTGTTAGTAGGAGTGAACTACAGAAATGAATGACTTTCTGAAGAAAATGAACTTTATCTGTAGTTTTCATTTGCTTTTTTTATCGTTAATTTTGGTCGGTCCTTGTGTTGGTCAAACGGCCTCTTTTAAGTTGTTTTTAATATAGAGTCCGGGGAGATTCATGTGACTCAGAATATGTGACTATATATATATATATACACTTATTATTGTTGTATCTAAAGCAATTATTTTTTATTATGGTTGAGTGAAGGAGCTGTACGCCAACAAATTAATGTTGGGGTACAAATATACAAAGCAAAATTTACACATCATAACATCCAATCTGACAAGTGTATACTGCGAACATGCTTCACAGCCAAATGTGTGCAAAATGATGACAGCTTTTGATAAAAGCAGTCAACAATCTTGAAGGTAGAACCCAGTTTGAAATACTTAGTCTGTTCACACAATCTCTGATTGATGATAAGTATCTAGTCACCTGAGCTATGTCATTCTTCACACTTAAAAAACAACAACCCTCTCAACACCTGGCCATAAAGCTCTCACCCAACGGAACATACCCAACTGGCTAAAATCAGCCAACTGTGAAACCAATCTGTGAAACTGAATAGAATATTTACTGTAGACCATCTTAATTCACCAAGACAAAAATTGTAGATATTAATGCCTCATTTTTTTTGTATTAATATTCACTCAGTACATGGCCCAAGAGCCACTCAAGGTAGACCGTTACTGTGTGGTGTTCTATGAATAAGAAAAAGTAAGTGTAGTTCACAAGGTTTATGTAGGAAGGATAACAGTTAACTGTAGACTTTAAGTAGTCAAGACTGTAGTGATTGAGAAAACGTCTTGCCAGGTGTCTGTTCCACAAAGCAGCAGTTCTTGGGAAGAAGCAGTTTGTATGGAACTTAATTCTTATAAATGGAGTACAAAGGGAATAAGGCTGATTCCCCATTGTGTATGAGGCATGATGGAGGGTCACAGTTGCAAAGGTCAGGGGTGGTGAGACTAAGGAATGTAGCTCGTCAGAGCTCATGCCATGCAAACAGTGATAGACTAGCGAGAGGTTTGCGACATTTCATCTGTGGGGAAAGGGGTTGTAAGGTGGAAAATAATTCATCACCCACAAAGCCATGAAGATGCTTTTGAACGCTATCAAGACAGGAAAGTGTGGACTGGGCAGCCTCTGGCTCAAATATAGCAGCAATATTCCATTTTTGGTTTTATCTGGCTATTGCAGAGATAGAGTATGCTAGGAGTCAGATACTTACTGGAGCGGGACAGAGAACTAACCATTTTTCCAGCACCTTTAGCAATAGATAAGATATACAAGTTCCACTTGAGGTCTGGGGAGAGCTCGAGTCCCAATAGATGTTTTAGACAAGGAGCCTCTTTGAGAGAAGACCCATTCATCCTGACAGGTGAAAATTCAGAAAGAGTCGCACCTGGGCATATTATTTCATTTCTGCAGGGAATATGGTGCTGGTTGCTGGCAAGAAGTTTATTTTCTGACCACCTCTTGTGACTTAAGAAAATAAACTGGTTGTTTGTTCATTGAATCAAGAGACAATATCCAGTACATTTTGAAGTAACTTTGCTCTTCCAAGCAGGCATGTGTTTTGTGTAGGTTCCATTTTCAAATCATAATGTAATAACAGCAAGTTTTTTTCCATGTATTTTGTATAACACTCTAAATTTCAAATGATTACTGTCTGTATAACTACTTTATTATTATTATTATCATTATTAAAAAGAATATTTTATTACCAGTTTTATTTTTATTTTCAATGAATTATAAAAATAAAAAAGCAGACATGCAACATGTAATTTGTTCTATTGCAACATCTTATTCACATTTTTTTTTCTTTCACGTGAAAGCCTTTCATGAAAAAAAACAAAACAAAAAAAAAACAGGTTTTTCTTCAGAAATCAGCACCATTGGCCATTCTTTAAATCTAATAACATCTTCCACAGATCCTCGAAAAACAAAAAGGAAATTGTATATTTTTTTTAAATATTTTTTTTTTTTTACTATTTACAATGAAAAGAATTTAGAAAAATTTAGTTTATAACAAAGTTTAAATGTTAGATAAACTTGTCATCTCATACAACACTTATTTTTTTAGTGTTTGATACCAGGAAGAGAACTCAAGGTTTTGTGTAGAAGTTTCTGATTTGATTGGCAATTACTGCAGACAATGTATTCATGGCTTGGCTCTTTTTCCTGTAATGAATACGTCTAGTTTTGACAGTAAGAGGACTCCAAGGTATCAAGTTTCTCTTAATATTTTTTTTAATCAAATGGAACAATAATGCTACAATAATAATAGAAAATAAATTAATTTCTGCAAACGCATTGCAAGCAGTTAGAATTAAAGTTCTGTGAAACTAAAAACAAAAGATGAAACTTGATGTTTGTGTTCAGCTTAAAAATAAATAAATAAATAAATAAATTTAAAAAAATTTTAAAAAATTTGGCAAAAATAATTTGTGTCATTTTCACAAGTGGCAGATTGTGAACATGTGTAACTTTTAATTTTAAGAATTTCAGTCATTGTGCATTTTTAGGCCTATACATCCTTGCTGCTGGGAGTCAGGTGCTTTTACCAAGACACCATCACTAGATCAATTAACAGTGAAGGTTAAAGAGCCTCTATCTACCCATGAGATCAGAACTTCATGCGAGTACAGCAATTATTGGCTTCCAAACAATTTTAGCTACCTAAAGCTTTGGCCCAGACAATAGAATGGTTTTCAAGAACTTACCAGTTGTACTGTACACTGGAATTATCTCTCCATGCTGATATCACAAATAGACCATAGTGAGTTCAAATGCTAAGCACTTGACCATGTTAACATATAATACTTTTTTACTTAGTTGCAAATCTGAAATGTGCGTCAATATTTCCGAGATGAGGTGTTGTATTTACATTGTTCAGGCTGTTGTTCTCATCATATTCGCAACATTTCGGCCGTTGTACACTCTAGACTTCAAGTGATATACATTGGAATTTCAAACTGAACCCTTTATTTTGTCCATTAGGGTAGATTGTTCTAGTTCCACATGCCATGCCTTTTCTGGATATTTAATTTTCAGTTATTAGTAACTCAACAAGTTTTTGTTCACCTCTGCTCTGCTCCACTTGGCCATGTGATGAGATAATGCAAAGAACCAGAAGTTGTTATTCTTTTGAAATCACAGGATTGTTTTTTTTTTTCATCTATATAAAATTTCTACAGTAACAAAGTAAAAGTTTTCAAACTCACGATCAGATTCAGAAGAAAAGTTTCTAATCAAATTGCATAAGAAAACTGAGCTTAATGCGTGAATATTAAGATATTGCAATAAACAGCCCCAGAAATAAAAATAAAAAAAATAACAGTTTATATTTGAGATAAAGAATTCTATGAAAACGTTTTTGGGTTTTTAGCAAATTACTTTTTCAGTTAATTTATTCAGAGAAAATAAATAAGACTTAATTATTTACTTTGGTTTTGTGTGACTATTTTACATTTATTTTCAATAACATTCAAATTCTAAAATGGTTTGGAACAACGAGGGTGATGTGATGGCAGCAAGAACAGTAACAAAAAGAGTCCTTTTGCAATATATTAAGATTCAAAACAAAATTCAATAAACATTTCATAAATATATCATCAGGATTAAACCTCGGCATCAGCATACAACTTTTAAATTAAAACATAAAAGTTCTTTCAAAACAAAAACAATGTTGAAAAAAAAAAACAAAAAAATAAACAAACAACCACCCATTTTTAGTATCCTCCGAGAACAAAGCAGACAGAAATCCCCTGGAGTCTGCATCAGAAAAATTGGACGTAAAAATCTACTGTATATGAATTTTTGTTCTCTTTGGTTACTATTAAAAGTTTATCTGGCATTTTTCCTTTTTAAGTACGTCTTGAGAAGAAAACATCCTGAAGAACTGGATGGTTCCCCAATATGGCAGAAGAGGTTGTGCAACCATTTTCAACATGGTATTAAATCTTGGTTCTTCCACAAAAGAAGAGTGGAAAAAAAATTTTTCTCATGTTCAATTCTGTTTTACATGAATTGATGGCGTAGTATGTTTTCCTCATTGGGGATCTATTTGGAGATGTATATATATTTGAATAGACATTTTTTACAAGTGTCTACCCAAGAGTTCTGGCAATTTTGAACAGATTGATCAATCTTTTCATCTGAAATGTTACACAGTGTTTCTTGCATCTTGTCACAGATATTACACACAGCTGTAAAAATCACTCCACCAAGAAATAAAAATCATTATTATCTACTTTTCTTTCTTTTACAATTATTTCATGCATCTGAGTTCTTCAAATGTTAGGGTAGTACCTAACTCACACAAACACACACATATATTAAATAAAGAATAAAGACAAAAACTTTTGTCTTTATTCATAGTGTCCTTTTACAGATATATTTTTAGTTATATCTGTTGTTTTTTTTTGCTCATATTAAATAATTTTTACTCATATTAAATAATGTATAATTTAGGTGGCAAGAATTTATTTAATCAAATTTTATTAAATTCAACCAATAAGGCCTGTTTAATTTTTTTTTCTTATACTTTTACATTTTTCCAATAAATTGTTTCACATCCAGATAAAATTTTGTGGATAATTTAATAATAATTTAAATTTCTATTGCATTTTGCTCATGTCTTTTTGACCATCTTGGTCATTGTCAAGAAAAGAACTTTGGACATTTTAACCATAACTTTGTTCTGGTTGTACAACAACTTATTCTATAATTGATTAAATTAAACACATAGCTTTTTGGTTGAATTTAAAAATATATACATACATACATATATATATATATATATATATATATACACACACACACACAGTTAAGTTGAGAATAAATAGAGTACAATTCCAATGTTTGTAGCATTTAATTTAAAAGAGGGCTCAATACAAAGTAGAGCAATATTATTTATTTTAGGATATTAAATCGAAAACATGTCAAAAGTGCAACACAATTGCAGTTGTGTTTCAATGCGTATCAATGCATCTCATCAAGCAATTGTAAATTACTGGTGAGTGTATGATTTATTTAGATTTAGAAGCAAAATACCTCTTTTTACGAAAAAGAAAAAAGCGAGGTTATAAGGTTTGTGGGCTTTACTCTGATCAACCAATCAAATATTTTAACATAGATCAGTTTAAAAAAAAAAAAAAAAAAAAACTATAACTTGTAAATCTTTGAATGAACTGTGATTCTTATGTTTACATGAAAAATTACAAATAACCAAATTTGCTGACAAAAAAAAATCTGTTAAACCAAAGGAGTGAATTAACTGTAAATTACTGACACAGTTTATCTTTTACCTTAAAATATAGTTAAATTTTTTTTTTAAAGTATGTATTACCATTTCTTATAGCCATAATGTATTAGTATATAATGGTCCATCCTCTATGGGTAATTACCTTATTTTGTTTATTCAACTTAAATATTGCTATGTATTGCTGTCCAGTTAGTATTATTAATATCATATATAGATGTTCCACATTTTTAAAACCCCTTTAAGAAGCTTCCTGAATCTAAAAAAAAATTAAAAAAAATTTTTTTCTACTAACTTTAGGTCTGATTAACCACCCCTCCCTTAAACAAACTGAACATGTCATATTTGTCTATAATCATGATAGGTTTGTCGCTGGCATATTTTCCACAATCATCAAAGATGTCGTGTTTATGCGCTGTTTTATGGTGACATGAAAAAAATAACTCATCCACCTCCATCCTCTGAGATTTTCTTTTTAGCATAGATCTGATATTTAATTGTTTAATCAAGATGTACCAACAAGTCTAATTTTAATTCTGACCTTATGTCCACCCTTTAACTTTTGGAAGACAGATAACATTTTGTTTTTAAATTTCCTTAAAAATCATTTAATCACCAGTTATTTACCATCACCTGAAGAAGTACAATCATAGCATTGAAACATGAAAACTTTGTGTAGAGATTTCAACATGTTTTTATTATAATCTCTTATAATAAATATATAATAATAATAATACACACATACATACAGGTAGGTAAGGTAATATATATATATAGATAGATAGAGAGAGAGAGATAGATAGAGAGAGAGAGATAGATAGAGAGAGAGAGATAGATAGAGAGAGAGAGAGATAGATAGAGAGAGAGAGAGATAGATAGAGAGAGAGATAGATAGATAGAGAGATAGATAGATAGAGAGATAGATAGATAGAGAGATAGATAGATAGAGAGATAGATAGATAGAGAGATAGATAGATAGAGAGATAGATAGATAGAGAGATAGATAGAGATAGATAGATAGAGAGATAGATAGAGATAGATAGATAGAGAGATAGATAGAGATAGATAGATAGAGAGATAGATAGAGATAGATAGATAGAGAGATAGATAGAGATAGATAGATAGAGAGATAGATAGATAGAGATAGATAGATAGAGAGATAGATAGATAGAGAGATAGATAGATAGAGAGATAGATAGATAGAGAGATAGATAGATAGATAGAGAGATAGATAGAGAGATAGATAGATAGAGATAGATAGAGAGATAGATAGATAGAGATAGATAGAGAGATAGATAGATAGAGATAGATAGAGAGATAGATAGATAGAGATAGATAGAGAGATAGATAGATAGAGATAGATAGAGAGATAGATAGATAGAGATAGAGATATAGAGAGATAGAGAGAGATATGGGTATGGTAAAAAAAACATCTATATGCACATATACTTGCATGTACATATTCATCTTTTGCTCAAGTGTTATAAAAACGGTGCTCAATGTTATATAACAGAGCTATTAATTATATATTAGTAAATACACATAATATCCAACGTTGATAGCATGACTCGGAGTTTTATGCAGTTAGCAACTGACTGTATAACTGCATGAAACCGAGTTGTGCTATAGATGTGGCATATTATAAGTATTCACTATAATTTTATATCTAATTTGTCAACAATAAAATCTCTTCAATTCTAAGTAAATATTTACTAAACTTAGCCCATTTATGCATGATACCCAAGCAGATAGGTGTGGTCTTAATCCTGATCCAAACTAAATATATTAGCCTATAATATTTTTTGTATCATAACGAAGGGATTCCAGCATATTATCTTCTTCTATGTGCTGTGTCACATCAGGACGTGGGGGATCACAGCTCTCCTCAACCTCCAATCCCTTGCAGCTATTAGTAATGTTTGTCCCTTTGCTATCCCTCCTTCCACTTTCCATTCACATGACTTCATTAAGTGGCTTGCTTCCCCCTCCTGTCTGTGAGTGAGTGTCAAATTCTCCAAACCCTCTTTCCTCATTATGTATCAAAAAAATTTCAGCTACCCTTTTCCTGAGTATAAGTATGCTTTTTATTTCCATTTTTCTTAGAAATTTCTCCATTGCTTACAATCACATACTCAGTATCTTTCTTTATACATTTCTGTTGCCTGAAATCTTCCCTTCATGTGTGAGGAAATTGTCCAGCATTCACTGCAATACAGGAGGATCGATATAGAATAATTGTTCAGTGTTCTTTTCTTTGTTTCTAACAAAATTTTCCTGTTTCTTTGTACTTTGCTTAGCTTTTGGGAGGCATCTTTCGCTATACAAATGCACGTTCAAATTTAAGCATCACATTTTCCACCCTCCGTTAAAACCCTTCCCAGATATTCGAACTTCTCTGCTTGTTTGATTTTGATGTCTCCAACTTTTTGGTGTTTAGTCCTTTCTTCCAACATATTAGTCTAGATTATTAGACTTGGTGTCTGGAGCTGATTAAAAACAACTCCCATTAAATTAGATGACATGCATAAATGAATAGTTAGTGGGTCACCTAGTGAGGCTCAAACTCACTAGAAATGACTGCTTAACTAACCCTGCCAATAATTATACTGCAGTTTCAATCCTAAATATTTGTATAAAAATGGATATTTATTTAAGTGTATGCATGCATGCATGCGTGTGTATGTATGTATGTATGTGTTTACAGTGTGTGTGTGTGTGTGTGCATGTAAACATGTTCACATACAACTAGAAATACAAGTTATGTGAATTTATGGAGCAGAACAGGTAAACTGCTGTTGACATTGTCGACCATATCAATTTTGTGGGGGGGCATAGGGTTACAGCTTCACCCACCTAGTGGTTAAATATGCAGGGAAGAAAACGATACTTAATTCCGACTGTAAATAAATGTGAATAATATATGAAACCGTGTCCATCTATTCAAGAGTAGATGTTTATTTCAGATGAGTCGTATAGCCACGGAACTTCGAAGTGGGTCCTAAATAAGTATTTGAACACTTTTTGATTGATTGATGATTATAATCATCATTCTCATTGGATCACTTTCTTGACAAAATTCTGCTTGTTTTTTCATATTTTGAATTCTATAATTTTATGGATTTCAACAGCTGTTACTGAATTTGTATTATTATTTATTTTATATACATAATATATGCTTATATATTTATTTAGATTGAAATTATATAATATATACTAACATATATGATTTAGTGATAATTTGAAGAAAAAGAAATGATTTTATATATATTTATTTTTTAATAGGAGTTGATAGGTTCACTTATCACCCTATTCATACTCCTCCTCTATTTTTTTTGAACAGAAGTAGAGGTTTATGCATTATTTCCTGTTTAAGATTGGGTTTCCATTTCCTTTTAAACTTTTTCATTCTCTATCACTCTCAGTAGCTCCTTTGTGTTTTGGTAGCATTATTGCCTTGCTTGGGGT
>OZ038499.1:42686094-42691094 GCA_964036315.1 Acanthosepion esculentum | reverse complement strand
TCTCAAATTATTCACCTTCTTAAATTCTAAGATCTCTGGCCAAAAAACATGAAAAGGACAAATCTTGGAAACGCTATTAAAAAAGCGGTCACTCATTTTGAAAACTGGAGAGATACACACGCATTCACTTATGCTCACAAATTACCATGACGTGTCGTAAACCACATTTGTGCGCCTGCATGCATATGTGTGTGTGCGTAATGCGATGTATGCTAGCATGATTGGAAAAAAAAATACTCCGGGATTAATCCAGTCTGGCAGAGGGAATCAATAATCAATCACTGATTGATTGGACATCACTTTTAAGTTGACTATTTTGGAGATTTCTCTTTGCTGGTTTTCATTGCTGATCCATTTGTCTTGGGATTCTCAGTTTGGCCAATGAAAATCCACAAAATGTGATGCTTTACAATGCGAACAGTGAGAGGAATGCCTCAGGAGTCAAAGGACGAAAATCGGGTTCTGTGCCATCTTCCTTTGAACAAGGATGACCATACAACTGAAACAGAAAAGAAAAAAATGATTTTAATATTCTCAAATAAGTCTTTCAGAGGAACTTTATCTTAAAAATAATTCCTCAAATTCTATTTCTTCATAGTCTCTTCTCAAAATGATGATTTTTATTTTATATTTTCTTTCTTTTGTAGTTTATTAACATCTTGGAGACTAAGAGCTTCAAAATAGAAAACAAAACTGAAGAATCAAGTTTGGATTCTAACTGAGGCTCCTTATAAATTCTTGAAAAATGACATGGGATATCTTGACAAAGGTCTTGTTACTGACATGCCAATGTGTTCGATAGAAGAGAGAGTTGTCAAATGAGTGAATCTACAACTGCTAAGGGTATCATATTACCCAGTAGAATCTGTCGTATTTGAAGAGGGAGTGACTATCACTAAATAACTTCCTTGGCTTGATATGAAAGATCCAGCATGGACGATTTCTTACACATCAATTGAGCAGTATTAACAAAGTTGGTCATAATGCCTGTGTTATTCAGGATAATCATGGCTCTCCACGACTTCCTGTTTTCTTCTGCACAAATTCTTGCTCCTTCATGACTCCTTATTTTTTTTGGTACTTGTTCTTTGATCTTTTTGTACAAAACTTGTTTCCCTCTGCTTTTCATGTGTCTGATGAGCCTTGACAGTGTTATATTCTCCAAGACTTCTTTCCTTATGCATTCCAAAAATTCCAGCTCTCATTCTGATTGTAATGTGCAGTTTTTCTGTAGTCCTTATTTTTATATTTCGTGTTTTGTTCAGGCAAATCACATCAGTTGCCTCAAGTTTTTTTTTGTTTTTTTTTTGCCATTTGTAATGAAATTATTTACATTATTTGCACTGTTATCCTCATCTTCATTGCCATATTCACAACGTTTCGGCTGTTGTACACTCTGGCTTTCTTCAGGTGATTGGAATTTCAAACCAAACCTTTTATTTCATCTACCGGGGTAAATTATTCTGGTTCCACATGCCAAGGAAATGAAGATGAGGATAACAGTCCAAATAATGTAAATAATCATAATACCTCATCTCAGAGATATAGACAGATAATGTAATGAAATTGTTGAGAATTCCCTGCCATATAGAAAGGTAGTTATTGTGTAGCAGTGAAGCACTTTTCTTTTTATTTCTGAGGTAATTTTTCAATCCTCTAATACCTTGCTCACTTTCTGAAAGGCATCTTTCCCTATTCCAATGTGTCTTCAGATTTCAGTTGTATTTTCTTTTGCTTTCATTGAATAGTAAAATGGCTGCACAAAGTAAAAAAGACTGAAATGTTGTAATAAAAAATAATGATGACTGCATGCACAAGAAAATTAGTCTGATTGAAGCACATTAATGTATTTTGTGAATGTTGAGAATTATAGATCAACTTTTATTAACACTTGCTTGCCTCTGTGAGCAGTCATAATTATCTGTCAATTCTAGGAGCTCAGAATCACAAAAACAGAATGTGACATATATGAAGAAACATATTCCTCCTTGAAACAAGGTTGATGAACTTGTCCAACATTCACCGACATTTAGCAGGGTAGACATTACATGATGGTTCAGCAGTCTTTTCTTTGTTTCTAATGTTATTTCTCAATCTTTTAATACTTTATTCCGTTTCTTAAAATTAGCTTTCACTATTTTGATTTGCCTTTGAATTTTATCATACTTTCCATAATCTGTTATTACACTGCTGAGATTTTTGTTGATTTTGCTCACTTGTTTAATTTAAACATCCCCAATGTGTAATTCACATTTTCAGTTATCCCTTTTGCTCACCACTATATATCATCTCTCCTAATTTATATTTAGGACTTTCTACATTTTTTTCAGTGACTGCTTTTTGTTGTGTTGTCAGAATGACCCTTGCTTGCCACTCCATCAATGCCAACATAGTAGAGAACTTTGTAATCACAGATACAACTTATAGTAAACTGTTGAACAAGTCTGGTATCAGACGCCTTTGAATGATACTCATACTAATAGTATTTAGTATAGCAGAATAAGAAAGACTAGAGAAAGCGAAAACATATAAGACATCATGCAACTTCCTCTATATATGTGTTTCCTCTATGGTCACATGATCTACTTTGTTCAATAATGAGATTGCCTGTGTTTGTCCACTGGTGATCTATGTTCAAACACATGTGTCGGCAGTGACACTTTATTCCTATACAACACTTTTTCTAATAGTTTTTCAGTTTTCTTCCTATATCTGTCATCAACAGTGTCATCTGTATAATGTATGTTGTTACGGCTGAGTTATAATAAATCTGGTTTGTTCCTCTAATTCTCTTATGATCAGTTCTCTGTACAGGTTAAATAAATTCAGAGAATATATATATATTTTTTTAAAAATCCCTTTCTATTTTCGTATCCAAGATGTGGTTCCATTGATATTTTTTTATGTTGTTTCTTCTGGTGAATTCTAAATAAAAGAGAAAAAACTTAACCAAAATAAAGCTTGCTTTTACTCCTGCTACTAACAATGAATGGATAGCAGCTCGGATTTAGGAATCAGAGAGCCGAGTTCAAATTCCAGTCGAATCTGTTACATTCACTTAGGTGCTAATACCCTTGGGAAAGTATGAATCTTCTTCTCCCCCCAACTATGGGTAAATAACATAACAGACTGAGTTCTATAGCCTTGGATGGCAACTGGTCTACTGCAGAAAGAAATGACAACCTACTGTGGGAAAAAAAATCTGCTTTGTCAGTCATGTATCGAAAGATACATGATCGCCTAAGTGTGTATCACACGTGGCACATAACTGACTGACTGACCCCAAGTCATTATTCATCTACATACAAATTATGTCCAATACAGACTGCAGATTGTCTATCCTTTCCATGTAGGCCAAGCTTTCTTAACATTTTAAGTTTATCATTCTAACATATCTCGAAGAGAAAATCACTTACCTTCCAGAATATACAATCACAATGAGAGCACATGCAAAGCATATCAGCAAATGTATCTTTACGGCCAAATCTCCTGAAAAATTGAACAAAAAGCTCAAATTGAAAGTTTTCACTACAAAATATTTATGATTAGATGGATGCTAAGAGTTAATGCTATACAAGAAATTTATTAGTGGATAAAATATTTACAGATCGCGACATCTATCAGAGAGATGAAGTTTAGATTTCTATTATTGCATTATTCCAAAATTTTAACACATCAGCAGATAGCTATTAATGTTGACAACTGAGCACAAATAGTTAGTAATTAAAAAATTAGTAATTAATGTATAATATTATCCATAACTACATGTACAAGAATGTTGTTTTTGACAAAAGTTAAAAAACTAACCATAAATGTGTATTTTGTCGAAAATTGCTTTTTCCACACTATAGCTATTTGTGCTATGTTATAATGCTTATTACCTGAACAATAATAATAATGAGTAAATTTTTTTTAAACATTAAAGTGTATTTAATCACATCTACCTAGTAGCTGTTGTGATCTGTTAATAGAAAATTCTCTGTGAATTAAATGTAGGATGAAAATAAACTTATGAAATAGTACAATTCAAGTAGATTTCCGTTTTCTAAATTTTATTATACAGAAAAAATAATAAAATATATAACACATGCGTAAATAATGGCTGTTGACTCATTAAACTAGTATAATGCTTACTAGCAACTTTAATATACATGTCGTATCCTGTTGGCAATCCCACATTTTTTTAACTCTCACCTACCAGAAGAAAAAACTTAACCAGCAATCTTTGAAAAAACTGACCCAGAATATAAAAAGGCCTCAAAGCAACAAAAAGGGTAAGTTCAGCAGCCCATGCCCCCTTGTGATTATCATGTCTCAGTTGCGTCTCTGTCATCAGGTAGAGTGCAACTCAGTTGCAGCTGTGTCTGCAGACAGACACAGCTGCAGAAAATAAAATACTGTCAGGTGCCCTGTCTGGGGGAATATCTGCAGCTGCCACCATTGCACTAGAGAGAGGGGATTGGAAGTCTTACCGATGACAGTGCAACTGACAGTTACGGGGGCTGATCAGTTTTTGTCCTTGGCCTGAATGTACGTGCTCAAGTTCCCGGTATAAAGCCTGACCTTGTGTCACATTTTGCCTTAAAGGGGAGAGTAGGATAAATAATAGATTCCACAGCCCTGATGACTAGGATCAAAGTGTAGTATCTGTTCCAGCAGCAGACAGCCACCCCACAGCTCTAGCCGTCGGCAGCGGCTCCAGATAGCCAGCCCAGCCGTCGGCAGCGGCTCCAGATAGCCAGCCCAGCCGTCGGCAGCGGCTCCAGATAGCCAGCCCAGCCGTCGGCAGCGGCTCCAGATAGCCAGCCCAGCCGTCGGCAGCGGCTCCAGATAGCCAGCCCAGCCGTCGGCAGCGGCTCCAGATAGCCAGCCCAGCCGTCGGCAGCGGCTCCAGATAGCCAGCCCAGCCAGACATCATCAGTTTGCTATTGGCCACAGTTCCTGTCATCTCCAGCAGGCTTTCAGCTCCTGTCACTCCACCCATTTCCAGCTGTTTTCAC
>OZ038499.1:42478594-42681094 GCA_964036315.1 Acanthosepion esculentum | reverse complement strand
ACCCTCACTGACTCCTACTTATATTAGATGGGAGAGTCTATTATATATAGACTAGGTGTGTTTCACCATAACAATAGGTGAGAGAGAGAGAGAAAAAAAAACAAAAAGAAAGGTTATGATTTTCTTGTGATACCTCTGATTCTCACCTTAGCCCTGCAGGCCTTAAGCACATTCCTTTGGCAGAAAAGGTAGGGTAATCCCACAATTTAATTTCAATGTCAGTCTACAAAGGAAGTCTTTGAAAAAAAAAATTTTTTTTAACAGTATTGTTTACAAGGCCTGTGGATCACTTGTGGCAGAGAGTTATATTAATGGGTAGTCTATATGGATAGGAGATGATTAAGGTTGTAGTAATCAGGGAAACATCCTGTTGAGAGTCTGTTCCACAAGGCAATGGTTCGTGGGAAGAGGCTGTTCAAGTGTAATTTCTTGCCAATGGAATACAGAGGGAATGTGTGTGGTTTGCTACTATATAAGTGACATGGCAGGTCCTAGCACAGAAGGTTATACCTGGCATAACCAAGGAATATAGTTCATCTGATCATTTTCCATGGTAGTAGAGATAGAGCAGTGAAAAACTCGGTACATTCCACCTGTGAGAGACAGGTTGGAAAATAATTCTTGTCCAAGAACTCTGAGATACTTTCCAACTCTATGAATACTGGAAAGTGAGGACTGGGCAGCTCCCACCCAAATATGGTAACAGTACTCCATTTTTGTTTTTATCTGGCTCTTATAAAGGTAGAGGATAGCATGGAGAATCAGGTATTTACTGGAGCATTGCAAGGAGACGATCATTTTACCCGCATCTTTAGTGATGGATCATACATAAGAGTTGAGGTTGGTTGTGAGTTTTAGGCATTGTGGATTAATTAAGGTTTTTTATTAATAACATCACTTATCTGGAGATAACGCTATCTAGGCCTCATGAATTTAAACGTCCTACAAGGCTGGCATCCCGTTCCCACCCCTTCACCATTGAAACTGTTAGATGTAGACGTATCTTCTACTCCAATAGCTTCATGTCCCGCACATCTTGCCTGTGGAACTCCCTTCCCTATTCCTGTTTCCCTAACAAATACAATCTCCAACTATTTAAGTGTAACGTCAGTCGACATCTCCAGTTGCCTTGATCTATCCACTTCTCTTCTCCACATCCTTTCACCTTTCATTCCTATCTGCTCTCGCTCCAAATCTTCTGTAACCCCCTTGCCTTGATCGATCCACTATCTTTCTCCACATCCTCTCCTTTACTACTCCTATCTGCTCTTCCTCCAAACCTTCTGTAACCCCTTGCATGCTAGTGGCCTCCAGCCTTGCTTGGGGTGATAAGCTTAAAAAAAAAAAAAAAAAAAAGAAATTCTAGTGAAAGAGAATATATATATATATATATATATATATATATATATATATATATATATATATATATATTAGGCAGCATATCTTCATTCAAATATGTTTCATTGATTAATATAGATATATTCTGTCTATTTATTATTTTATACTGATCCTTCTCAGTTGTCTAATCTGTTTCTTGATGTTAAGATGAAATCCATCAAGGAAGGTGGCATAGTTTTTTTTAACGCAAGTACTTTTGATCTTTTCTAAGATCATCTTCAGGTGTAAATTACAAAGACAAACTTATTGTAACTGCAATAAAACCTGCATTTCATTGTGATGGTGATTTTTAAAAACACACGCGAATGTCCTTTATTATAGATATTTTAGAATTCTGAAATTTATTCCTAATAATTATGGAATTTTTTTTACAAAGCAAGAGTTTCAATATAAGAGTGATGACCGGAAATAAGGTAGAAATGTAAAATGGCATTAAATGTTATATGCACTTTAATATGTTGTTGCTATATTTGTAATAAATTTTGTCGAGTGTTGGTTGAGGACCTTGAGATTTGAAGTTTTTATTTATTATTTTCATGGTGTAGTATATTGGTGTTGTTAACAAGTATTTTTCTGTATTGTGAAGGCAGGCAGGAATATGTTTTTAAATATGTCTATATATGCATATATTCAACTATGGATAAACATATTGGTGCATAATCTGGTTTCATGGCTTTATTCTTTGGATTTAAGTGAATAACAATATATTGTTCAGAGAAGTATCAGTGTTGGAATTTTTTCCACAGAGGAACAGTTCTTGGGTAAAGCTGTTTGAGTGGAACTTCCTTCTTACAAATGGAATACAGAGAAAATGTAGGTGATTCAACTCCATGTCTTAGCTGGAAAAAGTCTGAACTGGCGAAACTAAAGATTGCAGCTCATCTGAACATTTGTCATGGAAATAACAATTGAGTATCAATAAGCTTGAACTGTAAACGTGTTAATCTGAATCTAGAGAAAGTAGGGTTTTATGACTGAGTCATTGGCCATCAACTGTGTCACCAGTAAGATCAAGATGTGAGTTTCAAAGCAACCACACTTTGGCCATAATTTGAAACAAATAAAATGTGTAAATAAATAACTTTCAAGATCAGTAAGTGTTGCAGCTCAGACTAGGCACCAGGTTCATTCTCATAGTGCAACTTCTTCCAGTCAAACACTTGTGGCTTTTATTCTGGTTGTAACCCTCCACTAGGCCCCATAGGACCCCCTACTTGAGTCTTAAGGGCATACAATGAAGGAGTTGGCCCTGAGCATTAACAAACCTCTGCACATCACTGGCAGAGGATGAACTCTCCGTGAAAAATTGTTTGAGAGACCTAGGTACATTTTTACAGCTAAAAGAGAAATCAAAACAAGTTTTATCAAAGAGTTTGTTTTTTGTGTTCCTTGATCTTACCTCTGTCAGCTGGAAGGCATCAAGTCTGTCAATCATTCGATCAACTGCTTCTTTGTGCTGGGTCCACAAGGCTTGGCTACCAATATGGTTATGGATACCATCATCAAGAGCTTTTACAGATAACCTCAACAAACGACGGACAGCCTCCATATTGTATTGCAGTTTCAGAACTTGAAAGAAAGGAAAGTAAAAAGAAAGAAAAAGCCGGTGTAAACTTTTTATTTATTTAAAAACATGGAAACTTGCATTTCAGTATAATACTCTGAGAAAATATTTATGGCCAATATTCAATTATCATTCTAAATCTCTTCAAACATTGCAAATATATGTAAAAAGAATTTTAATGGATTATTTATTTTTTAATCTGGCATTTTTATTGTGATGTTAATTTCGTGGATATGCCTTTGAGCTGAAGTAGCTGAAACAAACAGATGTCAGCAATACACAAATACAAATGTTTAGATGTTTTTAACTTTGTCTCATCATCTCCATATACATACATACACACACACACACACACATGTGTGTGCATGTGTATGTATAGATATATGTATGTATATGTGTGTGTATATATATATATATATATATATATATATGTGTGTGTGTGTGTATGTATGCATATATGTGTGTGCATATATATGCGTGTATGTATGTGTATATATATATATATATATATATATGTCTGTATGTATATGTGTGTGTACATGTCTGTATATAATTCTGTGTGTGTGTGTATGTATGTATGTATATAAATCTTCATGTGTGTGTGTGTATATTATATATATATATATATATATATATGTATGTATATATGTATGTGTGTGTGTGTACACACATGTTACACATGTATGTATATACATGTGTACACACCAACAATAAAAACCATGCTTTGTGATCACTTGGAAGAGTATTTAAGAAAGTTTCCACACAGACAAACCAGAAGAAGAGACAGCTAGCAACAGGTCATGATGCTCAAACAAAATTCCCTTACACATTCACACATCTTCCTCACCAAGCTACGGGACACTTACACTTTCCTGCTCACTTTCTCATTCACCTCACCTTTTGCACATGCAGACATGAAGAAATCAGATTTATTTCTTATTTGATTACATCTTTGAAAACATGTGCAAGTAGAAGAATTTTAACACTCACACATGTTTAGAAAAATTTAGTTGACAAAAAAAAAACAAAAAAAAAACATGAAAATAAAAAATATCCTGTCTCTATTTCTGAGATGAGGTATGATTACTTACATTATTTACATTATTTGGACTGTTATCCTCATCTTCATTGCCATATTTACAATGTTTCACCTGTTGTTTGCACTGGGCTTCTTCAGGTGACTGGAATTTTGAACCAAACCCTTTATTTCATCCACTGGGGTAGATTGTTCTAGACCCACATGCCATGTCTCTTACGGATGTCTCAGTTATTTCCCTTCAAGGACACATGGCCCAGTGGATAAAGACATTGGTTAGATCCAGTGACTAGATACAAAGAGTTGTGAGTTCAATACTTGGCTACAGCAGTGGTGAACCAAACTTGGAGAGTTGAGTTAAAGGGAAAACCCTTGTTGACAAGTACAGCATCCAGACGTTTCCTTTAGTTGGTTACCAAGGGGGGATTTTGGCCCACTCCTCTTTGCAGATCCTCTCCAAATCCTTAAGGTTTGTAGGTTGTCATTGGGCAACGTGAAGCTTCAGCTCCCTTCAGAGATTCTCAAAAGAATTAAGGTCTGGAAACTGACTAGGCCACTCCATTACTTTAATATGCTTCTTCTTGAGCCACTCCTTTGTTGCCATAACCATATGCTTAGGGTCATTGTCATGCTGGAACACCCATCCACAACCCATCTTCAGTGTCCTGGCCGAGGCAAGGAGGTTTTCACTCAAGATTTCCCTGTACTTAGCTCCATCCATCTTTCCCTTGACCTGGTGTAGTCGTCCTGACCCCTTAACAGGGAAACAGCCCCAAAGCATAATGTTTCCACCACCATGCTTAATGGTTGGGATGGTATTCTTGGGGTCCAAGTCAGCTTTTTATACAATTTTGTCTCGGATATCCTTAGACAATTCTTTCGTCTTGCTCATTGTGGAGAGATTAGATTCCGTGAACTAGTGTCTTTTAGACAGGTAAGGAGTACTTGATTAGGAGTAATAATTGAGTAATAGGACTAGTCTATATGCCTCCTGGTCACATAACTGATCTGTGGGGCCTGAATTATTGCTTGTTAGTAGGGGGTGAAATATTTATATTTTTAAATAAAAAAGAAATAAATGTTCAATAATTAATATAATGTGATTTTCTAGAATCTCTCACTTTCAAGACAGACCTACCCTGAAAATTATAGACTGTTCTTATTTTTGTAAGGTAGCAAACAAAGAAAATCAGCAGGGGATGAAATACTTATTTTCCCCACTGTAAATGAAGTGCAGTATATGTGTGTCCATCTGTTTTTTGATCTCTGTGAATCATAAACAACCTGAAGTAATGGTTAGTAACTATTGTAGTTACACACGATTAAAAATTAATAAATAACTCATTTAAAGTTAAATATCGAACAGAGTGAAAGGTTTAAAGGAATTCTTTATTAAAGGTTTAACTTTAATTTCATTTCTCATCATAGTTGATATCATCTAATTAAACCATAATTAAAAATTAAGTGAGAATGGTGTATTGCTCATAATTTTTTTTTCTTATTCTAGCATGCGTACTGTGACATATTCAAAATATTTCATAACTCAGGTTCCCTAATGTTTTTTTAAGAGTGACTTTATGCAAAGGGATCATAAAGAATAATGGTTTTGAAAGAAAAGAAAAATTGTACACAAATTAAATGCAAATGAACTACAGAGATCAGTTGCGTATACAAAGAAAGATTATGCCGAATTAAGGGGTCAGATAAAGATAAAATAATTTTATTACTTCAAAATTCTTATGATTTTTACGTACATAGGATGTTAAAGGCAAAAGGCTGAAGACGCAAAAGCCTTTCACAGGAGTTAGCCTAAAGTCTGCCCAAAGGGTGGCTTCTAGGCTAATTTATAAAATTTAATAATTTTTTTCTGATATTCATCATCTGTAGTGCTTAATAGGTTGTGATTTGAAAAAAGGGGTTATTTCTGACTACAGTTGCAATTATACAACACTATTTTGATATATAAAATTCAAAATGTCAATTTTGAATAATAAAAATTATAACTTGTGTCTTCTTAGAATTGGAAACTTTTTTTTAACTCTGATGAACTATGTGGATCAACTACAATGACTTTGAGCTGAAAGAAAATATTTTCTATTCAACTAAAGAAACTTACCTTGAGTGAGGATGTCCTCAAGTGTATGAAAAATGTATTTCTGTGTATTGCCACTAAGGGAGGGTAACTTAATTGTGATGAGGACTTCCAACAACTGTAAATGACAGGAAAATACTCATGTTATTTTTTCAGTTTACATTTAATACAAAAATATAGTTGTGGCATTATTGAGTTCAGACCAGGTTCAAACATATGTTTATTTTCTGTCTGAATTTCTGGGATGAGGAGTTATTATTTACATTCAGACTGTTGTCCTCATCTTGTTTGTTGCTATCACCTGATCACTTCTGTCTAAATTTCTAGGATGAGGAATTATCATTCATTATTTACATTCAGACTACTGTCCTCATCTTTGTTGTTGTACCAACATTTTCATTACTGACCTTTTCAGTTGTGGGTAAGCTTCGGGGAATTTTAGAAGAAACTATTGGTCACAAATAGATTATTCTCTTTCTGCTATTCGTGTCAAGAGATATCCAGCCATATTTTATTATTATTATTATTATTATTATTGCTTAATTATTGCTAATCTTGTTGAGCATAAGACTGCATTCTCTGGCCCAGGAACTGATCTCACAATTACTATCTCACCAAATTCATGAACAAATGCTTGAATCCATTTTGTTCTGTAGGACAAATCTGAGTGTAGAACTTGGAAGCTTAAACCTAATCTGCCTGATTCTGAGTCTGCTGCTGCTTGTCACACATGACTGCATTCACTGAGGCTTCTCTTCTTTTAATGTTGCTGTTGAAGTCTTGCTGTTTTTGTCTCTTACTTTGATTATTAACCACTTCCATATTGTATTTATCTTGCTCTCATCAACATGGCTCAAGATGCAAATAAAATACAAAAAAAAGATAAACATTTTTTTCAGCCAAAGATAGCTACCATAGACAAAACAAAGCTGTGACTAAAAGTATACATTAGGTTATATTTGATATTTTCTGTTTGGGATCAAGTGAAGGCAAGCCTCATCAATTCTTGCTGTCTCATAATTCATTTCATTATTCTTGCTGATTTATCTAGAAAGTTTCTTGGATTCATAATTATTTCTGTCTTTTAGTAGCTCTCTTTGAGACTGTTCCAAGTACTTTACTAATGATAAGTACAAATATCATCCTTATGCTCCACAGAATTTAATTAGTCTTGGGTATAACGATAAACTACATATGGCAGCAAGGTCTCTGATCAGGAAATTGGAGGTTTTGAGGAGCATGGAACCACCTCTTAATTGCTGTTGTCCCAGGGTCACTCTGTCGGTAGTACCTGTTAGGGTCCCAGCTATGGGAAAATAGTTAACTCCCAAACTGGGAGCAAAACACTATGAAAGTATAAAAATGGATTTTTACAGTACCAGCAATATTTCTTTATAGTATTTTTTATTTTTATAATACCAGCAATGCATTTAAAAAATAAAATTACCAGCAATACATTTGACTCTTGACAAAACCCCTCTTTACAAAAATACATCAATGAATCTTGATCTACAAACAGATTACTTACAAAGAATCCATATTCTATTTGGATGAACATATCTTGAAAATCTTGTCAGCATTAAATAACCCATTCAGGTGTTGATATGCCATAAAACAAAATGGACCAAACCAAACAGAATTTAAGAATCGGGGCAAAAGAAAAATTGGTGGAAATATATTTGATATTTCTTAAATTCTACAGAAAAATTACCACCAGAAGTCTATTGACATTATTTAGGATGTTTTGATAATAATAACAAAGATAAGGATATTTAGTCTGAATGTAAATAAGGATAACTTCTCATCTCAGAAATTCAGACCAAAAGAATCATATCTGTATAAAAATTGTAGAAATCAGAATATTTTCATTGACATTCTAAAATTAAAATAATGCCCAAACTTGAAATTGTTGATTGCGAGAAAATTCAGGCAGGTTTGCTTTCTTATTCTTATGTCAAGATCTTGACTGACATTAAATGTCTGAACAAGTAGCACAAAGAACTTCATAATTGTTTTTTGACTCATTTCACTCCAAACAAGGTGATAAAGCCACTAAGATGCAAGGAGCTACTGAAAGTGAAATAATCTGAGAAAACGTTATTGAAGAGAAAGGGTAATACAAAAAACAGGTTTCAAAGAAACAGATGGTGATTGATGTTGCATTTAAATTTTTGAAGATTGCTGTTGCCATGAAGCAAGAAGAGCATTCTCCACAACAGTAATGTTAGAAAAGAAAATATTAGCAAAGAACTTATGGTTACATTTACCAATTTCAACTGTAAAATGATGAGACCTAACAGTCAATCTAGTACTGCCCTTAAATTCATAAAGTAAATTAATAAACTTGTAAAATATTTACTTAATTTATTTCCTTTAATTAGCAACTTATGTTACTAACATGACATTAAATAATGTCTGATAAGAATACTAGTCTAAATTTTCTATGTGTAAAATAATTGTTTACTAGTTTTAATCTGTGAAAATTTTATGGTTTTTCCTATTTTAACAATCTGATGAATCTTAATTCTTAAGTAAGCTCATGGGAAGTTCTAAGACAATAAATTCCCTTATCACATCATTAAATATTTGAATTCAACAACTTTAACAAAATATTGTAATAACAATCATAAATATGAATGCTGGTCAATATTTTAAGAAGTAAGGGGATACAAATTAAAAGATTTGAAGTTAACAACTTTTTCCATTTCACTGAGACAGCTGTTAAACACTTTGAGCTTCCCTTCTTTCTTTCATTTTCTCACAGAAATCAAGTAATGTCTATCCCCCTCTTTTCATGTGATCAAAACAGAATAGTCTATTATTTATGAGGTACTGGCAGGGCATAATGATTGTATAAACTAACAAAGGGAAGGACAAACTTATAAGATTAAACTGTCAGATTAACATCAGGTGTGTGGGGGGGTATGTGGTTTCAGGGACTTTCTTTGAACATTTGATCTTCTTACAAAGATGTGAGAGAGTGCCTTCTCTTACATTGGCCAGGCATTTATATAACTTCCTGTTATCTAGTTGTCTTGTGTGTGTATATCTTAAGTTCAACTAGGTTTATTTATTGTTTATGCTAATGCACCCACTGACATCATTTGAGGCCTGATTATGCACTTGGTGGCTGTAAGGCTACTTTGTAACTTAACCTCGTGAGGCACTTAGCTTTTTTGATGTTCTGATGTGACACTGAGTACAAAGTTTATTTTGGTATGTCTAAGGGTGAGCCCAGTACAGATCAACTTTTCTTAGATCAAAGGTTGCTGACAGACATTAGATTCAGAAAAATAAAACAACAAGGGGAAGAAGAGTAAGGATAATAAAATAAATGTTATTAAGTGGAGCAAAAGATAGCTTGTTAATTTATCACACCTCCAAAACAAAACTGCTCTCTATTAATGACGTGAGAGATCCATTTCTGCATTCGATCAGCATCACTGATACTAACTTCCAGGAGTGTTACTTATTGCACCTTCTAGGGCTAACATGATTATATTCAATCCATTGCTAGGTCTGCTGATAAGAAAGTTGGTTCACTGTGTCCTGCTAGACGATTTTTCTCTCCAGAATCTATCTTACATATTTAGAGGTCTACCATTCATCCATGCTTAGAATATTGCTGCCACATAAGGTCCAGTTCCTCTGCTATTTACCTTGAGCTCCTTGATAAGATCCAAAGAAGAATCAGCAATATTACTGGTCCTGATCTGGCAGTTCGGCTTTAGTCACTTTCCTACCACCATAAAGTTGCTTCCCTGTTTCTTTTCTACAAATACTTTCATGGTCATTGTTCCGATGTGCTCATCCTTATGGTACCTAGACTTTATGCATTTGAGTGCAGTACTAAATTAGCAACACAGTCATCAATTTACAGTTGAATTGGGTAGATGTAACCATAAGGTCTATGATAAGTTTCTTTTCTCTCACTTGCTGATCACTCTTCTGGCTTCTTGCTTTCCAGTCAAGTTTGATCTTCAAATCTTCTACCTAATGGCACTTAAGCACAAGTTCCACTTGAGGTCTGAGTTGAGTTCATGACCCATTGCTAAAAATGCAGGAAAAATTATTGGTTGTCTACAGCTCCAGTAAGTACCTGACTATTCGCTAACCTCTACAAGAGCCAGATCAGGTCGAGAATGGAGTGCTACCCACTCTTCACTTTCTAGTCTCAATAGAGTCCAAAATATCTCCATGCCCTTGTGGGTGATGAATTATTCCCCCCCCCTTACAACCCCTTTCTCACAGATGAGACGTCACAAGCCCCTCAATGCTCTATTGCTATTTCCATGGAATGTGTTCAGATGAACTACACTCCTTAGTTCAGTTGTAACCTTCACGGCTAAAACCTGCCATGCCACACCCATTGTAGTGAATTAAAATCATTCCTTTCATATTCCATTGGTGAGATGTAAGTTCTACTTGAGAAGCTTCTCCCCACAAACTGCTACTCTGTGGAACTGACTCCCAAGAGGATGCTTCCCCAATCTCTACAATCTTAACTTGTTCAAATTTTGGGTTAACTGTTATCTTTCCCAAGTATCATAAACCGTGTCTCTTATGCTAAGTCTTGTACAGAGTGAACATCATTGTAAAAAAAAAAAAAAGAAGGTGGGTGGGTTTGAAAGGTTTGGTTTTGAGGCTGAAACTCTTTAACAAATCAGTGCATGGAGAAGGAGTATCTAAAATTTTAAACCCCTAAAATACCATTAACCAGCAAGGTAGATTCGGCAAAAAAGCTAAAATTTTAAGAAAACTTTTTAATAAGTTAATTTAGTTATGATTGTTATTGAATATATATTAAACATGCTGAAAAATATTTAGTTCCTTGTAACACTACGAAGTCCTGCTGCAAAAGCCAAATCAGACTGAAAATGGAGTACTGGGCTTGGCAGTTCCAATCCAGATACAACAACAGTACTGCATTTTCACCATAATCTCACTTTCAACTCTTGATAGAGTTCTAAAGTGTCTATATGGCCACATGGGTGATAAATTGTTACCCACCTTACAAATCGTTTCCTACAACAAAGTGTTGCAAGTCCCTGGTAAATGACCAGCTACATTCCCTAGTTCCACCAGTTCTCAGACATTCACATCTAAGACTGGAATGAATCATTGCCATTCTCTTCATATTGCATTAATAGAGAGGAAGTTCCACTTGGACAACTTCTTCCCAAGAATCACTACTTTGTGGAGCTGACTATCGAGAAGATGGTTTCCTGAATACTAAAACCTTAATTTCTTCAAGTCTAGGCTTAACCATTATCTTTCCAACATATTCTCCTAAACTGCACTTTTTAACTCCTAAACTTACAACTCATACAACAACCTTTAATCTGTAAACTTTGACCTTGGTTGAGAACAATTAGTAAAAAAGAAAAATAATAAAGTTATTCAGGAATAGAAAGTCTGTCTGACCTGAAGTGAGTTCATAAATTAATTTGCAAAAGGCACACAACCTTTATTTATTATCCGTCTATATCTCTGAGATGAGGTATTATGATTACTTGTATTATTTACATTATTCAGACTGTTATCCTCATCTTCAGTGCCATATTCACAATATTTTGGCCATTGTACACTCCGGCCTTCTTAAAGTGATTGGAATTTCAAACTGAACACTTTATTTCGTCTACCATGGTAGATTGTAGTTCCACGTACCTCTTCCAGTTGTCTCGGTTATTTCTCTTTAGCTCAACTTTCCAAGTTTTGTGGCATAGTATTGAACTTACAATTCTTTAGGTCTAGTGTAGCATTTCTCAACTGGGGTTCCCCGGAACTCTAAGGTTCTGCAAAAGAGGTCCCTAAGAGTTCCGTGAGAACAGGTGAGATAAGCAAATGCACTTTTGACTTTTTATTTAATAGGTATATGATATTGGTTACTTATGTTTATGCTTTACATTTGAGTTTATCATTTTTTTTGTCTGTGAATGAAAACTCCCTGATGAAGTATTATAAACTAACAGTATGAACTTTATTTAGCCTTTACCGAAACATTTGACAAAGAACTATTAATTTTTCCTTAAACCAGTTATTAAAAATATACACTATGATATTTACCACGTGAACTACAATGAAAATAAAATGAGAAAGATATGGTATATAATTGTGTTTTTGCACAAGGGTTCCTTGAGACATGTATTTTAAGGGTTACACAAGGGTAAAACGGTTGAGAAACGCTGGTCTAGTCACTGGATTTAACCAATGTCATTATCCACTGGGCCATGTGTCCTTGAGAACATATGAGCATGAATTTTTGGGACTTATAAGCCTAATGTCTCAGCAACCATTTTTACCAGTGCTCATATTGCAATTTTTGTTATTATTGCAGTTTTCTTTAATCATTAATTTTTTAAAATGTGTCTCCAAACTTTTGACCTATAGTGTACTGTATATACTTGTGTATAAGCCTATATATAAACCTGATTTTTTCATACAACTCACATATAATGCAACTCCAGCTTCTGAGCAATACTAGTAGACCTACTAGTCAAATATTGGAGTATTGGGCATCGTTCTGGACATATTTTATAGCAAATAAGTAGTCTTCATTCTTTTTTGTACAAAGCTACCTCCAAATGGTGAGAAAATGACTTAGTTACCATACTTTTGTTTTCGTTTATACCTGACTACCATAGCTCCTTTACCCTAGGTCTGCTTCCTACATTTTTTTTTTTTTTAATCGTATCACCCCAAGCAAGGCCAGAGGCCACTATCATGCAAGGGGTTAAAGAAGGGTTGGAGGAAGAGCAGATAGGAGTGGCAAGGGAGGGGATGTGGTGAAAGAGAAAGACAGTGGGTCGATCAAGGCAAGGGGGCCACAGAAGATCCGGAGTGAGAGTAGATAGGAATGAAAAATGAAAGGATGTGGAGAAGGGAAGTGGATAGATCAAGGCAACTGGAGATGTTGATTGACGCTACACTTAAACCATTGGAGATTGTATTTGTCAGGGAAACAGTAATAGGGAAGGGAGTTCCATAGGCGAGATGTGCGAGACATGAAGCTATTGGAGTAGAAGAGACGTCTACATCTAACAGTTTCCACGGTGTAGGGGTGGGAGCGGGATGCCAGCCTCGTGGGGTGTTTAAATTCACGAGGCCTGGGGACAAGCGAACGCAACTCCTCAGAGCAATTACCGTGGAAGTACTTGTAAAAAAGGCAGAGCGAGGCAACATCGCGTCTGTGAGAGAGCGACTGCAGACGGGATGACAGATCAGGGCCAGTCACATTGCCTATCCGTCTCTGGATCTTATCAAGAACCCCGAGGCAAACAGCAGCATTTTAAGTTTCTTCCCTTTTATTACTACATGAAGAGCAAAACCTCATCCACAATGTATGCTACTTAAAATCAACAAATACTTTATATAAATGAAAAATTAATAGATTTTTTTATATCTCAGATTTGCATTCATCTTTGTTTTGCAGTCATTTGAGGTGTTGCCTTTCCAGTGACAATGTTTTTGTCAGGATTACCAGTACATAATGCTAAATGAGTTTACCTGTTCTGTTAAGGTTAGTCAAAGGTACCGTGACGTCTTGTGCATGATGATAAACTACATCCACCAGCAAGATTCTCTGATCAGAAGGTTTTGAGGATTGTAGAACCACCTCTTAATTGCTGGTGTTCTTTTTTTTTTTTTTGAAAAAAATATTACCAACAATATATTTTTGAAAAAAATATTACCAGCAATAAAAATCTTGTTGGCATTAAATAACCCGATAGTGTTGTTATGCCACAAACCAAACCTAACCTATTCAAAAAAAAAAAAAAAAAAAAAAAAAAAAATAATGATCTGCATATAATGCGACTTTGATAAATTTTTGGAAAAAAAATGATCATAAATACTCGCTCTATATTCACGTTTATATGGTATATAAACATTTGGCATGTCAATGAAAACTAAGACAATATGCACATTTTAGAGTTTGGAGTCAGTAACCAATTAATTCAATGGTGCTAAATTTATTATTGTTATTTAGAAAATCTTTTCCTTTGCCTATTTTGCTTATTCGAACCCTTAATTGTATTTATACTGGTCTTTCTTTCCTGCAGTTACACTAAATACACTATCATCATAATTAGCTTTGTTCTCTGGCAAACACATTACTTTTACTGAACAGATACAGAGGAAAGATAAAATCATTTTTTCCTGTAAGTCTTACATATGCTTTGTTGTCTCGGATTGGGTAATTGCAGTACAGTAACTTTCTATTAAATATTGAACCACCCCAAAGTTTCCTGCTGCTAGCTTTTAATATACTATCTCACCTACAGAAAGAAATGAATCATGACCTCTGTCATATCACAATATCCAGAAATGGTAAAATAAATGCAAAATATAAAAATATAGAAGACAAAATTCAAGATGAAACTCACTGAACAGACATAGGTGAAGCGACGACTATCCCTGACAGCCCCACTTACATCTAAGCGGATAAAAGCTTCACTGATGCTCATGTGTGTTTTGATCTGAAAATGTAAGAAAGAAAAAAACAAATTAAAAATATTTCAATGGTATTCAACCAGAGAAGATACAAGCAAAAGACAACAGAATATTTTCACATGATATTTACAAAGCTTAGCTGAGTCTGGCACAAGGCCAAAATATTAGAGAAATTGTGTTTCATTCAATACCCTGATTTTTATTGGGGCTCAAACAGTAACATCTCTTAAATCATATTGAAATCAGGCTTAGTTTAATGGTGGGAAATAAATCTAGATATCAGAAAATGGCAAGGCTTAACAATTGGGACGTATAAGTTGGAAAATGGTGTGACACTATGTTACAGTTCAAAACATTTGTTCTGGGTATGATGATAAACTACATCCGGAAGCAAAACTTCTGACCAGGAAGTTTTGAGGAGCATGAAACTACCTCTTAATTGCTGTTGTTCCCAGGTTCACCATGACCCAGGGTGGTAGCACCTGTTAGGGTCCCAGCTATAGGAGTGCGAGAGAGGAGGGGAGATAAAGGAGTGCGAGAGAGGAGGGGAGATAAAGGAGTGCAAGAGAGGAGGGGAGATAAAGGAGTGCAAGAGAGGAGGGGAGATAAAGGAGTGCAAGAGAGGAGGGGAGATAAAGGAGTGCAAGAGAGGAGGGGAGATAAAGGAGTGCGAGAGAGGAGGGGAGATAAAGGAGTGCGAGAGAGGAGGGGAGATAAAGGAGGGCGAGAGAGGAGGGGAGATAAAGGAGTGCAAGAGAGGAGGGGAGATAAAGGAGTGCAAGAGAGGAGGGGAGATAAAGGAGTGCGAGAGAGGAGGGGAGATAAAGGAGTGTGAGAGAGGAGGGGAGAAAAAGGAGGGCGAGGGGAGGGGAGAAAAAGGAGGGCGAGGGGAGGGGAGAAAAAGGAGAAGGAGAGAAAAAGAGAGCAAGAAAAAAGGGGATAAAAGAAAACAGGTGAGTAAATAGACCAGAAAATAGCGTATATAAGAAAGAAAAAAATTAAACATTGAGTGAAGTTAAGAAAGCTATGAATTTGAAATATTCAAATTAAACGTGTAGGCATTTGCTTTGACATTGTTAAATTTTTACTCTTGTTACCATGGCAAACCAATATCTCTTGCCCGTCCGTGCACCACCTCATATGTTCCAAACTTTCATTTGTTTGCACCTATCGACTACATTCACTTTAGTGACTTCTTTTTGTTTTCAATCTTCATATCTTGCTTTTGACTCATCATCATGAGATATTTGTTTAGTGAAATTAGAAAAAAAAAAAAAAGCCACATTTCTCATCTGAGTCAACCATAAAATTGTCTGACAATTCTATCAACTCTCTACATTTTTTCTTCTTTATACTAAACTAGCACACATGCATTCACAGAGACATTGGCAAATCTACTTGGTTTGGCTACAATGAGTGCTACAGAATAAATACTACTACTTTATGCTTGATAAATAAATAGGTTTGAATGTGGATGTAAGGGTGTGGCTGATGGTATACACAAATTCACCAGGCCTGACCTAAAAATGACAAAAAAAATAAATTGTATTGTATAATGTGTGTGGTTATTCTATCTTCATTCCATTTATCTCCTTTTTTACGTACAGAGCACAAAATTTAAGGTTCTCAGTTGAGGTCAGAAGAGTAAAGAATGTAGAATCCCCTCAACCAACAAGACCAGTAAGTATATATATATATATATATATATATATATACACACACACACACACAGGTAAGATGAGAATGAATAGAGTAAAGTAACATTTAATTTAAAAGAGGGCTCAATACAAAGTAAGGCAATATTCTTTATTTTAGGATATTATATCAAAAACATGTCAATCACTACACAACGGCAGTCATGTTTCAATGCGATTACAATGCATCTCATCAGGCGATGAGATGCATTGTATGTACATCAAAACATGACTGCCATTGTGTAGTGATTTTGACATGTTTTCGATGTAATATCCTAAAATAAAGTGTATATATATATATATATATATATATATATATATATATAAAAACATGATTCTTTAAAGACAACTGACAAGGTACTATGATTAAACATTTTAGTCAATTTTTCTTGTGTCTATATAAGGGGTTTCTTTCTGGACATAAAAGCTTTTCAAATGGTCTACATATCCAAGCACTTTCAGCTATTTTGTTAGCCATTATCAAGGATGCTTTTTTTAAAATTTTTAACTGAATGTATAGATTTTATATATGTTTCTAGAGTGATGACATGTTTTTTTTTATTTTACAAACATGGCCATGTTCATAGTTGATGTTATTCAGTATTCGGCTTTTTGTTTGTTGACTGGAGTTGTGTATTTCTTTATGATGTTTCTAAGTGAAGATTCTTCTTGCTTATACTTCCTTTGCATTTGATTTTTGTAAAAAATGGTAATGTTATTTTCTTTCAGTGTGTTTAGTGTTGCTATTGGATGGTTTGGAAAACCATTATTAACAAGCTATTAAGTTCTTTAAAGAAAAGTGGACAAGAGGATGAATTCTCATAAGAAATTTTTTAGTAACACCTATTTTATATCTGAGAGTACATCGGTTATTAAATTTAAGATGGCAAGAGTTTTTACTTGTGGGTTTTTTAATATAATGAAGTAGGGAAAGTATTAATACTAGTCTCCACAAGAACATCCAAGAATGGGAGTTTATTTTTTTGATTAAGTTCTTAATTAAAGTTGAGGACAGAATTTTTTTTAATGTAGTTTTGAGATTAGCAATTTTGTTTTTATTCTCAGCTAATATAAAAATATCATCTGCATCACATTTGGTTTAGTAACTTTTTAAAATTTCCTTATGAGAGCAGATGAGAATTCATCATCTTAAATGCATAGCAACTATGAGCAAGATGAATCTTCACTTAGAAACATTATAAATAAATACACAACTCCAGTTGACAAAAAAAACAAAAAATTAAATTAGTTATTTATAATAAAAAATTTGAAACTGTTAAACTCATTGTCAAAAATAATAATTTACCTGCAAGATCAAAATTACAGAGAACCAATTTATTATTTATGAAATAATCAGACCTAGTTAAATGGTGGTGAAATAAGCCTCGGTATCTTAAAATTTCAAAGCTTAACAATTAGGACATATAATTTGAAAAATGGTGTTACGTTAACTGTATTACAGCACAAAATTATTTATCTGGTCTCAATGAGGAAAACATATTTCCCACATTGCTGTCTTTTTCATAGATACTATGTTGCAAGCTATTAGTTACTATCACTATATCCATGGAAAATATTTAGATTAGTGCATCATTCTATTTTGAGAGTGAGACAGTTGCTAAGATTTAAAAAGAGAAGTTGCTGGTACATAAAAGATTTTGAAGGCTGTTTTGCATTGTAATGACTCATTGATATCAATGATATCAAAGCAGGAAACAAATATACCTTTATAGAAATTATATGAAGCAAGAATTTAATGTCATTTTATATTATCCAAATTTCTCAGATGAAGCTGTCTCATTATTAATTTCCTAGTATGCTTGCATCCTGTCATGATCCTTGATCTTTTGTTAAACAGCTTGTGTTGTTCAGGGTACAGCATAATCATCAATCTCTCCTCTTGTTTAAATTTACACATTTTATTCTTGATGTTAAATGCACAAGTTTTTTTTCAACACATCCCATTTCACAATGGGACTTTAAATATTTTTTTCTTTCACTTCCATACATAACTATCAAGTTTTGTGTTGTTTCTATAACTTGCTAGCTTAAAGGAGGGTTTGTGGAACCAATATATACTTTTTCTTGGCCTTTGATAAGCTCCACTCTAACTCTGTAAACAAAACTCTCTACTAGGCAGTTACCATTCAGCAGACAATTTGAAGCATTTCAGCAATTGCATTTTTTGAAGTCACTCTCCCCATATCCAGTTCCTTAGCCTTTTATTACTTTTTCCATGTTTCTTATGCACCTGTGTCCAATTTTTACTGTGCATTTATTGAAAAATTGTGTAACATGGAATTTTTGGGAAATACTAATGCTAAGAAACTTCCCCTAATCTTCATTTTCATCTCTAAATTAATGGGGAGTTAAACCAAATTATATTTCTTTTTTGATCACCCTTTTCAGATGTTATGACTGGTTTAAATAGCAATTTGGCTTTATGCACTTCTTTTATAAAGCCTTCTCATAGTCTCTTTTAGTTTCTTCAAATATTTCCATATTTGAGAAATTTATAGATAATCTACACTCAGTTCCCCTAGGTATATGACTGATTACTGCCTTGGGGTGGTTTTACATACTGCAACTGACTGTTAGGTTTCATGTAAGGAGATATACTTTTATTTATATATTTACCTTATTTTTTTTCCCTTCATTTCCCATATATAACTAGCAAGTTTTGTGCTATATTTATACCTTGATAGTTTAAAGGAAGATTTGTTATTATAATTTTGAGAGAAATGCTTACTTAACAATGCTAAGACAATTCTTCCCATCTTCATTTTCATCTCTAAATTAAAACGAGAGTTAAACCAAATAATTTTTCTTTTTTGGTCACCCTTTTACAGATGTTATGAGTGTTTTAAATATCAATTTGGCTTTATGCCTTTTTATGTAAAGAATACAGATATTAGTATAGGGTGTACCAGCTAGCCACAATTTAAGGCCTATTTCGTGTTACGAAGAATAATACGCTTTAGCCTTCCAATAACCGGACACCGATACTAATATTGGCATTAGTGTAGCCACTGATACACTAACACCGAATGAGGATACAGAAAGACGAAATATGGGACCGTACCCGACAAGACATTTAATAATGCAAACAAATTATATACACATATTAAAAAGGTTTACAAGTCCCATACACAAGATTGTTCATATAGTCCAGAGGACCGAGTGTGTTTAACGAGAACAGAGAAATGCCATACCAACTTTAGGGCCGTTGACTGTCCATAGATGAGTTAACAGGACTTACTTTCTCCATGCTAGGCTGGGTACCAGCAGACCAATTTCCACGTGTATGGACTCCAGTGGTCGCAAGTAAAAAAGGGCAGAGCTTCCTAAAAACGGAAGTGACGAAAGGGAAGAAGGGACAGGAGAACTCTCGTCTCTAAGGGGCTGAACTTCCGTTAGCCCGACCCAAGGGAAACAACTGTAGTCTCCCTACACAGATATTAAAGCATTAAGCAAATGTACCTTTATACAAATTCTTTAAAGCAAGAATGTTATTTTACACTGTCCTAATCTCTTTGATGAAGATTTATCATTATCATTTTTGGGATGAGTTTTTCAGTTATTTAAATTGTTTTCATTTGCTACAACAAATAATCAAGCAATAAAGAGCAGAAAATATAGTGAACAATTATGTAGAAGCAAGCGAGTCAGAGTGGTTTGCATCTGGTGCAAAGGAAAATAAGTTCCTTACCTCAATACACGACATGTAGCAGCGACATTTTGTTCCTTGAAAATGGCATGAATCTCCCCTCCCCACCTTAGATTATTTAAAATATATATATTCTGTAAGAGTGGCTTTTGTACAGGTTAGTGTGGTTTGACCAATAGCAAGTTGCGTGCTGATTGGTCAGATTGGAGGATGCCATTTGACTGGGTAAGTGAGGACAAAGCGAAGAACGCTAATTGCTCAGTCAGCCATGGTGTTGGTATGATAAAACAGGGCTGAAGCAGGGAGAAGAAGAACAATTTTTATGTTGGTGATGTGTGTGGGAAATCAAGAAAGGCGGATTGAAAAAGAAGTATTTAGTATTGTACGAGTGATGTCAGAGGAACACAAGCTCGTTTATGTTACAGTAAAAAAATGAATAAAATTTGGAAAAATAACATAGTATTAACCTTTGTTTTGTTTTTTTTTTGTGCTGTGGGTAATCCCACTTGACTTTCTTAAAAAAAAAAACAAACAAAAAAACACTCATTCTCTTTCCTCTATTTCAACTCTGGCTATAAGATGTAGCTGCATAGGAAAAAAAAAAGTGTCCACCACTGGGGTACATTCATATTCAGTTGCTTACTTTTCTCTTGTGACTTTTTGTACTTTCTCACATACGTCTATCATGTAGGCCTACACAAACTTTACACACACACATTCTAATTTAAATGTTTTATGAAACTAGTCTTTAAATGTTTTCTTTGTGTATTTTAATTGTTTTATGTTTGTTAATACATTCATTGTCATTTGTTTTATATCGTCTTGTGCACCCATTTATTTCTTGCGTGGTGTGGCCCGGGCCACAGCCGGCTGTCTTTGGTCAGGATTGATCCTGGTATTGGAGAACAAGCCGTCAGCCCACACTGTCGTTGGTGGCGTTCAACACTGCAACTGGTCTTTAAGTTGACCTCTTCAACTATGACCTATCTTACCCACATTGTGATCTTAAGAATGTCAAGCTGTATTATCCCAACTAAGCTAAATTAAGGAGTTGAATATGCACACAAAATTGAAAATAAAACAAACGACACCCAAATAAATCACTAGATGATATTTATATCAAAATAAAAAAAATATTTAGTTCTTTTTCTTTTTTTCTTTCTTTTCCCAACCCATTTCTAATATTTGGCAACGGAACAAAAATTTCAGCTAACTTCTCTAAGGATGGCCAGACTTGACAACTGGATTTCTTCAAGTACTGTTGATTATACTTTTAAGGATGGCACAAGGATATCATCAGAATCTTTCTTCAGCAGATAATTATTATTATTATCATTAGGTTGGCAAAACAGCCTAATGGCAAAAATCTCTTAACTCCCCATCTGCGTAACTCGCTGCAATTCCGGACCGCAACTTCAACTACTTTAGACCCCATGGGCACTTGTATTTATGGGTGTCCATTCCTACTGGTATGGTGAAGGTGCATAAGGGGGGTTTTATGCAAATATCCTAAAATTCAACCAATCTCCTTATGTTTCACACTTCCTGACGTCTCTCTCGATTGCTCATTCTGTCTTCACAATTATAATTTTCTTTCTCAGAGAAATTTTGGGTTACTATTTTTCCCAGTACATAGACATTGGCTCCTTTCAACAGTTGACTTTTAACCTCTGGCCCCTGAACCTGCTAGCTGTGTCTTGCCAAAAAGTAACATTCGTATTTTGTATCTTTTTCCACAGAATTTGTACACCTGTTCTCAATATCCTGGGAAAATGAGTCCCTTCCTGATAAAAAAAAAAAAAAATAATAAAATTATTTTTTTTTTTAAGTCTATATTTCTGAGATGAGGTATTATGTACAGTATTTACATTAGTCGGACTATTGTCCTCATCTTTGTCGCCATTTTTGTCACAACGTTTCGGCCGTTGTACGCTCCGGCCTTCTTCAGGTGGTTGGAATTTCGAACCGAACCCTTTGTCTACCCCAGTGATCGAAATAAAGGGTTCGGTTCAAAATTCTAACCACCTGAAGAAGGCCGGAGTGTACAATGGCCGAAACGTTGTGACAAAACTGGCGACAAAGATGAGGACAATAGTTCGACTAATGTAAATACTGTTTTTTTAACTCTTTTCATCCATATGCCATGTTAAATATTGTTACACTTGGATACATATTAGAATCTATAATAATTGTAACGGGGGGGGAGAATACCAGGAGATACATGTTTTTCTATATAAACACAGCAAGCTTACTCACTATAATTTTGAATACAGTTTGAATATGAATAAGAAACTTACCTCTCGAGAGGTTCCTTTGACGTATTGGATGTGAGGCTGATGGTTGATCTCATTCTCTCGACGTCCACTCCAGTCAGTTAAGGCCAAACGTACCAGCCTGTAAGAAACATAGAAATTTTTATTTCCACTTTTTACACGGATATCGACAACATTTCCAATTGTCCATTTTAAACTATTCGACAATTTATTTGTAAAATACCGACAAAAAGAAAACTAATTTTGCAAAAGTCTTAAGTCATTTTATGTATTATTAATCAAATGTATCATTGTCAGCAAGAGATACAGTCCAAAGTGTAAGCTATGAATTGTAGACATCAGAATCAAGCTGAACAGAAGTTTCACACTCAGGTCATGTTGTAATAAATGACAGCTAATACAGAGATCTGAAGATGTATTGGAAATGCAACTGATCCTTTCAAGATGCTAAACAAAGTCTTAGAATGTCAGTAGAAAGAAAGAAAATGGTCATGTATGAATTTTACTGCACATTTCTGTTTGTATTTTTCAAATATAAACTATTTATCAATTGCATTATTTATTCCATTGTCTCCATCTTTATTGCTATGTTTTGATCAATGCAACAGTGGATTATCAGTTATCTCCCTTGAACTATTTGTACAGACGCTTTGTTTTGTTTTACAGTATATCAACAACAATGTGTTATTTAATGCCGAAAGATTGTTGGTAATATTTTTTTTCCCAAAAAATGTATTGTTGGTAATATTTTTTCAAAAACGTATTGCTCGTAATATTTTTTTTTTTTTTTTAAATTTACTGCTGGTAATAATTTTTCTGAAAAAGTAAAACCTATTTTTATACTTTCATAGTGTTTTGACCTCTTTTGGGGTTTAACTATTTTCCCATAGCTGGAATTCTGACAGATGCTACCACCCCGGGTCATGGTGGACCTGAGAACAACAGCAATTAAGTGATAGTTTCATGCTCCTCAAAACCAAAGGCTTTGATGTCAGATGTAGTTTATCATCATATCCAGGACAGTCTATAAAACAAAATCTTCAGTGAGGATGATGGCTTAGGTTGTTTAATTCAAAGGTCGGCAACCTACAGCATAAGTGCCACACATGGCATGCCAAGCAATTTCCAATGGCATGCAGCCGCAAATGACATCACAAAGTTTGAACCAATAACTACTACAATGCAAAGAAGATATTTAGCTGTTTCAATATGCTAAAGTATATATACTATATATTACTATATAAAATATATTATAGAACAGATATAATGACCTTAACTTGTATGAAAATATGTTAGCTGTTGCCTACTGAATGATTTTAAAACCCTAAGTCAGCACATATTTAACAAAAGGTTGCCGACCCCTAGTTTAATGTTTATCATCTGAGCAAGTTAACAAATGGTAACAGAGTGTAGTTTCGATCTAGATACCGCTGGGTTATAGGCCCAGCATGCTTCTTCTCTTCACTAAAGTGTTCCTGTTATAGAAATAGTTCAAGGGAGATAACTGATAATCAACATCATCAGCTGTACGTTGATCCAAGTAACCTAAAAGAAATTTTCAAAGTGAACCCTTTATTTAATCTATGAGGGGAGACTGTTCTCATTTCACTGCCCATGTTTCGTGTAATCTCATCTTATATAGTACTGATCAGTTATTTGTTCATTCACTCTGTTTCCAGAGTCCAAGTAATACACTGCCTGATGCAGGGATTGAACTCACAATTACTATATCAAATTCACAAAGTAACCCTTTAAACCACTAGGCTCTTTTCTCACAAATTAATAGTCTAGTAGACTAAACCTTAAGCCTAATCTGTCTGCTGATGAGTACTGCTGCTGCTTCAGTTATTTTCATGCTTGACAGCATTCTCCAATGCTTTTTATAAACTGGAAGAAAGAAAAAAAGAAAAAAAAAAGAAAAAAAAAGAAAAAGAAAGAAAAAAAAAGAAAAAGAAAGAAAAAAAAAGAAAAAGAAAGAAAAAAAAAGAAAAAGAAAGAAAAAAAAAGAAAAAGAAAGAAAAAAAAAGAAAAAGAAAGAAAAAAAAAGAAAAAGAAAGAAAAAAAAAGAAAAAGAAAGAAAAAAAAAGAAAAAGAAAGAAAAAAAAAGAAAAAGAAAGAAAAAAAAAGAAAAAGAAAGAAAAAAAAAGAAAAAGAAAGAAAAAAAAAGAAAAAGAAAGAAAAAAAAAGAAAAAGAAAGAAAAAAAAAGAAAAAGAAAGAAAAAAAAAGAAAAAGAAAGAAAAAAAAAGAAAAAGAAAGAAAAAAAAAGAAAAAGAAAGAAAAAAAAAGAAAAAGAAAGAAAAAAAAAGAAAAAGAAAGAAAAAAAAAGAAAAAGAAAGAAAAAAAAAGAAAAAGAAAGAAAAAAAAAGAAAAAGAAAGAAAAAAAAAGAAAAAGAAAGAAAAAAAAAGAAAAAGAAAGAAAAAAAAAGAAAAAGAAAGAAAAAAAAAGAAAAAGAAAGAAAAAAAAAGAAAAAGAAAGAAAAAAAAAGAAAAAGAAAGAAAAAAAAAGAAAAAGAAAGAAAAAAAAAGAAAAAGAAAGAAAAAAAAAGAAAAAGAAAGAAAAAAAAAGAAAAAGAAAGAAAAAAAAAGAAAAAAAAAGAAAAAAAAAGAAAAAAAAAGAAAAAGAAAGAAAAAGAAAGAAAAAGAAAGAAAAAGAAAGAAAAAGAAAGAAAAAGAAAGAAAAAGGAAAAAAAGGAGAAAAATGACAAGTTTCAGTAGCAGCAGCAATTAAACAGTTTTTTTTCATTGAGATTAGATTGTTAGCAATAGATAATACAAGTTAAAATCTTATTTACAGTTTATAGACTAAAAAATGACTCAAGCGTTGTTATAAAATGTGACATTAATAGAATGACAAGTTTGTCAAAAAAGACATTCTTTTTTTTTATGTGCAGTGTCCCTTCAGTATTTTAGCAATCATGGCTCTTGATAGCTTTGTAGCTCTTAATAAATTTTGTCTTTTTGTTCTCTATTCTAAATCTTGTTCCACCATTCATTTACTCAAGCTTGTGAGGAAGGTTATGCATTGTTTTCCTCTATCCCACTTGCCTTCTATCTGTCTTGTGAGTATCAAGTTTCCCAAGCCCTCTTTCCTCATATGCCCTAGAAGTTTCAACTCTCTTTCTGATGAGTTGTTAGTTGATTGCTTTTACATGTTAACACTTGTTGGGTTATTTAATGCTGATTTTGTTTCAAATGGTTGACAATGTACTGAGCATTCATTAAAACATGAAAAAATACCCATTATGGAATTTTTTCCTCTATATTATAATGTCATGATCATGTGTGCATTAAAGCATAAAAAGTGTTCCTTTATAGGCATTTCAGAACATTACAGTATTCATAGGTGATTCTGTTCAGCACATTGTCAACCGTTTGTATTTAAAAGCATAATGAAAAATTATGTTAATGGTTAACGCACAACTTTGTATAAATACTTGTACCGCTGAACAACATATTGTTTTGTACTACTTGCACCCTTGACGATGATCTTGGAAGAAAAACGAAAGTACTTGGGAAATGAAAATAAAAGAAATTAAGCAGTTATAGCACATTTCTCTCATTAATATGTATACATTGGAAGGTTATTTGTGAGTATGAATGAATTTTGTTAAAAATTAGCAGACATAATGTTTGTAATTTATTCAGTCATATATATATATATATATATATATATATATATATATATGTGTGTGTGTGTGTGTGTGTGTGTGTGTGTGACACATTTCATCTATTAAGACTTCATCAGAATAGGTTTGTTTACATTGTTGTGATTACATGTGTTCATGAATGAGAGATGCTGGGAGATGAATGCCGTCAAGGAATAGCTATTTCATTTCTTTGATTCAGTAAATTTTTATTTTTTATAAACTTAGTAATATATAGTTTCTCATGTATGCACAAAGGACATGGGTCATTTAATGACCTACATATTCTAGCTTTTCTTATTAATTTCCATTTTACTGTAGGTGTTTTATTGGATTCTTTAAGTGACAGAAATATTTCGATAGGGACGTCTGATTTTGGTATTTATTTATCCTAAATGAACTTTGATGTTGATTGAATCTTTTTTTGAACTCATGGCTTGTGCAACCTACATAGATTTTTATGTTTTTGGGATTCTCAATAGATGAGTTATTGCAGTATTTACATTAGTCGGACTATTGTCCTCATCTTTGTCGCCATATTTATCACAACGTTTCGGCTGTTGTACGCTCTGGCCTTCTTCAGGTGGTTGGAATTTCGAACCGAACCCTTTATTTCGATCACTGGGGTAGACTGTTCTAGTTCCACGAGCCATGTTTGATGGATGTCAGTTATCAGTTATCTCCTGGTAATTTTCCCTCTGAAAGTTCTCCACTGCCTGAACCGGGTATTGAACTCACACTCTTTGGGTACCATGTGTCCTCAAGGACACATGGTACAGTGGATAAAGGCGTTGGTTAGATTTGACAGACCCAAAGAGTGTGAGTTCAATACCCGGTTCAGGCAGTAGAGAACTTTCAGAGGGAAAATTACCAGGAGATAACTGATAACTGACATCCATCAAACATGGCTCGTGGAACTAGAACAGTCTACCCCAGTGATCGAAATAAAGGGTTCGGTTCGAAATTCCAACCACCTGAAGAAGGCCGGAGCGTACAACGGCCGAAACGTTGTGACAAATATGGTGACAAAGATGAGGACAATAGTCCGACTAATGTAAATACTGTACATAATACCTCATCTCAGAAATATAGACAGACTATGAGATATTGCATTGGTATACTAATGATTCGGTGCAACATTTATTTTGAAGAGGACATTTATGAGGATTTCTACAGTTACATAATTTTTGTTTATCTTCATCTCTTTTTATTTTTATATTGTCTAAATTTCTTTGGTTTTGGTCTAAGTGTTTATTCAAGATATTAGCATTATGTTTCTTAATAATTTTCTTTAAGTTTTCAGTACAGATATAACTTAATTTTAGTGTATTTTTATTGAAAATAGTACTGAGTTTACTATCTTTAGGAAAATGTTTAATGATTAATGCAAGGAATTTTTGTCCTAATTTTATTCTTTATCATTTGGTTGTATGGGGGTGTATACCAAATTATAAAAAATGAATATTTACTGAATCAAAGAAATGAAATAGCTATTCTTTGCCAACATTGTCAAAAATATTCATTAAAAAAATAATTAAAAAAAACAAAAAGAAAGCTGGTAATATACATACTTATATTTGATAATAATAATTTTTAAATAATTTAGGTAATTCTATTACATTTATTTGTTTTTAAAAGAAGTATAGCCTATTAGTAATTAAGAGTAAAAGTAATATTTTAAAATTGTAGTTTAATATAATGTAGTCTAACCCAAACACCCTTTTTAAAAAGAATCTTTATGTATACAAGTAAAAAAAATGCCAAAAAACCTTTTGTCGTTGACAAAAAAAAAAACAGACGACATGCGTTGAATGGATGTCATAATCCGTTGAAAAATGCACCCCAACCGTACCTAGACTTAACCTCTTTTTTGAACATAACTCATAATTGATACAATAATAGTTAATAAAAATGAACACGCTACCGCCCCTGTCTAGATGATTGGATTTCTCTGTATCCTTGGAAACAAAAAATTAGGAATTGTATGTGTGCTTAAAACTCAGTAAATTCAAAAATAAGTTATTCCAAAATAAATTTTAAAATAAGTTATTCCAAAATTTGCTAAAGATGAAACAGAACTAATACTTTTAATTTAATTATATAATTAAATTTGAAGTTTTTAGCTTTGGTTTTTGAAACATGGTAATTCCTGTGTGGCATTGGAACTGTATTTTTAAATCATTTAACTTATAATATTTATACTCTGTAAATTTACATTGAGCACTCTTTAGTAAAAATATCAATAAGAACACCGGATTATATATCTTACTGTTCTTTCTTTTTACTATAATATAATATATATATATATATATGGTCCAGTGCTCCTGCTATATACTTAGAGATTCTTGATGAAATCCAAAGAAGAATATGCAATGTTATTGGTCCTGACCTGGCATCTCGGTTTCAGTCACTTTCCAGCAACTATAAAGTTGCTGCCCTGTGCTTTTTCTATAAATACTTTCATGGTAATTGTTCAGATGAACTTTCCTCTATGGTACCTGGACTTTATGCATTTAAGTGCAGTACTAGATTGGTGGCAAGGTCTCATCATTTTACAATTGAAATAGCTAGATGTAACTAAGTTCTATGTTAACAGCTTGTTCTCTTGCTCTTCTCTCTTGTAGAACTCTTCTGGTTTCTTGCTTCCCAGTCAACATTGATTTTGAAAATCTTAAATGCAATGTCAATCTTTATCTACTCTCTTCCTGATTACTCTTTCATTGTTCTTGCTCCTTAATAATGTTTCTCTTTTTTCTTATTGTTTTACACTCAGTAACCCTTTGTATCTTAGTGGCTTTCATGCCTTACATGGGTGAATTTGATTAAAAGTAAAAAATAACAACAAAGAAATAAAACAAAAAAATGTGGTCAACTGTCTTTTGGTACTCACTTTTCAGAGCCAATCAAAGGCAATTGTGTAAAATGTGTGCATAATATTAAAAAAAATACAAAAACAAAAACAAACAATTAAGAACTGCCAGGGAAACAGCAGAGAAACAAAAACAAAATATGATTATACTAAGGCCCAGCAGCCATCCCTTCAAAGAATTTCTGCCTAAAGTTTATCGATTCAAAATTTGACTTATTTCTCTATTGAGTCATGAGATTTTATTTTATTTGTGTTGATGGAAAAGATTATTTTTAAATAGGTAAAGTTCTTTTTTTAATCACATTAATGGTGTACAATCATAACATTGAATGAACATGCAGATTGCAAATTTTAGTAATTTATTGTGTCAGATATGCAAAAAAGATCAAGAATTAACACTCATATCTCACTTATTGAAATTACAAAATTCTCAATAAATTATACAAAACTGATATAATTCTTTATCGGCTTCCGAGATTGACAAGTAAGGTAACAATTTCTGAAAATGGTACTGTTATTATTAAAGTAAATATAGTCAAGTGGTTTACACAAGTTCTTGTTCAACAATTCTTTTTTATCAACTAATGAAGAATTTTGTCTAGATATCTAGTAAATTTGTAAATTATTTTCAGATAATGTGTACCTGTAGAAGAACAAAATGAATATCAAGTTATACAAAAAAATTTGAGCAACATGTGGATTCATGCCTTTCCCCAAGAACACAAGTTCTAAATTTTTTCTTTCTTTTTACTAATTATTCATCCAATATAAAGCCAAAGAGCCACTCAATGTAGAGTTTTATTGACTGATGTGAAAAAGTAAAGAGAACCACTTCTTTGTTTCATAGATGATATATTTAGGGATGTAAAAAAAAAGAAGAGAGAAACAGACGCAAATGTCAAAATAAACAGTTACTAAAAAGATGAAACTGACCAAAGGTTGGATGTAAAGACGATTGTTTAAGGAAGAAGAAAACAAACTTTAAATTTATGTCTTTGCCAAGAATTCTGGGAGGGAAAAAACAGTGAATTAGTGCAGATTTGAAAAGAAATAACAAAAAATATTTATCTTTACTTGGATATCACAAAGATAAGAATTCCTAGCTATAAAGGAATTTATATATATTTATTCAAATGCACCGATATTTAAACAAAAGAATTTAACTCCTGTTGAATCATTTCAGGTTGAAAACTGTTTTTCATTATACCTACGTCTATAGGTAAACAACTTGAATTTAGAAGTCTACATTATTTAAGTCTGTAAATATTCTCCTAGAAGGTAACCTCTTTTGAGTGGGTTCTTACTACACTGCAGAAATAAAGGACATTCTTTTTATCTCTCTCATATGTGTGTGTGTGTGTTATAGTAGAAATACTGAAATGTTCCCAACTTTAGAAATCCTATGTTTGATCAGATTTCACTTGGGGAATGGGTTAAGCCAATCTTCAACACGTCCAAGAGCCACTCGAGTTAGAGTTTTATTGAATGATGTGAAAAAGTGAAGAAAACCACTTTGTTTCATAGACAATAAATATTTAGGGATGTAAAAATGAATAGAGAAACAGTTTCAAATTTCAGAGACAAAATATTTGGGATGAAAAATAAGAAAGAAGCAGTTCCTAAAAACTGAATCCCACTAATGATTGGATGTAAAAACAGCTGTTCAATGCCCTTGCGGTAGAACTCGGGGTTTTTTTGACGCAAAGAAGTCCGTGAGGGCTTTGCGCAACTCTGTTTCATTGGTGAAGGATTTCCCACGAAGATGATTATCCAGGGAGTGGAAGAGGTGGTAATCAGATGGCGCAAGGTCAGGTGAATAAGGTGGATGGCACAAAGTCTCCCACCCAAGTTGCTGTATGGTATCCCTGACCACTCGCGCGACATGCGGCCTGGCGTTGTCATGAAGGTAAAGCACACCTTTGCGATTCACCAGTGCTGGCTTCTTCTGGTGCAATGTGTTGCACATGTTTCAATTGCTGCGAGTATAGGTCTCCAGTGACCGTTTGGCCCGTTGGTAACAGTTCATAATGAACCACTTGACGACTTGTCCACCAGACACAAAGCATAATCTTGCGTGGGTGCATAGGCGGTCTTGCGGTGTGACGGACAGCATCCTGAGGAGACAACCAATGTCTAGAATACTTGGGAGTTTCGTACAGAACCCACTTTTCATCACTGGTAAGCACGCGATAAGGATGCGGTATGGTGGCGAGAAAGCAGCGATACGCAGGCTGCCACTCGTCCCTTGTGGACCTCCAACAGCGTTTGTGGAACCCACTTGCTCAGTTTGTATGTCTTACCTAGGCAGTGCTGGGGAAGTCTGTTTCATCATAAACGTTGAACTGTCTTGCAAGTTCACCACACGTTAGACTACTCTCCTCTTCAATGGCCACCTTCAGGACTCCATTATTCAAGACCTGTGGTCGTCCACTGCAAGGCTCATCATGGAGAGACAAATCTCCCGACTTGAATTTTCAAAACCAATGCCTTGCAGTACGTTCATCCACAGCACTATCCCCAAATGCTTGACATATGCAGTGACTTGATGCAGCTGCTGATAAGACCACTTTGAAGTTGTAAAGCAAAGAGCCCCGAACGAGGTCTCTAGACACTTCCATCCTTCTCACAGCTGTCCGGCTTATAACTGATGGCCGAGCATGGTGCGCATGCTTTTTATAACGTCTGATGTTCCTACTTCCGGCTGTCCGAATTTGAAAACAATTGCTACACGCATTTCGTATATATTTCAACTTCATTCAATGACTAATCAAAAAGCGGACAGAACTGTTTTGGTTACCTTGTATATATATATACAAGATTTACCTTGTATATATATACAAGGTAACCAAAACAGTTACCTTGTATATATATATACAAGATTTACCTTGTATATATATACAAGGTAACCAAAACAGTTCTGTCCGTTTTTTGATTAGTATATACATATATATATATCTCAATTATGTGGTGCGGGTTCAATTTATATTACGCAAATCATTCATATGAAAAGCAGATAATGAAGTTAATGATATCGCAAGAATCACTCTCGCAAACAATTTTTAATAATAAAATACATTAACCTCGAATCCGTTAATGAATGGTATGATCCTTGTTTATAAATTCCGGTTTTATCAGGTCTTTTTTTTACTACTAGCTTATCTTTCAATCGTTTCATACGATCATCCTCAGGTAGGGAAATAGGTAAGTTTTTTACATCTAGGTAATAACAGGACATCGAAAGATAAAGTGTAATCCGAAAGAAGTGTTTTTTTAGAAATGTGATATTGTTAACTGTAAGAATACTTTTGGAGCGTGCAGTCACGACGTTGAGGTTGAATTTTTAAAATTTTAAAATTGTGCTTTCTTGTACTAATATAGTAATATGAGAATTCTTTTGTAGAAGTAGGCTTTAGTAAAGGTGGCATGAACTAAATTGTTCAATAAATAAAGTAATGTCAGTTATTATCAGGAATTCACACGTCGGATCGGTTATTTTAATATCAATTATGTGGTGCGGGTTCAATTTATATTACGCAAATTCAAGGTTAATGTATTTTATTATTAAAAATTGTTTGCGAGAGTGATTCTTGCCATATCATTAACTTCATTATCTGCTTTTCATATGAATGATTCGCGTAATATATATATATATATATTGTCATCCGCAGACAGACTGTTTTGCTGTATCACAGCTCATCAGTGTGGCTAGACATCCGGTTGCCTATAGCTAGGATCGAAACACGGCTGAATTAGCATCAGTTAGAGATTTTACCCCTAAGCCATTGGCGCATGGCAGGGAAGAAGGTGAATTTAAGCATATTTATTTTTAGATAAACACACAGTGACTGAGAGAAGTCGATTCGATTTACTGAAGAGTCATGCATTATTAGCCGTAAGAGTCACTGATTATAAACCCACACTTCCTCCCCAGAGAGCTCAACTGGAAAATTTTTCAGGCACACACAAACATGCATACATACATACATACATACATACATACATCATTTTGATTCACAAGCTGTTCCCAGTCGCATGTATACACGCTTTTAGGATAGAGCAATCTGGTTTGAATTCAGAGTTTCCTTTTCCTAGACCCAAGGCTATAGGATCCAGTCTGTCCTGCTATTTCACGATTATGAATACAAAATATTGCACATTGCATGCTGGTGTTAATAAAATCATGCTTAATGTATAATAGTTCCTCTCATTCCCTATGAAACTTTGGGCTCCTTTTGACGCCACAGCTAAATGAAAGCTGACCAAGTGCAGCAGAGGTCATATTCATTTGGACGGGCAACTAATAGGAGTTTCATTGGGAATTTAGATTCACAAGCAGTTCCCAGCCACATGTATACACACTTTTAGCATAGAGCGATCTGGTTTAAATTCAAAGTTTCCTTTTCCTAGACTGGTTTCCACCCAAGGCTATAGGACCCAATCTGCCCTTATATTTTACCCATAGCTTCATATGTATACTCTCCAATACATCCCATAAATATAAGTACAATTCATACACATTATAAAAATATCACATATCCATGTATATAAGAACATACCTATATACATAGGTACACAGCAATGTATTATGTGCCTGAACAAACATCTGCAACAGAGATTAGTTCACTACCCTAGCTGATGGGCATACAGAGACACGACTGGACAGCTGTTATTTCTTAGATGGCTGACAATTGTCAGATTAGGTTTGTTGATTTTATGATTTCAATTCCTGTAGCTTTATTTAATGTCTAACACTACCAATGTAAAGACTTAAAAATAAAAAAAATATGAGACTAAATCTGTAATGTGCAAAATTATTGTTCATTCTTTTTCAGATTTTGTCAATTAATATTAGCATAAGGTGTGTGGCTTTGGGGTCTTTCCCTGAATGTGGATTCTTTTTGTGAGGAAGTAATAGATTCTGACTTTTCCTCTTTGGTGTTGTGCTTATATATCTTTCTATCATCTAGTTGTCTTACGTGTGCACATTGTAAGCACACCTGGATTGACTATTTACATGCCTCACTGACGCGTTGGGAGGTGTGAACCTGCACCTGGTGGATATGAGGGTACCTTCAACCCTCTGATGCAACTGGGCCCTTTGATGTTCTCATGTAAGACTGAGTGCAAAATCTACTTTGGTATCTCTTAGGGTGAGTCCACTGCATATTGTGGTCACCACAGATCAATTTCTCTTCAGAGAAAATTGATATTAACTTTAAGAACCTGTTTTGTTCCTGGTACGAATTATAGACTGCAAATGTCAAATTTTGTACAGGACCCCCCCAGTGAGGATTGAGCCCACTACTCTGTGGTCAGCCAGACCCTCCATGCCAAGATATGTCAGTTTTCGAGATAAGCAAATATAAATAGAAAGAAGAAGAAAGCACAGAAATGAGCATTTGTTTTGGTTTGATTGGAATTTTGTGAAGTATTTAGTTAAGACTGAACTCACTATCAATGGCTTGTAACATCTTGTTAACAGCATTGGATGTTCTGAAAGATGTAAAGAAATGGAATCTGGTTGAGAGGAAAGAAAGTAGGTGGAAATGAAGAAAAGAAGTAGAAAGGGTAGGAGGAAAGAAAGAAAGGTAATAAGAAAAGAAAGGAAAAGGCGGCAGGGAGAGGAAGGGAGAAAAGGTGAAAGGAAAAAAGGAAAGGAAAAAAGAAAAGGAAAAAAGGAAAGGAAAAAAGGAAAGGAAAAAAGGGATAATGAAGTGTAGAAGAGAGGAGAGAAAAGAGGAGAGGAGAGAGGAGAGAAAGAGAGAGAGGAGAGAAAGAGAGAGGAGAGAAAGAGAGAGAGGAGAGAAAGGAGAGAGGAAAGAAAGAAAGAAAGAAAGGAGAGAAGAAGGAAGGAAAGAAAGAAAGAAAGGAGAGAAGAAGGAAGGAAAGAAAGGAGAGAAGGAGAGAAGAAGGAAGGAAAGAAAGGAGAGAGGAAGGAAAGAAAGGAGAGAGGAAGGAAAGAAAGGAGAGAGGAAGGAAAGAAAGGAGAGAGGAAGGAAAGAAAGGAGAGAGGAAGGAAAGAAAGGAGAGAGGAAGGAAAGAAAGGAGAGAGGAAGGAAAGAAAGGAGAGAGGAAGGAAAGAAAGGAGAGAGGAAGGAAAGAAAGGAGAGAGGAAGGAAAGAAAGGAGAGAGGAAGGAAAGAAAGGAGAGAGGAAGGAAAGAAAGGAGAGAGGAAGGAAAGAAAGGAGAGAGGAAGGAAAGAAAGGAGAGAGGAAGGAAAGAAAGGAGAGAGGAAGGAAAGAAAGGAGAGAGGAAGGAAAGAAAGGAGAGAGGAAGGAAAGAAAGGAGAGAGGAAGGAAAGAAAGGAGAGAGGAAGGAAAGAAAGAATGGAAGGAGAGAGGAAGGAAGGAAATAAACAGAAACAGATGTATATAAAAAGAATCTGCCAATATTATGTAAATTTCAGAGGATGAGTAAATGAATGAGAATAGGACCGAAGAGAGATGACAGAATTTATTAAGAACTACAAAAGATGGGAAATTGTGGAGAGCTATGAGCCAACATCCTCAAGGGTTATGGTACATAGAAGAATAAAAAAAATAAACATGCTGACAAAGATCAAAGTAAATAAGACAAAAATAGATAAATTATAAGAGCAGATGTAATTACAATAATAAGTAGCTTTATTGACAGAGTGAAACATCAGGTCTGTACGTATGACACGTATAATAATTAGATATTGTTTCCAATTTGGCATGTTATTTGCCATTCTATAGACAAATTCCTTCAGCCAGAAGAATTCTAGTATAGAATGTACTCAATTATAAACAGATAAAAACAAAAGGAAAGTTGTTTGTGTGTGTGTGTGTGTGTGTAGAGTGGGGTGAATTGAAATGTCAAGGAAAAATTAGGCTAATTAAAAAAAGGAAAATAGTTTACCAGAGAAAATAATTATTTGTGATAAAAAAATGACAAGCATATATCTCACCAGTCACAATGAATGGATGTCCTGTTGATTTCAATCTTTAGGAATGATTGTAAAACACTTGCCCCTCTGCAAATGCCTGCTGGGACTTTTTCATAGCCAATAAAATAGGTTGGTTCTTGGTTTCACCTAACTCAGTCCCAATCTGTCTTGAAATCAGAATGCTACATTTGCTTGTCTGAACTGACTTTTGTGTGTCAGCCCCAATTCTTAGTTTGTGAACTTTTTGCCATATTATTGTCGCTTTGCCTTGCATTCTATCGTTTGTTTGCTTTATATTATTTTTTGCCCTGTTCCTTTTTATTTTTCTTGTTATTGCTTATTGAAAACTTTGTCAATTCTGTTTGTTGGACATTTCTTTTATTTATTTTGCATTTGACCATGGCAACACACTTCACATGTCTCCTCAGGGAGGCTCCGTGCCTTGAATGCCTCTTGGGCCTTAAACTCACCCCCAATCTCAAGTGGAACTCAGACATATGATCCATCTCTAAAGATGCAGGAAAAATGATCGGCTCCCTGTACCACTCCAGTAAGTACCTGACTCCTCATGTCATCCTCTACCTTTATAAGAAGCTGATCAAGTTGAAAATAGAGTATTGTGGTCATATTTGGGCGGGAACTGCCCAGTCCTCTCCAGTCTCAATAGAGTTCAAAAGCATTTCTAAGTCCTTGTGGGGGACAAATTATTCTCCACTCTCTTACCTCTCTTTCACAGGGGATATGTGGTTAGCCTGTCAATGCTCTATCGCTACTTCCATGGAAAGTTCTTGGATGAACTACATTCCTTGGTTCCACCAGGTCTAACCTTCATAGCTAGGACCCACCCATGCCATTTATATTGTAAAAAACCATCAACATTCCCTCCATATTCTATTAGCAAGAAGTAAGTCCCCCTCAAACAACTTCTTCCTGTGAACCACTGCACTGTGGAACTGACTTCCAAGAGGATGTTTCCCTGATTATTACAATCCTAACCTGTTCAAGCCTAGAGTCAACCATTACCTCTTAATGTAACCTGCTACTGTGAGTGATCCCTGGCCATTGTACAGGGTGAACGCTACTGTAAAAGAAAAAAGGAAATGAAGATGGAAAATATTCACAACATGGAGACTTAGATTTTCTTGAAGGAAAAAAGTGAAGAACAATTCAAAAAGAGGAATGAAGACGCAAGAGTGAAAGTAAAATACAAGAGAAAGTGCAAAGAAGATTTCAAAAGTTTCTGAAAACAAGTGAAGAAGAAAGAAAGAGAGAGAGAGAAAGAAAAAAAGAGAAAGAGAGATAAGAAACAAAGGAATCAACAAAACTGAAGCAGAATTGAGAAGAAAACAGTAATGAAAAAGAATGAAACAGTAATGAAAAAGAATGAAACAGAAAGAGAGATGATAAACAAAGAAAGTGTCAACAAAACAAACAGAACTGGGAAGAAGGAAAGAGTAATGAAAAACAGTAAGAGAAAGTGAGAGAGAGAGAGAGAGATGATAAACAAAGGAAGTGTCAACAAAAATGAAGCAGAACTGTGTAGAAGGAAAGAGTAATGAAAAAGAGTAAGAGAAAGCAAGAGAGAGAAAGACAGAGAGAAAGAAAGAGAGATGATAAGAAACAGAGAAAGTGTCAACAAAACTGAAGCAGAACTGGGAAGAAGGAAAGAGTAATAAAAAAAGTAAAAGATAAAAAATGGAGAAGGAGAAAGTGTCAAAAGGTGTAAAATTGCTTTTGTTATGCTAATCATGGCTCGCCACAACTTCCTGTCTTTTGTTATGCTAAATAACTTTTGACTTTACCTCTTTGTCCCCCGTTTTTCCATCCATTCACAGAAACTCATTTGCCTCCACCTTTTCTTGCCTTGTGGGTGTTAAATTCTCTAGATTCTTTTCTCATGTGTCCCAAAAATGTCATCATGTTCTGACTGTAATTATACTTTCTTCATTAAGACTTCCCCATTGTTCACATGCTCTGTCCATTTTATTGTTACTATTTGTCAGAAGAACCATATCTATCGTTTAAAGTCTATTCATCTTTAAAGGGGTTATCCAAATGGATTTGGTAAAAGGAATCCAAACTTGAACTTAGCTCTAATGCCCTTAGGGAAGGCATGAACTTAATTCTCCCTGTATTCCTTTTTATCACAAGTGGACAAACATATGTCAACATTTACAGGTTTTGTTAACTGACAGTGAAGAGAATGAGTCAACCACTCATCCATAACTTCTTTCCCTAACTGAGCAGTAGTTAGAGTAAAAAGCTCTTACAACTATTGTCAGCCTTGACAGTCATTCTTGTAAAAAAAAAAAAAAAATAAAATAAAAAAATTGGGGTTGTTGATTCTGGATTTGTGGCTACCAGAGATTCTTCTGAATTTGGAAAACCAGGCGTTCTTTGTTTGAATGTCACTTTTTTGTGATACAGTTCCTTAATCTCAAGGAAAACATTTTTGTATTAAATTAAAATTTTATTTTAATTATTTCACTTTTTCCTACCTTTTTTTTAAAAAAAATGTAATAGATAGAAAGGAAGGTTGATGATGAGTACTTTTTGTTTTTTTTCATACTATTTTCTTTATTATTCTTCAATTTTAATCTTCCCCATAAAAATGCCTTTCCTTTCTGGAAACAACTTTTGTCTTGCCTTAGCTTCTATTTAATCACACCATTCCCATTAACCAACATTCTAAATGGAGCCGTTTTCAGGATCTTGGCACTCATCAGTTGTTTGTGGTTTTGGCTTTAAAAGAAATGGGATAAGGTGAGTAGAACTTGAAAGGAATAAATAAAATGACATGGAGATGATGATGAGAAAGAGAGAGGGGAAAAAAAAGACAAAGTAAAAGAAACTATTGAGAAAAATCATTCTCAATGTTTCTTTTTACATCTGTTGCCATCAGACATTTTTCTTCATGTCCCCACCCGCAAGTCTTGTCATCAGCATCTTAAAATCATTTTCTCAAAGCAACAATTTCCCAGTTTTTTTAATTTATTAAATATTGAACGCCAAATAAATTATAATTTATACACTATTTAAAAAACATTTTAAAAACAGATTCTAAAAACGATTTTATAATATATTTTGTAAATTTGTAGATTTTAAAAATATTTTTAATGCTTTTTTAAAAAAAAAAAGAAGATTTTTAAAAGATTTTAAAATGATTTCAGAAGATTTTAAAAAAAGAAAAAATATTTTAAAATGATTTTGAAAAGTTAAAAATTAGTTAAAAAAAAGGTTTTTTGAAATTTATATGATTTAAAAAAAAAAGAAAGATTTTAAAACTGGTTTAAATGATGAAAGCTTTAAAAAAATCCTTAAAAAAAGCAGAAAAAAATAAGAATGTAACAAGAAAGAAGATTGAATGACAAAAAAACATGGATGGAGAGACAATGAGTTAAACAGAACTTTCCTTATTTACATACAGAATACTGTCCTCATCTTGTTGTTATCAAAACATTTTGGCCGTTGTGCCCTCTGGCCTTCATCAGGTAAATGTTAATCTGGGTAATCTACAGGGAATTCCAATCTGAACCCTTTATTTAATCAAAGGAGGTAGACTCTTCCTGTCCGAGTCGAGGGTTATCTTGTCTAGCTCATATTTTTAGTAGTGCACACTTATTGCTTGCCCTATTTTTACTGACTCCAATTGCACACTGCCTGGCTGAGGGATTGAACTCAATGACTATGTCACCAAATTCATGGACTTTAATCCACTAGACTAGTTGTGAATTTGGTAACATAGTAATTGTGAATTCCCTGTAGTTTACCCAGATTGACATTTTTTTTTTTTTTTTAAGCGTATCACCCCAAGCAAGGCTGGAGGCCACTATCACGCAAGGGGTTATAGAAGGGTTGGAGGAAGAGCAGATAGGAGTGGTAAAGGAGAGGATGTGGAGAAAGAGAAAGACAGTGGGTTGATCAAGGCAAGGGGGTTACAGAAGATTTGGAGCGAGAGCAGATAGGAATGAAAGGTGAAAGAATGTGGAGAAGGGAAGTGGATAGATCAAGGCCACTGGAGATGTCGATTGACGCTACACTTAAACCATTGGAGATTGTATTTGTCAGGGAAACAGTAATAGGGAAGGGAGTTCCACAGGCGAGATGTGCGAGACATGAAGCTATTGGAGTAGAAGAGACGTCTACATCTAACAGTTTCAACGGTGAAGGGGTGGGAACGGGATGCCAGCCTCGTAGGACGTTTAAATTCATGAGGCCTAGGGACAAGCGAAAGCAGCTCCTCGGAGCAATTACCGTATACCTGATGAAGGCTAGAGGGCACAACAGTCAAAACATTGAAAAGATGAGGACAATACTCCAAATATAAACATTGTAACAAATAAATGGTCTTCATTCTTCATGTAAATAATGAGGATTCTTCATCCTAGAAATTTAAATAATCTTTTTTAGGGCTGAATCAATCTTTCTTTAGGCTGAAATAATCCCTTTTTATGAGGTAAGTGATATTTTAAGGAGTTGAATATGGAGAGAATGCAGTGGGTCCTAGCTGTGACCGTTAGACCTCACGGAACTAAGGAATGTAGTTTGTCTAAGCACTTTGCATGGAAGTAATGAATATTTATTCCTTTTTCCAGTTTAATATAAATACTTCCAATGTGAAGAATTCTTTTGGCCTTGATCTGGAAATCAAACAGTTGTGTAAGTTATGTTGCCCCATTATGGATATTGATGTAATTGTAATCTTATGGATTTAAAAATAAAAACAATAATAAACAGTAATGTCTACACAAAATGAAGTCGTGTAATCACTAGTGTTTACAAAGAATACATTTCAAGTGTTGATTGTAACATAAGTGGAATTTCGCTTCTGAGAACAATCTAAAAATGTGCTTGACTTCATGTCTTGGTGCCAGATTTAATTAATATTGGTAAATATCTCCAACATGAAGAGTGGACAAATATAGAAATTTATCAAGCAAGCCTCAAGACCATTACAACTCAAGAAATACAGTTTTTTTTTTAATCTTCCAGCTATCATTTACATTTCACAATAGACTTGTCTCTCTCTAGCCTGGTATGGCAGCCAGCCTAGGAAAAGGTAAACTCTATTCAAAGTCAGTAGAATCTATTTTAAACATTTATAAATGAGGGAACCTGATTGGGGGCCCGGGTAGTGCTTTGTGACTCTTGCTATTTTAACAGCATTTGTTTTTTTCTACCTAGATTTACATACGTTACAAATGAAACAAAGCACAACTGACTATTAAAGGATTAAAAATTATTGCAGATTTTGATGTTATTCAGTGATTTTTTTTTTGTCCAAATCCGTGAATTTGTTTTGCTTATGATAAGTCTTGAAAAAACACTACAGTGTAACCCAGATATAAGAGAGTTATCGGGACCGGAGAATAAGTCTTTTATATCCAGGTTTGGTCTATTTTATATACATTAACACAGGCTCTAATTTGGGACCAGATAAAATCTCTCTTATATCCAGGTTACACTGTATATAAAATTCACTATTTTTTATCCGTACTGTTGACTGCGTTAAATCATTAAAATTTTAAAAAGAAAAATCTTGAGTTGATGTTAAAAATTGCCACAAAACATCGATGATTTATTTAAGATAGAAATACATCATAATAAATCATTCTAATTTGTATTTGGATACATTGTATTTATTTATTTTTTTCTAGTTAAATTGTTCAACTATTTTGTATATGATCCATTATTGTACATAATTAGGCAAGAATAAAATTTGCATTTTATATGAATACTACTTTATGAAAATTGAGATGTAGTAAAGTGTTTGTGTAGTGGTCTGTGTGTGTGTGTGTGTGTGTGTGGGCAGGGTCCCATATCGTAGATTGAAGGAGAGTACAAGATTAGCCCTGCTGACATGAAATATTAATGGGTTTAATTCGGATAATTAAAAAATGAATACTTACTGTATAAAAATTGAGATGTAATTGAGTGTGTATGAGGAGGGGGTGAGACCCTTGCACCAGCCCTGGACCATGGTCCTACAACAGATCTTTGGTGATAGCACTGACTGGTCACAAAACTTATTGAGGAAGAATGTCAATTCAGAAAAAAAAAATTAATTGTATTTATTTACATTTTTTCTAGTTGAATTCTTCACCTATATTACATATGATCCATTATCCTTAAATATAATACACCACACACACACACACACATATATATATATATATATATATATATATATATTGTGTATTTAGGTAGCAAATTCTCTTTTAGGCATCTCCAATTGAATAAATTACAAACATTATGCTTGCTTATTTTTATCATAATTCTTTCATATTCAAATATTTTTCCTTTACAATTGAATATAGGGCATTTCTTGGCTTATTCACTTGTAATATATGGAAAATTATTTGGGAATATGAAAGGATTATGATCAAAATAAGCAGAATGTTTGTAATTTTTTCAATCACACATCTATATATATATATATATAAAATAATTTTTTTGCCTATATTTCTGAGATGAGGTATTATGTACACTATTTACATTGTTTGGACTATCGTCCTCATCTCTGTTGCCATATTTATCACAACATTTCAGCATACCTGGTTAAGGCAGTGGAGAACTTGGAGAGGGGAATTAACAGGAGGTAACTGATAACTGACATCCATTAGACATGCCATGTGGAACTAGAACAGTCTACCTCAGTGAGCGAAATAAAGGGTTCAGTTCAACATTCCAACCACCTGAAGAAGGCCGGAGTGTACAACGGCTGAAACGTTGTGATAAATATGACAACAAAGATGAAGACGATAGTCCGAACAATGTAAATATTGTAATTTTTATGGACTGTAACAATTGAGGGGCAGTGTGTAAAATTTTGACATGAGATGCACAGAAGTCAAGATACCCATTCATGTCCACATGCAAAAAGTTACCATGCTGTAAAGTACACAGAGACTACCCTGAACAATGGCGACACAGTTTACAGTAAAAACTAAATTCTAACTATCTCTTGTATCCCCTGTTACTATTTAGAAGCATGCACACACATACTATCCTACAAACAACGAAAGATTAAAGTTATATTTGTTTTTAGAAGAAAAAAGAAACATATGACAATATTTCAGTTTCTCACATATGTACATAAATTCTATTTGTTTATTTCTTCCTAATTGGCCATAAAAAAGAAATAAAATACAGATAAATTCATAAAACAAATAATCAACAACTAACTTTGTCCATAACTCATGTCTCTCATAATTTTTATTTAACTATAGTTCTTTTTTCTTTCTAAAAACAAATATCAACTGAATTTGGGTGGGTAGGTCATTGTTATTTTTCACACTTCCCCTCAATTGTTACACAGAAAAAAAAATTGTACTTGGATTAAACAAAAATTATTCACAATACATATTACTTATAATACATTCCTTCTTGCCCTTAATTTTGACGGCATGGTTACACTAGTTGTATATAATTAGGTTACAATAAAATTTGTACTTTATATGAATACTAACTTATGAAAATTGAGATGTAGTAGAGGGTGGGCACCTGTATAATAGAGTTGAGGTGGGGGGGGGCATGAGACACTTGCAGCAGCCTTGGTCACAGATGTCTCTACAAGAATCAGAAATTAGTTAATTCAATGATTTGAAGGTGCCTTGAGGCAATTTTTCTTTCAGGGTGACTTTTGCTGATAGGATACCTGAGGTCTTGCCTTATCCCAGAGATTTTAAGTGGATGATATTGATATTTTTCTCACTGAAAGATGAAGACTACCTACATTCTCATCTCACAATCATATAATTGAAAACACCCATGCAATGATGGTGTCATTGGCAGCAGTGGCTTTATCTTGTATCCAAGAATTTAATTTCCTCTTTAACTGATCACTTCCTTTATGAACACCTAACGGCATCTCTCTTAGAATCATTGGGCCATGCAAGCCTCTCTGCCATGACAAGGAGCAGTTATCCGTGCTACTCACATAGAAATGATGTGCAACAAAGTAGAATAAAAAAAAATGGTGAATTGAAACTGCAGGAATTGTTCTTTGATATTTACACACCTGCATGCAGATATATGCATACTAGGTATTTATGTATGTATAGCTAGCCACTCGTATTTGAGGATACCTGTCTATTAGGGGTGGTTAGCCAATCCCTATTGCAGACGCTTGCTCAGGTGCATTTGTGTTTATTCAACACCCACCTGTGGTTTATACTGCAACTATTCTAAGCAGACCTTAGTTAAAGTTTCTGGGAAAGAGCGTGTTATCTAGCAAGATCAACAATTTGAACAAGGCCAGCACACTCAAGCTCTTGGCCATGATGACTTGTGACTTTGTTTGAACACAGCTATCGATGGCACCCAAGGGTTCCATCTACCGAATTTCACTCACAAGGATTGAGTCAACCCATGGTATGGTTTTCAGGCACATTCCAGAGGTGCCGCACGCTGGGATCAACCCCTCCAGTCCGATAACATCAGGACGTCTCCTTCCTGACAAATCGACCATGGTGAGATTCAAACCTGGTTCTCATTGTCAGAATGTGAACATTCTAATCACTCAGCTATGTGACCATATATGCATAATAGGACACTTTAGATGTTTGTTAAATCAGCCGCTCCCAGAGGAGAAAATGATTGGAATATATTCACCTACTACTTTACAGAGCTTGATCCAAACTGGGTGTCCCACATTCATGGCTTGGTAATGTGCTAAAGTAAAACATATCTCATCATAAATTAATAGTTAACGAGCTAGACTAGTAGACTGTTACTACTGCTTAGTGAGTTTGATACTCACTGGGTGCACAAAATGTATACTTGTGCAATACTAAACTCTGCTTTGTAAATAATTCTTTTTGCCAGCCCAGGGCCCTCCTTGTAACATCAGCCAGGTGTGTGATGCCTCGTCATTATAGAGAGATTTCAACCTTGTCACCCAAGGCCATAGTGTGCACTACACCAGTTTCCTAAGATTGAGCTCGTTGATCAGATCATCTTGAATGAGCCCTCTAATGCATGATAAAATGTCTTCCACAACAATGGCTGGGTGAAAAGACCTTCAATTACTACAACACTTGTGATAGAAGGAGCACTTGCTCGAGAGTAAATGGTGGCAGTCCTTCTCAAAACCGGGAAGTGGTCATTTCGAGTGTCTTGTATACACATCCAAGTAAAGTAATGTGAAACATTTGTTGACTGATCTCAATGTTTGACATATTTGACCACTTTCAGCAGAGTGGAGATAGCAAATGTCCTCACATAGCCCAGGAGTCCTGACACCCCCATAAGAGGCTAAACAAGACTAAAACTAACTTAAGTAGTTCGGTACATGGAAGTGGAAGAACAGAAAGTTGGTATAGGAAAATCAGGTAGATATGCGAAACACAAACATTTGACAGCCTCTTTAAGGAAAGATTCCTCCAAGACCACAGACAAACAGCAGCCTCAGCCTTTTCTCTGACTTCTGACCAATTCATTTTCAGTTAGATTTCAGGACCAAACCAGATGCCAAGTATCTTGCAAGGCCAGTTTTTCCAGAGGAAAGGCCCAGTAATAGAAATTCCCTTCCATGAACCTAACCACAAGCCTTACCATGATTGATCCTGGCCCCTGGGATCATGCCATACTTTGGTGGCACCAGACAATGTGATTCCATGTAGGACCAGATTCACCTTTAGCTTGTGAAGGAAAGGTTCCAATGGAAGAATGTATAGCATCAGTGAAAGTGGATTACATTGTCGAATGAATCTTGACAAACAGAAAACCTTTGGCTATACTTGATTCACCTCCACCATAGCACTGCCTGCTGAATCTGTGAAGACAAGGGAACATGTCACCTTCAATAAACGGCTCATCAGTCAAGAAACACCTCTCAAGCAGCTATCAAAATATGCTGAGAAAAGGGAAAACCTTGACAATATATTCTCATTGTCTTTTGCAAGAAGATGGGTCTCACGAACACACACTCACACCAAGACATTAAAGATCATGAATGATCTTGGGCCATTCATGCTTGCTAACCAAAAACCCATTGTTAATTGAATCTGGGATTGAATACTTGGTCTAAACATAGTTGGGGAAAGGACACCGACTGCCTGGGCCATCAATTCCTGTCCCATGACAGTGTTGATGGTTCCATCTAGGAAGAGGCCACTGATATCCCAAGGAAACATTAATTTTAGCTTTATACAGTGAGGGGTGAACAGAAACAGAGAACTTCCCAGAACAGAATTGCTTTTTTTTTTTTTTAAATTTTATCATTGTCTGTTACTGCTAGCAGAGATGAGATAGTGAAAGCTTTATTGGCCTCCTCCATCATTGCCCAAATCTACTGCAGAGCCAGTTCTTATGATCATTAGCTCTCATTGAGTATTTGAAAAGTTGGCAGGATTTTTTGCATCAACTTTGAAAACTTTCTTGATGGCCATCCAAAATTTCAGGTCTTTAGATTTCCTTGATTCCTGGGATATTTTAGACATGACAAATGTCTTCCATTAAAATTTACAGAAATTAGGCTTTTTTTCCTCTTCTCTTAAGAGTTAGCTGACAGACTATCTTTTAGTGTGTGGTAACATTTCATTCTTTTTAGGCGATACAACAGGAGACGGGAACAGGAGTGTTTTGTTTTTTTTTGCAACTTCTTAGGACTGGGGGAACCTTACTTAAAAGGAGTAAGTTTAAATGGGGTATGTGTTAGGGATCTGGTGATGAGTCAGGAATCTGAAAGTCTTTTGACATTGTGGGAAGATGGGCAGAAGTGGTGCGGTCAAGTATCACTGCTGATGGAGTACCTCCTTGATGAACATGATTCAAGTATTCTTTCAGTGACATTAGATTATCAGATTTTTCTTGTCCTGGGTTACATTTAAGCCAGTCTTGTTGCAGTTTGTCTTCTTCAGCTTTGTCAATTTATATTCGGTCTTTGTTGCATGCTTGTCTGTGTTAAACTTGACCATTTCAGGTGACTGAGGACCCACTGCCAGGACATCCTCCCACCCTTAGCATCATCTGCAGTCAGTTACTTCCCTCTGCTTTCTCCTTCACCATACAGGCAAAGAATTGTGGTTGTTGACCTGGTCACACATGCCATGGCTGTGGGTTGCCCCACTACAGGCATAGCAGATGTAGAAACATCAGATATAGAGACATTTTGGTTGGATCAGAGGTAGTACTTTAGAGCCCTACTTCTCTGGGCAAGAAGAAGCGAGGTGACCAGTCTCAACACACTTATAACATGTTAGTTTTCTGCTGGTCACAATGACTGGCAACTTCCATCCATTGATATCCAAGTAGTTGGAAATGGTGAAGGCTTCATGATCCATCATCATATCAAACTCCCATTCCTAAGATCCGAGGTCATGTTGACTATTGTGCCAAACTGCATCAAGTAGATATATACCTGCTTCTCCAGAAAATGCTAGGCACCTCATATATGGCTACCCTAGTCTGGCACTTTTTCATATATTCAGTGTAGATTATGCAATCCTTTATTATAAGACGTCTTGAGATGTCATTTGTTGACAGTCTTCATCAGTGGGTTTGCAGTATGTCCCACATGAAGAAAGAAATTCCTTTAATTATATGCTGGGGATTTATTTATCCTCAAGGTCATCAGTGATTTTTTTTCACTTTGTGGTTCATGGTCTGACAAATCATTTTGTGTTTTTTGTCAACCACAAAGACTGACACAGTTCTTTCCTCAATGCATTTCAATTTGTTACTAAGCTCTCCTTCATTAATAAGGTGGACATAACCCTTAGCCCTCTCTGCAAATTCTGCTACATTCTGGGGTTTGTACTGTCTTTTTTCAGTAGTTTAAACTCCTTAACTTCATGGTTGGTTTTCTTTTTGTCTTTCTTTTTATTGGCACCATACCCAAAAAGGTCTTTCTTGACATTGGTGAACAGTTTAGACTCTCGGTCATTTTGAGTGACATGTCCATTTTTCTTAAAAGTAGAGGATCAGTTTTCTGTTATTAAGTAATAAACTGATCCCCCCACCCTAGAATTACTACACTATGTCAGAGATTATGACGGAAACCAATATTTTCACAAGATTGGTATTAACTAAACATGTTTTTAAAAAGTTGTCAGGATATATATATATATATATATATATATATATATATGTGTGTGTGTGTGTGTGTGTGTGTGTGCATAAGGTATATTTAGACAGCAATTATTCATTCAGACAATTATAATTAAAAAGAACCAACAATGTCTGTCCATTTTTCTTTTTATTCAAAATTATATATATATATATATATATATATATATTATATATATATATTATATATACCACTGTAACCCATATAGCATAACTTAAAACTATATTTTATCATATATATATGTGTACGTATATATATATATATATATATATATATATATATAAGAAGAGACATGAAAAACTATACTTTAGGGAAGACATTTTCTTCTCTGAGGGCTTTTATCAAAGCAATGTAGGATTTATTATGCTTCACATGTTTATATACAGAGATGAGGATGTTATTGGTTTATTAAGGCTTATAAATTTTGAGAAGGTTCATGAATGTTCATCAGGTGATTGAAAGGTTAGTCAAAACATATGGAGGACACAAAGTATCATAATTCAAAGTTTGGTAAAAAGTAAAGCGAGTGAGTAATATTTAATTTTTTTTTCAAATGAATATTGTTTAATTGGTGATTAGATTGTTATGGCGTGAGATGGACGTCTGCACTGTACATCTTCAAAGGAATGAAGTGATGGATTTAACTGTTTTCTTTTGATTTTTAAACATATTTGTAGTTGTCTATGTTGGCTTGGGAAATTAGTAATTCTTTCAGGAAAGGTGAGATTGAGAAAAACCGGGGCGTAGATTTATGTTTTGACAATAATCGATAGCAGCATCCTCTTTTTATTCATTTTGTCTACTCTACAGATACACTCTATGAAAATATATATATATATATATATACACACACACACACACAGACAGAGACATCCCTCAATGGGTTTTTGATTAGTTGCTAAAATTTTTATGTACCAAAATTCAATTAGTGCATGCAAAATACTCGATTAGAGTGGTAAAACATTCTTCAGTCTAACCATAGTAATGAAAATTGATTTTTTTTTTTTATAGTTACCAATGTCAAATTAGCCGCACTAATTGACGGATTCCTGTTTGTGTGTGTGTGTGTATATATATATATATATATATATATATATATACACACACACACCACTTCTTGAATTTCACGCTGATATGATCATCAGGTGACCAGAACTTTCTGGTTGTCTGACGATTATAGTAGCATTAAACTTTATTAGTAATCTTAAATTTGTATTTTTTTTTTTTTACCCATGTCACTTGTTAACCTAATGGCTTTGTTTTGGTCATTTAGATGTCCACCATTCTCTTGTACTGTTTATGTAGATTTCTGCCTTTTGGTCTTTTCTTCTCAGCTTATGTTGCATATTCTCATTTTTTTTATTGGCATTTTCTCTTGGCTTTTCTCTTTATTTTCTTTCATCACTTGGTAGGCTTTGTGTTGATTTTACCAATACTTTGGTTGGTTGTGTGTGTGTGTGTGTATATATATATATATATATATATATATATATAACAATAAGTGGACACTGGAATTAACAGCCAGACTATTTCATGCTTGAACACAATCATCAGGCATTGAAACACTGAGAAATGAATCTGTAGTGGGAGCCTGACTGGTTTGAATTTGAATCTGTAGATTTATTTGGCTAAGAATTTTAGATCAAGAGCAGTTATTAGACCTTACTCTAGTTTCAAAATAAGAATATTTTAGTACATTTTATTCATATCTGTTCCTGTCAGCACTTAAGGGTCAAGAGGTCAGGCTGCCATAGACTGAGCTGGAAGGGTTTTGGGGAGATAGGAATCCAGGACAATTGTGCCGACATATTTTTTTGTTTATTTTATACCCAGGAGATTTGAGGACAGACAGAATTGACCCCTGCTGACAAATCTAAAAGTAATATTAGGATAACTGAAATTTACTTTCTGCTTTTCAGTCAAGGTTGAATAGAAAAAAATTTGAAAAAGGATTTGTCATACTGTATAGAAACAGTAAAAGGGAATTTGGCCAAGGGTATTCTTTATGTGTAGTGTCCCCATCAGGACATAGGCGATCATGGCTCTTCCAACTTCCTGTCCCTTGTAGCTCTTTCTATTTCTCTTCAGCCCTGTTTTGCCATCCATTCACTCAAGGTGATGCATTGTTTTCCTCTGTCTCTCTTGCTCTCTAACTGTCCAGTGAGTATCAAATTTTCCAAGCCCTCCTTTCTATTTATATGCTCCAGAAACCTCAATTGTCTCTTCCTGGTATTTAGTATTATTATTGATTATTTATCAAGTCAAACCCCAACTTTCAAACTGAGTGCAGAATCAACTATTATCATCCTGTCTGGTCCTGCTGTTTTGTTTCTGTTCAATTTGGCCAATGCAGATTTCATTTCAGATTTGAATATTTCTGGTCCTTTGATATATTGCCAAGTTGTCCTCGTTCATATCATGGAAGAATTCTACAATGTATTCATTTCATCTTTGAAGTATTTTTTCTTTCTCTAATATCAGTATCCCATCCTTGGATTTTATGCATCTTGTTGATGATCATGTATTTTTTCCTGTTATTAGGTTGGTGCAAAAATAATGTCGTTATTTACATAAGTAATATATGTGAGAAAACAACATTATTTTTGCACCAACCTAATACTTGTTTTTATGCATATCTGCAATACTCATTCTTTCTATTTCTGCACATTTTTCATTGTGTCATTCCTCTTTAGCCTGCTTGCATTTGTTCTTTATCTCTTTGTGTAGTGTCTTATATTCTGTTCTGTGTCTTGGCATAGTTCTTGTCTTTTTTTCCATCATGTCAAGAATTTTGTCTGTCATCTATTCAAAGTGCTGGGAAACACTACAGATAAGGTCATGTGGCATATTTTGATCAAACAGGGAGGTACTAAATAGGAGAGTCTTAGTGGTTGAAATTCTCAATAAAGAAACTGCAATTTGAGAGAAAAGCAAACAGAAATTAGAGTGTGTCATCCTTGGTCTCATTATTGTTTGTGTCTCTTCAAAATTGGATAATGATTAGTGCATCTGGTTGACCATTACACTCAATTAAGTAGCAGGTTCAATCCTTAATAGGGGCCTCATACAAAAATTTGATATTAAAAGATCCATCAAACACTTATGTGATGTAAAATTAACCATCTTAATACAATCTAAAGATTTGGACTAAACTGTAATAATAATGATGATTTAAAAAACTGTAGGCAATCATGGCTCTCCACAGCTTCCCTTTTTAAATATCTTCAAACTGCTATCACTGTTTGGAGGAAAATTAGTGGAGTGGTTTACCGTTCTAAGAATTCTATTAAAAGAATGAATTAAATAACATTTCAACTGTTGATCTTACTGCCCTTCGTCAGGTGTCTGTTGACATGGGTAACTGTTAGGGAATTTTGAATGGAACCTGTTATTTAATCAAGAGAGAAAGATTATTTTTATCTTGCTGCCCATGTTTAGGAATATCATGTCTGGTTTTGTTTTTAGCATTGCTCAATTATTGCTCATTCTGTTTCCACTGCCCAGCCCAGGAGTCCAGGGATTGAACTCACAATTACTCTGCCTCTAGATTCATTAAATAATTCTTTAACCCAGTGGGTTATTTTTCCATGGAACAATCACAAACTAGGAGCCCTGATTGTCATATTCACAATGTTTCAGTCGTCTTATGTTCTGGCTTTGTTCAAGTGATCGGAATGTCAAACTGAACCCTTCATTTCATCCACTTCGCAAGGACACACAGCACGGTAGATAAAAGCATTGGTTGGATCCAGTGACTTGACCCAAACAACTGTGAGTTCAATACCTGGCCACAGCAGAGGTGAACAAAAACTTGGAGAGTTGAGTTACTAAAGGGAAATAACTGAAAGTGAGATATCTGGAAGAGGCATGGCATGTGGAACTAGAACAATCTACCCTGGTGGAAGAAATAAAGGGTTTGGTTTGAAATTCCAGTGTATATCACCTAAAGAAAGCCCGAGCGTACAATGGCCAAAATGTTGTGAATATGATGACAAAGATGGGGACAACAGCCTGAACAATGTAAATAGTGTAAATAGCTACAGTACCTCATCTCAGAAATATAGACAGATATAGGAGTCCTGAATCTAAAGTTCTTATTGCCTGCTACTGCAGCTGCTGTCACACTTGACCTCCTTTGCCACTGCTTCTCTTTTCTAACTGCTGCTGAAATCTTGCTTCTTTTTCTTGATGTCTACATTAGTCTGAATGTAATTAATATAAATAACAATAACTCGTCATCTCAGAAATTTAGACAGAAATTAGCCTTAGATTGGATTCACACAACCTCACATCCACTTTGTGGAGTTGTTATCTTAAGATTCAAGAACCAGAAATCAAGATCGATCAGGTTTTGTTTCTTTTTTTTTTTTCAAAGAATAATCAAATAATTACAGATTAGTGCATTCAGTCAGAAATAAACTTCAGATGGCTTTAAATTAGAAGATAAAGGATGTTAAGAGACTGTCATAAAATCTTTGATGTTTCAAGGTTTTCCCAATTAACTACAGGTGAAAGAACAAACACATACTAAAGAAATCAATTAGAATCTTCTTAATGCGAAAATTGTTTTCAAATCACTCCAGCAGCCCTTGGCTTTTCATTTTACAATTTATCAAAACGATAGTTCCCTGTAGGAATTAACAAATTAATTAACTAATCACTAAAATATGTAAACAAATAAGACAGAAGCATACAAAAAACTGAAGGTTCTACTGCAGACATTTAGTTTTTTTATGGTGACTGTAGTGAAACAAAGTTCTCAATGTCTGTTGCATATGTATATTTTTGTTTTTGGATCATACGTTAGGATAACAATGGTTAAAATGGTTGATCTCAATCAGCTTTGTGCAGAGTTGGAACAACCAATTCACTTCATTAGTAGGGCTGCCAAAACATGTCCACACACTGTCATTGGAAAGTAGAAAAGAGAAAGAATCTGTCCTTTCAGAGGATGAGGTCATAAAATCGTACAGTTGACCAAAAATCCTTTCTGGTTCCTTTATTATTTGAATCATGGGAAAATTTTTAATTTTTATCTTTTGGCTTTATTTCATTTTCACGTGAGTGTATAAAGTGTTGAAAGAATTTATTTACATTTTTAACAAAAATTTTTAAATAAAATTTGTTTGTTTTAATATTTAGAAAAAATAACTAAGTCTTTAGAATAGTTTTGAATGAATTTTCTCAGATAAAACCCTTTGATTCTGTGAATTTATATTGCATTGGTTAAGACCAATGAAGTGATACGTTCAAATATTATTGAGATGAAAAAGTTACAAGATCGGCTTGACTTTGTTTGCATTTGAAAATTACTGAGTTTAAATCTTTCCCAATTAGTCATGCATTTTTCTTTGTATATATTAAAGCTATATTCGAAACCTGTAATAGCAATAAGAGTTCTTGTTAGCAATTGACTTTTCGGTTTAAAGATGGACTTCTTATTTCCGTTAATTTATTAAAGGAATTGACAGTTTTCGGTTCAACCAAGAAAAGCACCAGTTCAAAAAAATTACTTTTTAAACAAAGAATGATTTCTTTATGCTGGAGTTGATGAATGGAACCATAAAATCAGGCATGTGACTAGAAAACCCTTTCTGGTTCCTTTATAACTTGTATCATGGGGAAATTAATTTCTTTTTTTTTTATTATTATTTTATTTGTTTTATTTTATTTTCCGAGTTGCCATGTCAGGACTACTAATATTGCTGATTCTTTGGATTTTTTTCAAGAATCACTAAATATATAACAGGAGCACCAGACCAAATGTAGCAGAAATATTCAATGCGTGGATGAAGAGAAATATGCTTTTCTTTTTTTTGTTTAAGTCGAAAAATCTGTATTCACTTGAAGATTCCAGAATTTACCAAAATGAAATTTGGTTCACATCTAGTAGAGAGACAGATGCCAACAATGAAATGTTAAGGGGTAGAGGGAGTAGCAAAAGGAGATTTTGTCAAATCAGAAATACTTGATTAAAAATGAAATAAACCTCTCTTCCGAGACATTATTTTAAAGCACAGTCAATAACTCTTAATGAAGAGCATATCTTCGAAATTCTGAAACAGTAAAATAAAATTAAAAACATTTACATTATTCGGACTGTTATCCTCATGTTCATTGCCATATTCATAATGTTGCTCTGGCCTTCTTCAGGTGATTGGAATTTCAAATTGAACCCTTTATTTCATCCACTGGGATAGATTGTTCTAGTTCCATGTCTCTTCCATTATTTCCCTTTAACTCAACTCTCCAAGTTTTTTGGTTCACTACTGTTGTAGCCTGGTACTGAACTCACAACTCCTTGGGTCTAGTCACTGGATCTAATCAACGCCTTTATCCAGAAGAGGTAGCAATACATTTTTGAAGGAAAAAAAATAAAATATTACCAGTAGTAAATTTTTGAAGAAAAATATTACTAGCAATATATTTTTGAAGAAAAAAATATTTATAAGATGTTTAGCTGTTCTCGCTTGGTTGTTTATGGCTGTACACGTTTACACAATAAGTATAGTGTTACTGACGATACTTTTATCATTCTCCTTTAATTATTTAACTGCAAGATGAGATGAAAAGATTGAGGAAAAGAGGTTAGTCTATTGTAATTTGGTCTCTCAATAAAGTAACTCGTATAATACACAAGATACATCATCTTTTATAAGTGAAAGTTTGGTGGTCGCATGATAGGCAAAATTGCGTGTTACACAAGTATATATGGTAACCTTATGGGTGCCCCATGATTTCGGCCTTGTACTACATCTAAGCTACGCTTAGAAAATCAATATATGGTAACATAAAAATTCAAGTCATGTTCTTAAACTTTTAGCATACTGCATTTTCTCTAGAATTATTTCCTCTGTGACTGCATTTTGTTTTTGACAGAGCAAAAGCCATGGATGCCTACAGTTTTAAAATTGTTATAATTTTTTTTGGATTGTACAGTCTTGATTTTTTGTAGGTTAATAAAAAAATGGATTAGTAATATTTTGATGTAATGCATTATGTTCTGCATGTATGTTTTGACACTGAAAAAAGAAAAAAATAAATGTATTGACACACTTTTATCACTATGGAGTTCTGGAGTACCAATTCATCAGACCTTCAGGGCATGGACCATTATTACTCTCCAGTTTCCTATCTTTAGTAAAGTTTGTCTTTTTGCTTTCTCTCCTAATCCCTGTTCTGCCAACCATATTTACAAGCTTGCTAGGCAGGGGTTATGCATTGCTTTCATCTTCCCCCTTTTGTTTTCAAAATGTCTTCCTCATTATGTGCCTTAGAAATTTCAACTCTCCCTCTTAGTATAGTCCATAGTATTCTCATCCTTCTGTAGAATCAAATTTCCATTGCTTCAAGTCTCTTCCTCTGTGAGGAGATTGGAAGCAACATAGTGAATGCTGGACAATCTAATCTGGAATGACTGCAAAATGCTTCCTCCTCAACCAATTTATAGGCAGAAGAACACAAATGCATGCTGGGATTTCTTCCTAGCCAATAAACAAGGCCAGTCTTTGGTTTCATATGACACAGTCCTGATCTGCCGATTCAGGCAGTTTGAACTGACTTGTTGAACTCTCTGCCTTCAGGCAGAGAGGAAGCCAGACAAGGTTATGCCGAAGGGTAGAGTCATGTCTGGGGTGGTAGACAAGCCCAGCCCTCTGTATGTGGGTCTACAGGGAATTTTTGCACAAGCCTACAGACTTGGATTCACCCCACATAAAAACATGGTCTTGTGCCACATCCTGCCTTGTGGTGGGAGGTGAGGTAAATAACTTCAGTCCTGGTCTGTCTTGTTTTGAAGTCAGAATGTTACGTTCACTTGTCCAAACTTGCTCTTGTGGGTCAACCCCAATTCTTAGTTTGTGAACTTTTTGCCATATTACTGTTACCTTGACTTATTACTCTTAATTTGCCTTGCATAGATTGCTTGCTTTGTTTTATTTTTTGCCCTTTTTCTTTTTTTGTTATTGCAAACTGTCAATTCTGTTTGTTAGGCATTTCTGCCATTTATTTTACATTTAACCATGGCCACTCACTCTACAAACTGCTATATAGAAGCATATAACAGTCAGTACTCTTTTCTTCGTTTCCAATGACATTTCCCTGTTTCTTAATACTTTGCTTAGCTTTTGCAAGGCACCTTTTGTTATTTTCTGCATTTTCCATCATCTCTTAAAACACTTCCCAGATATTTAAATTTTTGCCCTTATTTAATTTCATTACCTCCAATATTACCATCAGAGATGATGAGAACAGATACTACCCTTTAATCCCAGTGAATGAATGTTTCCTTATAAAGGAACAGTTAATATTACCATTTATCAAACTTAAAAAATGCTTCCTTATGAAGTTTTGGTGACTTCATACTACAAGAGAAAAGTATGTGGGAATTTTGTAAGTCAGTAGAAATAATATATTAAGACCAAAACTTAAAACCAAAAATATTTGTTTGGCAGTAGATGTTGCTGCACGGTCCTGAAATATGCAAACATTAAAAGAGAAAAAAAATAATATAGCACTCATGTCAAATATTAGCAAAAAAGCACATTTTATGAAAGGGCGTGGGTCTTATGGCATCGTTTCTAAAGGAAATAAACCAAAAATAAACAAATTGATGCTATTCCAGTTAAAGAAAAATCTACATACAAAGTGAAATCTGTACAATCTTTAGTTTCTGTCAAGGCTGACAGTGGGTGTAATAACCTTAATTGGTACTTCTACTTGGATGATAAGTTCTAGGAAAGTGGCTTTCATAAGTATTTACAAAAGTTGTCTTGTGGTGAAACAGTGTAAGGAGAGCTGAAAGGCTCACAGTTAAAGCTCTTTAACTGCTCTTCTATTTACTCGTAGCTCAACAAAATATCTTTCCCATGAGCACTCGTCTTAAGTGAACACAAGTAGAAAACTCAGCTAAAATTTGAGCTGGGTTTTTGTCTGTTTCATGTTCCATGCTGCTGAAGATGACACTATTTCACCCTTTCAAAAAATCATACAACTGCAAAAAATGTTCGTATATACAGCTGTGTTGCTTAGGTTTCCTTTAGGGTCTGTGATTAATGTGAGACTTATAAACTGTTCTGCATTAAAGCTTAAGATGAAATACAAGAAAGATTTGACCTAGGAAAGATAAATGTTTAGCACAACAAGAAATATCTTATTTCATGCAACTGCAGAAATAAAACAAAATGCACTCTTGAGAATAAATGTTTAGTTAATAATATAATATATAAAGCTACAGTTTCAAACAATATTACCACAGAAGAAAAAATTATATAGCAATAACAAAAAATATTCTAAAAGAAATGTATTATGACCATAAAATGTCTTTAAACAGAAAAAATATGCTAACAATACCACACATTTTAATAAAAAAGGTAACTCCCTTGCAGAATTAATAACAGAAACCACTGTGAACTTAGAAAAAAATTCCACATAATTAGTTTTAAAATAAAAAAAATAAAAATTGTTATAGAAAAAGAATTCATTCCTAGATAAATATACTACTTTTTATATTAAAAAAAAGTAGATTAAAAAATTATAAAATTAATATAAAATTATAATTTTAAATACTCAAATATTATGATAATATAATCAAAATTATTATTAAATATTTCTAATGGACAAATAAACCTAATTCTCCATCCATGGACCCAATGCCTATTGGTATCAATCACACTCAAGTGGGGTAGTTATTGAAATCTGTAGTGTTTATCTTTTACTCCTCGTATCCAACCATACATTCAGAGTTGTTATTTTTCTAAACTAGTTGCCAGCCATTGCTAGAGAGCTCTGTTTGCACTCTTATTTATAGATTCATTGCTAAGGGTATTTGTTTGAAAGTGTGTATAGCAAACTCAATTCAAGAAACTGCATTCAAAAGGAAAGTGATTTTAGTCAAAGTAACAACTTAATAGAAGCATATAAAAGGTATACAGGTAATGTATCTCCGTAAAGTAAACTTTGAGAGGCTTCTGCTAGTGTTCATGACACAAGATGGATCAACAGTGGATTGCTTTTTAATGGGTGAAGTGAAATCTTGAATTTGCTAGAAGACTTGAATACCCATATGGATTTGGGAATTAGGATGAATTAGTTAGAATCCCAAACAGTATTAAGTTATTTTATTGACTGGATTAAAATGGAGACTGATTTTATTGACTGGATTAATGGCGACAGATTTAATTGGCTGGTTAATGAAACAGATTGTATTAATTTTGTAGAAAAGGCTTTGTAAATCAATGATATTAGTAAATTGGTGAGTGAAAGTCACACCAAAGAGACTTGTAACCAAATGATTCAACAATTAATTCTACTTTATAAGAAATGAAAATGAAAAACGATATAATGAATGAATATCTGTACATGTATAAAAAAATTATTAGAAAGTAATATAACATAATTAAAAATAAATAATTAATAAAAAAATGTGTAGATAATTAAAAATAAATAAATATTGTAATAGACTAAGTTTGACTTTTACTTTTGGGAGAAGTGTATTTAAAAGAAGGCCAGATGATTTATAAAAAATTAAATTACATGTGCTACATTTGTCCATTAAAGTTTCTAAATTTAGAATTGGCTCTAAAAGAACCACCAGAAATAATTCAGTCAAAGCGAACTGTTTGTGATTTCATTTTTCAAATTTGAAAAATATATCCTCTGTACTTATTGTCCAATCAAAAGGGGTGGCTTCTGTCCATGTAAATTTAAAGTTAAGCCTCATTCAGAGGATATAAGATGGGTTAGCAGATAGATTTAGAAGGTAATAAAAATTCCAACCAGAAGGTGTAATAGTTTTTGATCAGAAGGTAAGGAAAATTTACTAGAAGTCACAAGACAAGGGAGGCATGAAAATTTTGTCTTAAAGGCATAAAAATAAGGTTTCAAAAGGAAAAACTATTTTTGAAAGTCACCTGTGGATGAGCTGGACTGTTTGTTTGTTTTGTTTTACGGCATATCAACCTCAATAGTTTATTTAATGCCGACAATTTTTATTGCTGGTAATATGTTTTTCTTCAAAAATCTATTTCTGGAAATATTTTTCCTTGAAGAAATCTATAGCTGGTCATATTTTTTTTCAAAGAATGTATAACTGTTTGTATTGCTGGTATTTTTTTAAAAAAGTATTGCTGATAATAATTTTTCCTTCAAAAAACATTGCTGGTAATAATTTTTATTACAAAGTATTTCTGGTATTAAAACCTATTTTTACATAAGTTTGGGTGTTAACTATTTGCCCATAGCTGGGACCCTAACAGGTGCTACCACCCCAGGTCAGGGTCAACCTGGGAACACCAGCAATTAAGAGGTGGTTCCACATTTCATTGTGTGTGTGTGTGTGTGTGTGTGTGTGTGTGTGTGTATATATATATATATATATATATATGTGTGTGTATATGTATGTCTTTTTCTTTTTCAAAGGTTTTGTTTGCTGGTAGATTTGGTTTCTATTTCCATATCTTCCAATTCTTTGGGTTGGGTTGTTGATTTGTTACATTTTATGTTTGACTTATCTCTATTACTAGAGGTTGATCGGGACCATGGTTTGTTTTTTTGGGGTTTGACTTTTGTTGGAGAATTTTTCCCAATTGTTGTTTTTGTTTGCTCAGAGGATGTTTTTTTGTATCTTTGTTTTTGTATTTGTTGTTATTACTTGATTTTATTTTTAGGCTTTTGTGGGGGATTGAAGAACTCGCTTTATTGTGGGAGCTTTGTTCTTCAGAGTCTTCTGTTTCTAATATATTATAGCTGTTGTGGAGGGGAATTTGTTGGTTTATTTGTATATTTTGATTGATTTGGTCTGGCTCTGATTTGCTCTTAGGGATTTGTTTCTGGTTCTGGTCGCTTATCTGGGCTTTAGTAGATGCTGTTATTTGATTTTTGTTAGTTTCTTTTTAGTTGTTTTTAAAGTTTCAATTCGATTTTTAAGTTCAAAGACTAGTTTGTTGAGTAGGTCTTGATTGTTTGCTTGGTTAGCTTGGTTTGTTTTTTGGATGATTTCTGCATAAGTGTTTGTTTTTTTGATAGGAATCTATTATTTTCCTCGCCTTTGGGAAGGATACATTTTTCCTGTATCTCACTTCCGTGACTTCTTTTTCCTTTTTAAAAATTTTACATGTTCTAGAGTAAGCTGGATGATTTTCATAGCAATTCGGACACTTTGTTTCATTTGGCCATTCATCTTCAGTATGATTAGGTTCCTTGACACCACATTTTCCACATATTCTGTGCTCTCAACAAGTTTCCCTGTGGCGCCCAAATTTATGGGACTTAAAGCATCTCAGGGGGGCTGGTATGTAAAGGTCAACTTTTTGGATTATGTATCCAATTTTGATTTCTTTAGGTATTTTAGGGGTATTAAATCTTAGTATATAAGTATTTGTGGGTATGATTTGACCATTCCTTTTTATGTTGATCCGGACGTGGTCTATTACTCCTCGTTTTCTTAGAGCAATTTTAATTTCTTCAGTTGTGGCCAAGGTTAGTTCATGGCTTCTTATGATGCCTTTTGATGTGTTTACTGTTTCATGGGCAAAGACCTTACATTGGTAGGTGTGGAATTTTTTCATTCCTAAGAGGTTTTGAGCATCTCTGTAATTATCTACTTCGACGAGAAGATTTCCGTTTTTCATTTTTTGACTGTTTTCGGGTTACTGTTTTGGGATAGAATTTTTTTGATTAGAAATGGAGATAGAAGGAAAAAAGATCAGTGAACTAAGGTTTCAATAACTATGAATCTTGGGAAGTTTTTCCTTTCTATATATTCAGAAAAATTGTTTTTCTCTGATTTGGATTCCCACTCACCGTCTGAGTTGGAGACGTCAGAAATATTGGAGTGCGTTCTTTTGGTTTTCCCATTGTTCTTTATCTGGTTTCTGGGTTTTTTATTGGGGTTTTCAGTTTCCATGTAAATATGTTTGATTTTTTCATCTTTCTTGCTCTCCACCCTCCTCGGAGCCCAAATATGGGAGATGTTCGGGAGGGGGCCCATTCGCCCTTTCATCTCAAGGATACACAAAAGGTATACTCAATTAGTTGAGTTTCCACCGTCATTTTCTGATTCTTCCTTCGGTTTTGTCTTCCCAGTTTTATAGACACATTGGGTAAGGAACAGTCATGTGATTTTGTCTCAATAATTGATTGACCCTTGCCACCGCCTTCTAACACTTACTTGGTTTTGCCTGTGTTTATGGTAAGAGTAAAAAAGATGTTTTAGTATCTTTGGATTTTATTTTTGGATGTTGTGATTGACATTTGCAAGTGTAAGTGTTAGGGCTTGACATGACTAGCCGATTGATCGGATTGGGCCTTTTCGACCGCCCGTCTAGCCCCAGTAAGGGCCAAAGTGGTGTGTTGCAGGACTGTGACCTCTTTACGCCTAGGTCATGGTCTGCTCAACCACCAGGATCCCATCCCCAGGCATCACAGGTCACCACCCATGGCCAACAGGTGGCCCCATTGAGGGACTTTTACTCTCTGCAGGGGGACAGTTGGCGTATTCTGATGCCCTGCCAACTGGGCATTGAGCTGGACTGTTTCTCACAGAAGAAGCAAACAGAAAAGTGTTGAATCAAGTGAAACCTGTGAATAGAAATGTGTTCTAAAAGAGAAAAAAAATGTTGTTAAAAATCCCAGCTTCCCAAGAGAATTATGCCAAAGACCCCCTTCTGTTTTTTCTTTTAGGTAGGTGCACCTTTTTAAAGTATTTTCTACCATATTTATAGTTTCTGTATTACTTTCTCAAAGTTTTTTCCCTGTCATTTGGAGATTGTGTAGGAATACAGAAGGCAATTATTTATCTCCCAATGGAGGAAATAAGTCACATAGGTCACATGATGTCTGCTTAGTGAGGTCACTCCATATGCTGATGATAGTAGCAGTCAAATTCATTTTGTTTACAGTAGTCAAACAAAAAGTTTGCTTTTTTTTTTAGTCTGGGCCCTTCATGAACAAGGCAGAGGCTAAATCTGCTTCCCCATCAGCTTACAAGTCTATGGTGCCATTTCCTTTTAGGAATATATCTTTCCCTGCGATAGAAACTCTAGCTTGCCTTCCTTAATTTGTTGTTTCATGTTTGTAGAATATGTCCTCGTCTGGGAATCTGGCCTGTTTGATTCTGGAGTCCTAAATATGGCTTCTCCAGACAAGAGTATCTCCATATTATGTATAAAGACCCTTACTTTTTTGTTCTCCTTACACTCTGCTTTGCTATGTAGATATATTATTCTCCATGTGGGACATGTGTATATATGTATATATATAGTTTGGGGTATGTCTTAGTGATATAAAAGTCTCTCTGAGAACCAAGCACATTTTATCATTCTTTTTCCTTTCAGCCATTCTATTCTGGCCATTAAATACGGCGTTTTTATATCATGGATATAATAATGCCCATAATGGGGGCGGGGCATGTAAGTGGGAGAATAAGCACTCCCATCATAACTATATTGTATATATTTTTATGAACTTATAATTACTTTGATCTGTTACCTTGTCTTGTCTATAATAAGGTTAATAAAAGAAAACTTTTGTGCAAGCTTATTTTGTAAAAATTGCATTTTGTTATTTTATTTTAATGTCTATGTAATAAATGTTTGTTCTTTTCAAATTTCACATCAGAGTTTTGAGTTTTGTTTGTTTCTGTATAGGCTTTTGTCTATAATTGGGATAAGAGAGGTGACATTCTCACTTTCCTCATTTACTCCCAGGGAAAAAATCCTTTTCATAGAATTTATGGCTAGATCTAGCCAGCTTAACTGTAAATTGGTAAGAACTCGTTGCCAGTCTAATACTGCACTTAAATTCAAAGAGTCTAGGTACTATAGTGAAGAGCTCATTCAAACAATTACCATAAAATTATTTGTAGAAAAGGCAAAGGGAGATAACCTTACAGCAGTGGGAAAGTGTTTCACTTTTATTTTATGTTAGATTGATAAACATTTCCTATTTGTTCTTTATCTTATCATTCTGTCGAATTCTGATCCATATTTGATCCCAACACACATACATGAGGTCTGTCTGAACTGGAACTGGTGTCACAAATAGTTTCAATTCCAAACAACAAACTGCATGTTTTCTCCTTCAAAGTAATCCTCGAGTCTAATGCATTTTTCCATCCTTCTCTGTCACACTTCTATGCACAGTCGGAAGGATTCTTCTTGAAGGGCTCCAGCTCTGTCATTACGACCCTCTTGATCACCTCTATAACAGGTCCCCTTGATGATCCCCTTGAGTTTGGGGGAAAAGAAAGAAGTCACAAGGAGCAAGATCAGGTGAATAGAGACGTTGTTCCAGTACAGCGATATTCTTCCCGACCAGGAACTGCCAAATGCTCAGGGTGTTGTAAGCAAGTGCATTGTTATGGTGAAGCAGCCATTATCTGTCCTTCCACAAAAGCATGCAACCCCCCCACTCAAAAAAAAACCACAATGGTTGCAGAAAGCTAAGTTTACAGTTATACCCTCAAGATGTCATGTTTGATGATAGCATAATCTGCTTATTTCTCTTTCAGCCAGAGCTCATAACCAGTCTTGTTACTTTTCAGACGGACCTCAAATATATGTAACCAAATAGCTAAATATAGGTAAATGTATGAGCAAGGGTTCGTATACAAATATTATTTTATTTTCATTGATATGTATTTTTTTATATTAGTACTTTAATATTAGTTTTATTCTAGCATGGCATATTTTATTATTATTAATATCACTACTCTTATTTAGTTTATTAATATTAATAATATTATTAATTACTTTATTGATTTTCATGGAAAAAATAGAGTTGCCCCCCCCCCCCCCGATTTCCAAACGTCTTTTTCTCATTCATTCCTTTTCATAACAACAGCATCTCTTCAAATTAGAATTTATATTTCTTATTTCCAACCTTAAATGTTAATCTTAATGCTAATCTGGGCCTAAATTCAAATCCAAAATTAAACTACAATTCATTTAAATATTTTAACAACAATTATCCAAGCCTACAATAAAATATCTCGCAAAAAACAAAAATATCAAAAAAGCAGTTTTAACCCCAAAAATTGCAGCTGACGAATCCAGAATATATGAAAGTAAGTTGTGCAATCAATGTAAGATATTATGCATATTTCTTTTTATATATATATATATATATATATATATATATATATGTGTGTGTGTGTGTGTGGAGGAAAACAAATATTCATACACATACAAATTTTTAATTTATTGTATTTCCAACTATACATACTTTTCATATAATTAACTGTACACAGATGCATTATAACTACATATGCTTAGAAAACAGAAAATGTTTTTGATTTAACAGAAATAAATCTCATTTATTCATTTTAATTGGTGAAAAAAGTATTTGTACAATACAAAAACGAAAACAATCTTCATCTAATACTTTGAAGAATAGCCATAATTCACTTCTACAGCAATCAAACTCTTCTTGTAGTTCTCAATTTGCAAATTTTAGTTGGTATTTCATTCTGTCCCTCTTTCCCTCAATCTGTTTTGTGAGTATCAAATTTTCCAAGCCCTCCTTTCTCATTATGTGCCCCCCAAAATTTCAACTGCTTCTTCATGATGCCAAGTACAAGTTTCCTTTTTCTCTAAAACATCATTGTTGCTCACTTGTTCAGTTCATGATATTCTCAGCATATTTCAGTACAACAGGATTTCTGTTGCTTCGAGTCTCTTCTGCATCTTTGAGATTTTCCAGTATTTACTGTTATACAGGAGGACAAATATCACATAACAGTTCAGGAGGCTTTTCTTCGTTTCTAACAAAGTCTTTGTCTTAATATCCTGCTTAGCTTTTAGAATGCATCTTTGGCCATCCCAATGTGTTGAAAATGAATCCTTGAAAATGGTTTATAGTGTAGCCAAAAACGCTTGAAAGCAATAAACTTTTGGACATTTTCTATACTCAGTAACTCCACAAAAGGAAATACTTGTTTGCATACCCCCCACCAAAAAAACAAACAAAAGTACTTTTTTTTTTTTTTCATTTTTTTGTGTTTCTTTCCATAACCCCCTTTTTCTTTTCCTGTCATTATTTTCTGTATTTCCCTATCTTCCAAGCTTGTCTTTCTTTTACTTGAGAATTTCTATAATTTCTATAATTGTTTCATGGAACATACATGCACATACACACACACACACACACACACTTATATATTGTCAAAATTTTCTATATTCGTAGAAGTACTCAACATTGGAGATAGAGTTAAAGAATTGTTGTTTTGACATGATACAATGTGTGTATATAGGAATCAACACTGCATGGTGGATGTCAGTTTCACACTTCATGTAATGTTCAAAGCACTGTCTATATCTAGAAACTCTAACCAATTTTAAGTACTTCGCCCATTAATATAGAAAATTTTAACAATATGTGCGTGTGTGTGTGTGTGTGTGTATTCCTTGAAACATTAATAGAAATGATATATATTCTCAAGTAAAACAAAGATGAGCTTTAAAGACAGTGAAATGGAGAAAATAATACAATAGGAAAAGGAAAAAGGGTTTACAGAAGGAAATGCATAAAATAAAATGAATTACCAAAATTTTGACAGAATTTTTAAGAAATGATTTAACATGGCAAATAAAAATAGAAAAGAGGAAAAAAATTTTGAAATGTTTGAAAGAAAAATGAAAGGAAAAAAAGATTCTATGAATTTTCTTGCTTTTGTTGATATTTTAAAAAATTTTTGAGTCTTGGTGTGTTTGATTTGAATAAAGCTTCAACAAAGATCGACTTAAGTCAATGAAATTGCAATGATGAAAGTGAAATAAGAAAGGCAGAGAAAATGTAGCATAAATGAAAATTCTCAAAATGCATGGAAACAAAAAAAAAAAAAAAAAGAGAAAGATCTATAATAAAAAAGAATGAAAAATATAAAATCCCAAAATTAAAAAGAGAAAAAAATTACATAATAAAAATAAAAAGCATGGAGTTAAGATAAAATGAAATAACGACTGGAGCTTAATTACAAAAAAAAAAAAAGAAAAAAAAAGAAAACCCAAAGAAAAGACAAAAAAAAGGTAAGGCAGGGGTTCTCATCTGCAGGGAAGGGTAATTCTCCACTAAAGGGAATTTTAAGAGGAAAAATATCTTCAACTTTTTCTTGTTTTTTTATTTACAAAATTTAGAGCCTGGTATCAAAAAAAAAAGAATAATGAATCTGTTATGGATTCACCCTGAAACTATTTGTTTATTAAATTACAATATTCTGGCATTCTATAGAACTATTTGTTTATTGAAGTAGGCTCCAGTTTATTTAATAATCCATTATGAATTAAAACAAATTACTGTACACATATTCAAGTTTAAAATTCCATCAACATTTTCTATTGCTATTAAAATGTTTTAAACTTATCTATAAAATTAATCCATGTATATGAATTAATATGGAAAAGAATGAAGATTTTCAATAATACTTTTTTCATTAATATTATTTGAAATGCACTTATTGAGTTGGACAATCTTGGAAAAGAGAGGAATGACATTCTGATATGGTGAAAAAAGGTACATTAGACAAAAAAGGTTGAGAATCACTACGGTAAAGAATTCTAACCTGCTACAAATCTTTTTTGTATTCTTATAATTTAAACATCACTTTAAAATTATTTTTTCAGCTCTGAATCAAATATTACTATTCTATCTTTTTTTAATCATATTTTCATATTTCTTTTTGCTTGGTTTTGTGTTAAATTTTTACCTTTCTCTTTATTCTCATAATTTGATCATTTGTATATTTTCAGTGGATTTTAGCGCAAAATAAAATGAAGTGTAAGGGAGATAATCCACTTTACAATGCGTCGTGGGTTGAACGCTCTTGCACTTCAAACGCAACAAAATGGCTAAAATCAAAATAAAGCAATTAACAATATAACTAATAATACTGCAGTTTTCGTGTATTTCTTTATATATAGAATCTCTAATGTTTTAAAAGGAAGAGAACGTAAATTTGTCTGAATTTCAAAGTATTTATAATTACCATATTCGCCGACCTAATTGGACGCAATAAAAAAAAAAAGAGAAAAGTCGAAATTATAACCTTACCTTTATGTGACCTTATCACTAACCATGAAGAAACACTTACAGAATTAGCACAAATTATACTCTACTGGTATTTCTTTATTTTAATCGAAGTGAGGTAAGATTTAATTACCAGAACATTTTTAAAGGAGAATTTTAGTACATTTCATCCTGCATTTATTGAAAATTGTTTTAGTTTAGCTAGCAACATCTTTGCATATAGTAAATTCATAAGTAAATAGCTACAAAAAATCTACTGGTATCAGTGAACAGTGAACACTGGTATATCTGGTAATGCTCCCCCCGAAATATGGTACTTTTTGGTAAATGAAATCCTGTACCATACATGCAGAAAAAAAGCAAGTACCAATTAGGACCTCCATTTTTTCACCTAAAAAAAAAAAAAAGAAAAAAATGTTTGTTATTATTAAGAGGAAAGACCAAAGTATTTTTTAAATTTATTTTTATTATTATTATTATATTTTTTTTTACTCCTTTCTAACACGTGAGAAATTTTGGTTAAAATTAAAAATATATTTTTTAATGCGTCAACGGTGTAAGTATAGAAATTTTAGTACCCTTTCTCCGCTAAAACAACACAGTGAACTGATAATTCTTGCAAAAATAAAATAATTGTCAGATTTTAATGAAACTTTCAGGACTTATTCACAAATGAATGTATTTAGTTTTGAAACTATTATTTTTAGAAAATCTTGGTAAAAATATATATCTTTTTTTATATCTATTACCCCACTCTTACTTAACTTCATGAAATTTCTAGAAATTAAATTCTGATAGCAAACTTTGTTTTATTAGTTAAAAGAAAGACTCCTGGGAGAATGTAAATTGTAAATCATTTATTTATTTTCAAACAGTTATTGCTTTTACCTAAAATCTGCTCTAAATAGTAAAGTAAAAAGTACAAAAATAACTGACATTATTTAATTAGATAAACTTTTAAATTGATTTTAAAGACATTACGGTCTGAAGAAAAAAAATTCGATGAATAATGATTTTTTACGAGAATTGTTTTCATTTTTTTAAATTATAATAATTGATAAAGTTTCAAAAATCTTTTAAAAATTCTAAATTTTGAAGTTAGGTGAAGTTAAGTGAAGACTATATTTACTAAGCGAAAATTGATAAGCTTAATACAAATCATCACGCAGTAAGATTTTTAAAATTATTTGAATTTTGTGTGTGTGTGTGTGTGTGTGTATGTACATATATATATATATATATATATATATATATATATATATATATATATATATATATATATATATATAAACATGCCCATTTTTCAAGTATGGGTGATTATACACGACATTATCAGAAAATAAAATCGATAACTATATTAAATGTGAAGTCAACATTCCTGAAATTAGATTACGGAGAATATTTCCAATATTAAAGATTACTGAGTACTTAAAAATTATATAAAAATAGGTACCCCTTCTTAATTTATGTGTTAACAGATAAAGTCTCCGTAGAACAACAAATAATTCTGTCAACACCTTCCAGCATTTAAGTGATTGACGAGCGATGAAAATCAGGTAAATCATCGCTACAATTTGTTTTAAAAATCCATTTCTCCATTATTTTATACTTAAAGGAAATACTATTTATTTCAAGTCAGATTTAATTATACTTTAAATCAGCTAATATTCTTCAAATAAAGTTTCAGAAAAGTATATTTTGTTTTTGGAAGATTTTTTAATAAAGAGAATTACATTGAGATAAAAGATGACTAAAAAAAGGCGCTAATCAGCTATTTGTAGCCAAAATAAGTTAATCGGATTCCAATCAATATAATTTTTGTTTGAAATACACTAGACTTATTGGAAATAATAAATTTAATCCATTTCATTTTCCAGGCTGAATTTTTCAGGGATATTTTTTATGGATATCATGTTTGTTCACTTTTAGGAGTCATCGTTCCAGAGCTAAGCTCTATGCGTGACTGATTCCTGGTGAACCTCACTTTCATCGTAGTCTTTATGTCCCTCATACATAATACTGCTGCACCAGGCGCAGGGTAATTTGGGGGGGAGGGGGATATTCCGCGTCTAATAGGAAGGAAAATACGGTAATTATTCAATAGAAAAAAAAAGAAAGATTTTAAATAATTTAAAATTCTTCTTTGAAGTTAAATTTCATTATTTTTATATGAAAGATAATAGCCCAGCTGATCCATGTGAAAAGAAAAACAAATTTCCATGTGTAAATAAAGTTTTTAGACATTTTAAAAATATTCTCACGTTCATGAGTCACTCGTTGACTTGCCAAACCGCCATGATAGACGTAAAATGTAAACAATTTTAAAAATCTCTTAAAATTTTAAAATGTTCTAGAGATGTATTGCGAAGTCAGTAAATTTAAAGGATTACTACTTACACATTGATTAATGCACTGAACTCGATTTAGTGAACGGAATGCTTACTTTTTGCTTAAAAGAACAATGAAAACAATGTTTAATAACGCGTGGTAACCGCAAACTCCCGTCGCGGTTAAAGGTCAAAAACAGTAGTTTTCTATTGTCATACCGGTCGCTTAAAAAATTATTTGGAAATGACCACCGGGATGAATCTGTGCATAAAAAAAAAAAATTTGCAGAATTTTCGCACGTTTCTGTGAGTTATTACTTCTTTTTTATTTTTTTATTCACAAGCCGAAATTTTCCCTGCCCTAAGTAATTACAAAGTTGTCCGAAAGTCTTGTCATACCCTAATCTACTAATTTGTAGGAACTCGTGCCAGCCATTTGAGCTCAGTCAGTTATGTGTCATGTATCTTTCGAGTTCAGTGCATTTAATCAATGTGTAAGAAGAGGATTCATACCTTTCCCAAGAGTATTAGCGAATGTAATGGATTCGACTGGAATTCGAACTCGGCTCTCAGATTCTTCAATCCGAGCCGCTATCCATTACTCCACAAAATTATATTATGTAGGGGGTGACAAGTCTTTTGAACCACGCTGTATATAGCTTATAATTCCTGTCGTCGTGATCCCAGGCAACTGACATCATTCTCATGACATATATAATTAATTGTTCAAATTAGATCACCATTAAACCGTGATAGAGAAAAACGGTTTTGTTTTGCTTTAGTTTTGCATTATTTTCCTTAATAAAATACATTTAATGTTTATATATTATTTAAGCTCTAAGGTTTGACCTCTATAAAGTGACTATAAATAATCTTGCATCATGTTGCACAAGTTAGGAGAGCCGTTCGCTTTGGTGTCAGCCTTGCATTTTGCTCGTCGTGGGTCACGATGGCCGGCGTAAGGGTGAGATTTCTAGGTTAAAAGGACATATTTAAATCGGAGACATGACGGTCTTGCGCTTTGCAAGACGCCGAACAAAGTAGGCTCGACTTAATAAAGGACTGACACAAGTAGACACAGGGTTCCGAGAAATGAAATATTTTTCTCAGAAAGTGTCCTCCTCCCATACACCTCACGGGAAGAAGATAAAAGTGGTGGGGGCTGATAAAAAAAAAAGAAAGAAAAAAAAAGTAATGTACATCGGTCACCGTGACACACAACGAGCAAAAAGGAAGACAGACAGTATTTCAACGGTTTGCATATATGTTTCATTAAAGACGACAGACAAGGTATTGCAGTTAAGCTTTTTATTTCATTTTTCTTCTGTTTGTACAAATGTTTTCTTTTCTGGACACAGAGTGTGAAACTGTCCAAATGTTTTGTAATCCCGAACGGTTTCGGCTATAGTTTCAGCCATTATCAAGGATGATTTTATTTTTGTTTTTTTAATTGGGTGTATGGGTTGTGTGTATGTTTCTAGAGTTATAGTTCCAAACACAGTCAGTACATTGTGGCCGTGTTCGTAGTTAATATTATTGTTATTTTTTTTATATTAAAGCTTCCATTATTTTAATTTTTTTTTTTTTTTTTTTTTTTTTTTTACATGGGGATGAGGTTATATGTTTGTATTTTCTACTAGTATGTTTCGGATCGAGTCTGGTAAGTTGGTGTACGTGTGTTTAAATGGGTTCTGATGGAGCTATGGTCGGATAGGTGCAATGTAAGGCGCCTGGAGAGGCATGTAGTCGTTATCGTGTGACCGATGTAATTATTTATGAATTCGGTTTGATCAGGAACACAGTTCCTTAAGGGCCATTTGAACTCAAATAATGTTCGTTTGTTGTAATTTTGATTTTGCTAGTGTGTTGTTATTTTTTTGGATAAGGTTAGCGGTCTTAATTTTTTTTGTAGTAGATAATTTTATTTTTTGTTCGGGTCAATTGGGGTAGTGCATTTCTTTATTTCTAAGTGAAGACTCAGCTTGTTTGTAGTTGACGTTATATATATATTTTAAATAAAAACAGATTACTTTAAGCTATGGAACCTTAAAGTAATCTGTTTTTATTTAAATTATTAGCTCTGATTTACATTGAGCTCTCTGGATTTTATCCTCCTTGAGTCTACCCATTCGGATTACCTAGTTTTTCGTAAACTAAATATATATATATATATATATATATATATATATATATATGCACAAGTGTGTGTGTGTGTGTGTGTGTGTGTATATATTTATATATATATATATATATATATATATATATATATTTAGGTACCTCCATGAGATCGCTAAAAAAGAGCATAGCATGATGAAAAAGACGCCAAACTTGATGAAAAAAATTTATCGTTTAAATGTGCATGTTATTATTAAAGAGGAAAGTTCAAAGTATTTTGGAGTATTTTTTTTACATTTTTTAATCGTTCCTAGCACGTCCGAAATTTTTGTTAAAAATCTTGTTTTGTTTTTTTGTCATCAAAACTGGCAGATAATCATTTTCAATCATTTTTTTCCGTTTTATAAAAAAAATGAAAATCTCACTTTGAAATACTTTTAGAAATCAATTATCATTTTTTCAAAACTTACTTTAATAAAATCAGAAATTATAATGTTTATTTAAAATATTTTGAACCAAGCTTAACTTAGCTTCTGCGCCGAAAAGATGTAATTTGAAAATAAAACAAAGCAGGTCATAACCTTTCGTGTCACTTGACAGATGACGAAAGACATTTTCATGACGTTTAGATAGCTTACGGGAGGATAATTATTTCTACGGATGGAGGGAAGTGAAATTATTTAGACTTAAGTGAACAAATTATTTACCTCGTTATTTTAAAGGAAAACTTTCAGCGCTCTAATTTTTTTAATTCTTTTGTACTTAGCTTTCACCTTTACGTTTACGATGCTTTATGGAAAATATATTATAAAGAAATTAAAATAAGACTGTTAAGAGTGAGATTAAATTTCATAAGAAAAGTATCTAATTAATTTATAGGTACTTTTCTTATGAAATTTTATCAGAAGTGTACATAAAATACTATAATTTTATGTACATTTATTACATTTTACCGTGTTATTTGTATTTCCATTCATTTTATTATTAATTTTGATATTTCATTTATGGAAAAATGTCATAACTGAGATTTATATAAAAATAAGATCATATAAATTTCATAAGATGATACTGATACTTGTAGGTACCCTTCTCAGTTGAAATTGAAAAATCAAATTAATTTCTCCACACGTGTTTCGCAAAAGTAAAGGCCTTAACAGCGGAGAACAATGCTTAACTCAAATAACGCAACTTAATTGTATTCTGGTTGGTCTTCCGTACATAATTAGAGCCCGATTATAAACACAAAATTACATTTCTTAATTATAGCGGATCTTCTGATTAGTCAAAACAATACAGTTTACAACGCGCTAAAAAAAATAAAAGATCTATCTCATTACGAAACTTGATGCGGCTTTTAACTAATTTTATATTTTAACAACTTAAATGTAAAAATCTATTATAATTCAAGAAATAACAAATAATTGTATTAAAAATTCATTTTTCATCGAAAAAATTTTTTGCTTTCAGAAAATGTTGTTCATATTCATAAAAACAACTAAAAGCAAATAAAAGCATTTGAAATTAAATAAGATCTGTTTTATTGAGTTTTGTATGTTACAATTCAAAGCTGATTTTCAGGTAGGTGGGTCCAATTAAAAACAAAAAACAAACCTGATTTGCATTCCTCAAAGCAAAGCCTTGTGCTTTTATTGTAATCACTAAACCCGATGCGATCGAATTTCTAGAGTTTTCATAAAATTAGTTAGGGGGGGGGGTAATAGATATAAAAAAAATATTTCTGCAATGACTAATAAAAAAAAAACATATTTATAATAATTTCCATCATCTATGAATAGTTTCTGAAAGTTTCATTAACTTCCGACAATTATTTTTATTTTTGCAAGATTTTCCAAATTAATGTGTGTCATACAAAAAAAAAGTGCTAAAAATTGTAGTAGTTCCGGTGATACAAAGAGAAACAAGTTTTTTTTTATATCAAAATTTAGAATGTTCTAAAAAGAAGTAAAAAAAATAAAAAAAATAATTAAAAATACTTTGGTCTTGTCTTCATAATAAACATTTAGACGATAAAATTTTGTTTTAGTCAAGTTTGACGTCTTTTTTATCATGCTATACCATTTTTTAGCGATTTCGTGGAGTTACCTATATATATATATATATATATATATATATATATGCGCATGTGTGTGCATAAAGAGAGAGGGTAGTAATAAGCCAACACGCAAAAAACAAAGGATACGCACCTGAACAGATATATATATATATATATATATATATATATATATATATATATATATATATATATGATAGAGGGAGAGAGAGATAGAGGGAGAGAGAGATAGAGGGAGAGAGAGATAGAGGGAGAGAGAGATAGAGGGAGAGAGAGATAGAGGGAGAGAGAGATAGAGGGAGAGAGAGATAGAGGGAGAGAGAGATAGAGGGAGAGAGAGATAGAGGGAGAGAGAGATAGAGAGGGAGAATGAGAGAGAGGGAGAATGAGAGAGAGGGAGAATGAGAGAGAGGGAGAGATTCCTCTTCCTCACACACACAGGTGTGCATAAACGAATTTACATCTTACACGTTATAAGAATTCCGAGAAACCGGCACACTAAAGTTTCCAAGAAATCCTCGTCTGTGAACTTTCAGTTTACAGCTTCTAAAAATAGAATGAAATCAGCAGTTGGTATGCAACTGAAGCGAGTTGCGAGTTGCGTGTGCGTGATAAATAATCTAGCTAACAAAATTTTTTTAAAATGTTCTCTAACGAATTTAAACGTCAACTTTAGTGAGATATTGGTAAAGATGTCTCAGCATGAGAATAAAATGTAATTGAGAATTCTTGATTAAAAAAAAAAAATCTTTCTACTATAAAGACGATGGGAATTTATCATCGTCAGAATTAAGTTCAATAATTGCAGTAAAATTTAAAACTACTCTTTATATCTTAAGTAAGTTTTTAGCTATATTCTTCTTTTCTGTGCCGTGTCCCTTCAGGACCTAGACGATCATAGCTCTTCACAATTTCCAGTCCTTCCTAGCACTTAAATGTCTTTTTCTCATTCCTCCCGAACCCTGTTCTACCATCCATTTACTCAAGCCCATATTGTTTTCCTCTTTCTTGTCTTCAATCTGTCCTATGAGTATCAGATTTTCTAAACTTTCTTTCCTCATTATGTGCCCTAGAAATTTTAACTCTTTCTGATGTTAAGTAGTAGAAGTTTCCTTTTTGTTTCCATTTTCCCCTCAAACATCGTCGTTGCTCGCATATTCGGTCTATGGTATCCTCGGCATCCTTCTGCAGACCACATGTCTTTTGCTTCAAGTGTCTACTTCGTCTTTAGGGAGATTGTTCAGTATTCACTGGAGGACTGATATCACTGTTCACTACTCTTTGTTTCTAACGATGTTTTTCTGTCTCTTAATACTTTGCTTAGCTTTTGGAAGGCAGCTTTCGTTTTTTCAATGCACTTTCGCATTTCGGTGTCGCAGTTTCTGTCCGTTAAAATACTTCCCAGAAATGAAATAAAGATAAAAAAAAAAGATTGTGGAAATAAGTAAAATAGACTCCTATATGATATGTCTCTGCAGAATGTTGGCGATCATGACTCTCCACAATTTCCTGATTTAAAAAAAAAGTTTTACAGTTTATCAACCCTTCCCGAATTATTCGAAACAGAAATATTTTGGATTAGAAGAATTCTTTTTCTGTGAATGAATATTGCATTAACAGTTTGTTGAGAATAATTTGTTCAGATACAAATCCTACAATTTAACCCAGAGCTGCGTCCTAAGATCAATAGTTAAAAAAAAACAAAATTTTTGAGCGAGTAAAGCCTGATGGTCTTGGTAAAAATAATCCTGCTTTGAATATTGGAGACTGGCGCTACAGAATCACAAACACAGAACTGTAGCATATAACAAAAAGCAAACAAAACGCTTGAGGACTTTCAACAGCGGCAACAACTAGAATGAATAATTTAAATTGTAGGGATATTATATAGATAATTGTAAGGATATTATATTGTAGGGATATTATATAGATAATTGTAGGGATATTATATAGATACATTATTAATAATAATGAAAATTATAAATAAAATAAAGTAAAAAAGTAATATTTAAACCTTGTTTAAAATAAATAAAAATAATAAAATTACTCCCAGCATGCAACAAAAACTGTTCTTGCCGGAAATACGGACATCCCGCCAAAAGACGTGATATTCAACCTCTTTGCCCCAAAACCGCCAAGAAAACAACACGTGTGTAACTTCCCTTTGTGATAGGATTTGTAATATCAAGGAGTAACTTGCTTCGTTTTAACACAGTTGCAACGTAAAATACACACGTCAATATATAAATTGAATGAAATTACCATACAATTTTACCATACTTTTTCTTTATTATGTTTATTTTTCCTGTTTTTATCTTCGTGAAAACAAGCCTAAATTTCCTCTACCACTACTCCTATTGTGTGAGTGAATACTCCCACAAACTAGAAGAGAAAATAATGACATAATCAAGATGTTAAAATTTTGCACCACTTCAAACAGGAGGTTTGGATGGAAACCGCGATAAAAGTTAAAGCTAGTGGACCTGAGAAACCTGTTTTCCTAAAAAAAAGGGTTTAGTTTAAGAGAGAGATTTTTTTCCACCGAAAACAATGCTTGGTCAATGAATCCAAAATGTTTCCTTGTCGGGAAACGGCTAATATTACCATTATCATTGTAGCTCTTAATAAATTTTGTCTTTTTGTTATCTCTCCTAAACCTTGTTCCGCCATTCATTTACTCAAGCTCATTCTTCTTCTATGTGTTGTGTCTCATCAGTATGTTGGCGATTATGGCTCTCTACAATGTCCAGTCCTTTGTAGCTCTTAATAAAATGTCTTTTTGTTATCTCTTCTAAACCCTACTCGACTATCCGCAGACTCAAGTTCGTCAGTTAGGTTCTGCATTGATTTCCCCTCTCTCTCTCTTTTTTAATTAAATAATTTGGCACGGCGGAGTAATGGATAGCGGCTCGGATTGAGGAATCGGGGAGCCGAGTTCAAATTTCATTCGAATCCCATTCACTTACGTGCTAATACCCTTAATAAAGGTATGAATCCTCTTCGCCCTCCATGGGGAAATAGCAGGACAGACCGGGTTCTATAGCCTTGGAGGGCAACTGGTCTACCGCAGTAAGAAATGGCAACCTACTGCGGGGAAAAATCTGCCTCGTCAGTCATGTATCGAAAGATACATGATCGTCTAAGCATGGCATATAATTGACTGTCTTTAACGAGCCCACGCTGTTCTTGTCCTATTTCCAATCTAATTCTGCTGTACGCTCTAACACCAGAACTCGGATTGTGTTTTGTTATATACAGTGTAACCCGGATATAAGAGAGTTGTCCGGACCGGAGGAAAAGTATCTTATATCCGGGTTTGGTCTATTATATATACATTAACAAAGGCTCTAATTTGGGACCAGAGAAAATCTCTCCTATATCAGGGTTTCTCTTATATCCGGGTTACACTGTAGTTTATTACACTGATTTTCCGATGGAGTTAACATTCGTTTGTAGATGGCTTCTGAAAAATGCATCTCTATTACAATTGCGGCTGGTCCTGCTGCTTTGTTCCAGTTTAATTTTGGCCAATGCTGATATCACTTCGCATTTTAATATTTTTGGTCCTTCGATATTTTTCTGTATTGCCGGTTAGGACAACCGGCAATACATCGTGAAACAGTTCCATGTTGATCTATTTGTTCCATCTCTGAACGATTTTTTCTTTCCCTAACATCAGTGTCCCGTCCTTAGATTTTATGCAACTTGTTAATGAGCGTCTCTTGTTGTTTTTTTTTTATGCATATCTGCTTTTATCGATGATATTCATTCTTTTTGTCTCTGCACACTTTTCGTTGACCCATTCCTCTTTAACCCACCTGTATTCGTTCATAATTTATTTGTGCAGTGTCTCCTATATTCTGTGCCGTACCCTGACATTAATTTTTGTCTCTTTCATCATGTCGTTGATTTCATCTGTCATCTATTTGTTTTTTTCTTTGGGATGATCTCGATTGTTGATCTGACTAAAGCTTCTGTTTCCATTTTGTCCACTGTATCTGCTTTTAACACCGACCATATATTTCTCATTCACATCCGGGTCGTTCAAGAGTTTATCGTGTTGCTATTTGGGTGCTGCCATGTACTTCTTCAATTCCCTTAGGTTCACTCTAAGTTTACATGTCACTGAAAGGTGGTCCTTCCCACAGTCGGCACTTTGGTATCTTCTGCAATGTAAAACTGCATTCCTGAATATCTTATTGATAGTTATATAGTCGATTTGGTTTTTCGTTTTTCCTCGTGGTCTTCACCATGTCCATATACGCCTTGGGTGTTCTTGAAACCAGGTGTTGGCTACTACCGGATTATTGCACCATTTAATACATTTTTCTCCGCGTTCATTACGAGTTCCAAGTCAGTTTGTAAACTATTTCACCATTTCTCTACTTTCCTACTTTGGCATTCGGGTTTCCCCATGACAGTTGTAATTTCTTGCAATTTGCATTCGGCCTTGACGTTGTAAACTTTTCAATTTCTTCTTTTGCAGTTTGTGCTGTCGGTGAATATACAACTTGGATGGATATGTTGAAAGGCTTTCTTTCAGTTTAACGACAAGAACTCTTTCAGGGAGTTGTTAGTATCCCAGAATACGTTTCTTTATGTAAGCTCCTCTGAAAAATTTCTAAAAACAAAGCATACCATGATGAAAAAAGGCCCCAAACTTGATAAAAAACAAAGTTTTATCATCAAAATGTTTGTTATTAAAAGGAAAGATCAAATTTAAAAAAAATATTTTATTAAATGTTTTATCCTTTATCGCACGTTCGAAATTTTATTAAAAAAATTTGTTTTTGTGTCAGCAGGTGGGCCAAAGATTAGTACAGGCATTTTTCGCGTTAAAATCTTATTGCTTTAAAAATTCTTGCAAAAAAAAAAAAAAAAAAAAAAAAAAAAAATCAGATAAACGTCGGATTCTAAGTAAATTTTCAGGATGTATTCATAAATGAATTAAATTATTTTTAGAAAATCTGGGTAATATATATAATATAAAAAAAGTTTTTAATTGATTATATAAATAAGATATATTAAGGGCGCTATTGTCTTAAGAAATTTTTTTTCGATAAATAATGAATTTTTACAATAATTGTTTTGATATTTTAAAATTTTAATCATAAAAAATTATTAAGTTTCAAATTATGCATTAATTTCAGTCTTTTAGATGATATTATTATTAAGTGAAACGTATATGTACTAATCTGAAATGGAAAAGCTTAATACAAATTATCAAACACCAATATTTTAAAAACAATTTTGAATTTTTTTTGTATGTGTATAAACGTGCCGATTTTTGTAAGTACGAGCAACCATACACGACATTATCATAAAATAAGAGCGGTAACTACAGTAAATTTAAAGTCAACATTTAAAAAATTCAATAAAATATTAGATTACGGAAAATTTTCCTAAATGTTTAAGATTACTTAGTACTCAAAAGTTACATAAAAAAGGCGCTTACGTTATTTTCTTCAATTATGTTTTACAGATAAAGTCTCCGTTGAACAACCTGTCATCTGCCGGTCAACACGTCAAAACACAGCTACTGTCAGGTTAAAAATGTATTTCTGCGACATTTTAACTTCATGTAAACAATATTTGTTTTAATTGAGATTAATTATCAGCGAATATTCCTCAAATAAAGTTTCCGAAAGGTATATTTTATTTTTGTTTTGTTTTTTTTAATAAAGAGAATTACATTACAATGAAAGACGGCTAAAATAGGGCGCTAATCAACTATTTTAGAAACCCCCCCGCAAAAAAACAACAACAAATAAAACTCCTTCCAGTAAATTTAGTTTTGAAATACAGCAGAATATTTGGCTTATTGAAAAAAAATAATAAATTTATTCTATTATGTTGAATTTAAAATTAAAATTAAAAGCTTCAAAAAGATTTTTCATTTTTAAAAATTCATTTTTTTAAAACCTTAGGTATCACGTTTTTTGTAGAGGTCCCGATTTTTGTGTCTTGATCTAATATCAGACCTACGCAACTCATTTTTCTCTACGCCTGCGTATATGACTGTCACTGATGTAATCTCCATTGTTTGCCCAGCTAGTTTCGCATCTAAAATATTAATATTTCATCTATTTATTTCCCGCTTTATATTTTCTAACTGGCCACAGTGAGTTCATGTCTGACATTCTATATCTTGTGAAATATTTTTTCTTTGATGTGAACAGTCGCTGGAGGAAGATAATGCATGTATTTAAAACGAAGGAAGAAATCTATTTTCAAACTTACGTTGTTACACTAACTACAAAAGTGGAAAATGTAGGGGAGATAATTGTCAGAGTTATTGAACTTGGTCGCCTTTTTCATAACAACTTACAACAAAGCTTTTATTTATATGTACAGTAAATATGTGTTGATTTACTATGAATAAATCTTTTAATTATCTTCTATGTGCCACGTTCCTTCAGGACGTAGGAAATTGTGGAGAGCCATGATCGCCTATCTCGTGTGACTGTTAGCAGTTTTCTCCCCTTGCTAGAGCTTCCGCTCCAGTTTTGTCATCCATTCGCACAAGCTCGTCAGGTAAGTGGCTGGCTGCTTTCCCCGATCTCTCCTTGCCCTCAATATGCCCCGTGAGGGTTAAGTTTTCGAAGCCTTCTCTCTTCATTATGTGTCCAAGGAATCTCGGCAGTTTTTTCCAGGTTCTTAATAGAAGTGTTCTTTCTGCTGCCATTTTTTATGATTTGCGGACTGGAATCACTCCAAACAAATGGCGAGAAAGATTTTTAAATATAAAATATTTTTATTTTCGTATTTTACAACTAAATTTTTCTTAGCCTGTATGAGGGTTAAAGTTAAAGAACTTGTTTGTAGCTGTTTGTTAAGGTGAAAAGAAATGTGATTTCTTCGCGTGTATGTGTGAGAAAATGAGGCAAGGGAGAAAGCGAGGAGTAAAGTGTACGTGTCACGTAGCTTGGTGAGGATGACGGGTGAATGAGTCAGGGAATCTCTTAAGCCGCGGCGTCCTGAACTGAACTGTTGTCGTATGTTGCCGTCTCTATCTCCTTACTGGCTTGTCTGGTCTAGAAACTTTGCTTATATACTCTTCAAAGGGATCACCAAGCATTTTTTTTACTGTTGGCGGGAACGCGACCCGTTGGTTGAACAATATTTAATATTTATTTTAAAAGCGAAGACTGGGACTGGCTTGCTAATCACTACCCCAAGACACCCAAATAGATACTTATTAATTCTTACCCAAGGATGTAAGTGTGGATCACCCATTGTGCCACAATTTTGAACATAGCAAGAAAAAGCATTTAAACGTTGATAACAAATTCAATAGTAAATATAAAAATGAACATCACAAATACGCTATTAAATATCGAATATTCAATATAAAATATAGTTTAATTAAAAATTGAATGTAAACTGCTAAAGATCGATTATAAAATGTAAAATATGAAATATAGACTGTTAAATATATGCAATAAATATCGAATAATAAATATGAAAAATTAAATGTAGACTGTTAAATATAGAATATAAAAATATAAATTAAACAATGTACAATATGTAATATAGAATATTAAATGTAAAATCGAATATTCAATATTAATTTTCGATTGTAAAATATAGAATATAAAATATTAAATATAGGTTATTAATTATAAGATGAGATATTTTAATTTAAAATTGAATATTAAGTACAGACTGTTAAATATCGAATACAAATTATTAAATATAAAATTGAACATACTATCAATTTAAATATCGAATACTGAATATCAAATTTAGAATCTAAAAAAGTATATTAAAATGTAAACTCGAACAACAGATCAATACTGAATTCAAAGTGATCATGTTATTTTTTTTTAATATTCTCAATCAATAGGAAAAATCAAACGGATTTTTTTTTCTTTCTGCAAGTTGTATTATTTTACGCCTACATAAAATGTTTCTTGTCTAAAGATGGTACCTGCAACTCGGAAATCCGAACACGGATTGTCGAAGCCATGGCAGCGATGGTCAAATTGACAAGAATATGGAGGAACAAAATCATCTTTCAAACGAAGTACAGACTGTACAAATCGCTGGTAGTCTCCATTCTCCTATATGAATGTGAAATGTGGACAATGTTGGCAGATAGAGAGAGAAGGACCCAAGCGTTTGAGAACAAATGCATGAGAAATCTCATTGACGTCTTCTATTGGGAACATAAAACCAATGAGTTTGTGCGGAAAAGTGGTGAAAGTTTTGTGAGCTACCCGGAGCCTCTTCTCATCACTGTTAAATGGAGAAAATGGCGTGGTTTGGATAAGTTACAAGGTACGGCAGTCTGTGCAAGAGCATCATGCAAGGCAACGTTAAAGGTGGACGTAAGAGAGGGCGTCAGCGCAAAAACTTGTTGGACAATGTCAAACAAAGTATGACAATACCAGAATGACTGATGGCTGCGTTGACAGACTGTTGTGAAGGAGATTCAATATGGCTTCTGCATTCGTAACCCCACTACGATTACAAAAGTGGATGATGGTGAAGTTTCAATTTAATTTATGTAACTTATTTCGATTCCATTCATGGGATTTTCTCATATCAACAATCGAAAAGCGCTATAAAAATAATTATGCGTCGAGTTCTTTTGTAACAAAGCAACATCCCCTGAAAGAATTTGTCTAAAAAGAAAGTAAATCTGTCGCAACATCTTGAGGTTTCATGTAATTAAGTCACGTATAAATTCCGAAAAACATTTCACACAGTTAAGTAAACACAATGATTGTTCAGCTGGAATCAAATCGAATGTTAACCCGAAAATAAATAACGATCGTTGCCAAGGAGACTGGACATTCTCTTTGTCGACGGCTCAGTTTAAAAGTCGGTCTCCCACAATTGTCGATCGCGAAAGGGAAATGGCAGATGACTTGGAAGGTGCTAAGCTAACAGCAGAGCGTTTGTTACTCTTGGATTTTAGCATCAATGTGTTTGTTGTCGCTGCTTGTTTTTCTATTTATTTACAAGATGGAAAAGCCAGAGATTAAAACAGTTGAAATTGCGTGCCTTCCGATTTGAAGAATCTTCCACTTTTTTTTTTAATAATCTTTTTCAGTTTCTATTTATTTATATAAACAGACAGGAAATATAAGGCAGCTAAAGCAGCACATTCAACTTGTAGATTTCTCTGATCTTTCCCAAAGGATATTTCATAAAATTTCTGATAAAAATGCGTAGGCGTACGTGGGAATTGAAGGAAGGAAGGAATACATTTTTGTACCTGTATTTTGTCATCTAATTTCGATAAACAAAACGTAAATTAAAGCAAATATATTTTTTATAAGCACACGATTGATTTTTCGATCTTCTTTATGTGCTGTGTCCCCTCAGGACGTAGGCGATTATAGCTCTCCACAATTTCCTGTCCTTTGTTGTTCTTCATAAGTTTTGTCTTTATTAACGCTCCCAAACCCTGCTCCGATATCCATTCGCTCAAACTTATTAAGTATGTTATGCGTTGTTTTCCTCTGACCTTCTTGCCCTCAATCTGTTCTGTGAGTATCAGATTTTCCAAGCCGTCTTTCCTTATTATTTGCTCTAGAAACTTCAACTGTCTTTTCCTGATGTTGAGTATGTTTCCTTTTTGTTAACATATTCTCTAAACCTTCGTCGTTGATTACATGTTCGGTCCATGGTATCCTCAGAACCCTTCTGTAGAACCACATTTCTGTTGCGTCAAGTATCTTCATCTTTGAGAAGATTGTCCACCATTCACTACGATATAGGAGAACTGATGCTACATAACATTTCAGTATTCTTTTCATTGTTCTTAATGAAGTTTTCTGTTTCTTAATACGCTGCTTAGCTTTTGGAAGGCATCTCTGGCTATCCCAATGCACCTCTGTTAAAACACTTCCCAGATATTTTAATTTTTGGTAGATCAGTATACCTAAAAAAGTTTGAAATGATAACCTAAAGTGAAATTACCCTCTCTTCGGTTCGAAACTTAACTGAAAACATAGTCAAATTTGGATATTTTCCGATTACGAAACAAGGCATGTTGCTCATTAATTTTAAAAATATACAGTACGAAGCAACAAAAAAAAAAGAAAAAAAAAAAAAAGGCCCCCACCCATAGAAAGACGATTTTTGTATTTTTACCAAGACAAGTGAGTAATAGAATTCATTTATTAATACAGGTGTGCATATGTACATTAGACAAGTCAAAAATGATTTAGTATTTTGTTGGGTAACCTTTTATTTTAATAACGGCCTTAATTTTTCGTGACATGCTATAGACTAAATTTTTAAGTAAGTTAACGTCCTTCGCCAGATTTTTCCAGCATTTTTTTAATTCGCGAAAAAGCTCGTCTTCTGTGTTAACTTTCCTATTACGGGCACGCTTGTCCATTTATTGCCCAAAGGTTTTCAACTGGGTTAAGATCAGGACTGACTAGGCCACTGGAAGAGTTGCAATTTACCCTCTTCGCGCTTTCTCTCTAGATAACGTTTATTCTTTAAGGCAATATGCTTAGGACCGTTATAATGATGGAACGTGAAGGGTTAACCTTGGGCAGAAAGTTTTTTTTTTTTTAAGCAGAAAACCACATTTGATTAACAAGAATGTTGTGGTATTGATGCTGATCCATGATTCCCTTGATTTTGTACAAATTACCTCCTCCTCCTGCTGCTGAGAATGGACCACAAACGTTGATTTTTTTATCATGTTTAGCAGTGTCCTTGGTAGTCACTGGAGTATTCGTTTCACGGAGCGTACACCAAACACGTATTCGTCCTTCATATCTAAAAGTAAAGGGGCCCTCATCACTCCACATAACATCTTCCCAATCAGATTTAGTCCAGGATAAATGAGCTTTGCACCATGCCAATCATGCCCATTAATTTTTTCCAGATACGAAAGGTTTCTTTATGTATTTGGAAACAATACCTTTTGCTTTAAGCCTGCGTCTGACTGAGAAAAAAAATCATTTTTTGACTTGTATAATATACATATGTACACCTGTATTAATACTTTGTATTAATAAACAAATTCTATTACTGATTTGTCTTGGTAAAAATACAAAAATCGACTTCTATGGGTGCGTCCATTTTTGTTTATTTTTGCTTCGTACTGTATATATTTGTTTCATTTAATTATCTGTGTTGTCTGATTGTCTTAATTCAGTTTTCTGCTAATTTTCCTTAACTTTCCGATCCCCTTTGAAGACAAAGACATGTATGTAACTGCATCGTCCTTATTTAGTTTATTTTTATACCAGACAAGTTCAGAAGGAAAATTTCTGAAAGAAGCTATTAAGTTAGGATACGAAGCAAGGTGCAGGGCGTTGATGCAAAATAACATCAGAGACTGTAAACCAAGATCGAAACATATTGATTGGCTCCGTTTATCCGAGTCAATTTCATTAACCTTGGCTTAATTTCCAGTTCCCACAATTGTAGCATTCTGACATTTGTTTTGTAAAGACAACTCGTAAAATTCCTGTGTTGTGTATCGATTTATTGAGACCCAAAATTGTCACCGACCTATTTTTCCGAACAGAGAGAAACTTGTCCAGAACAAAATCTACTTACTGAGTGAAACAACCGCTTTGGATTATTTATTATAGTTATTTTTCTTATTGGCGGGTGGGTGGGCTCCTTGATTTTTTTTTTTAACCTAACGACTGTTTTCCATACAACTGTTCGTCTTGCCATGGTTCTGCTTAGTGCTTGTACGATTTCTTTCTTTTTTTTACTATTCTATTTATTCATACTGTGTGCCGGTCGATGATTTTACAAACATACAAATGTACCGATAGAATGAAATGTGTTTTCTCTCTAAATTTCTGGGATGAGAAATTATCAATATTTACGTTAAGACTGATGACCTCATCTTTGTTTTTATTATCACAACGTTTCGGTCGTTGTGCCATGTGACGTTCGTCAGGTGTCTGTCGAACTGGCTAACCCTCAGAGAATTTCAAATAGACCCATTCAATTAATCTAGGAGTAGACAGTTTATTGTTCTACTGTCCATATCTAAAGATATCTCGTCTTGTTATTTAGTATTGCTCAGTTACACGGATAAAAAGAGGAAGAAGAAGAAATTAAGAAGACCCGATCATAATTTCTCCTCGTTTTTACATTGTCGTTGGGTCAGAGCAATGGACACAGCCTCTCTCTTCTTGGAAACAATGACACGCAAATTGATTTTTATTGAAAGATAATTAGGCGCACATTCATTTGCTTATACGAGTTAATGGTTTTGGTGCAATTAATTGAGAAAAAAAGAAAATACTCTCAAAATAAAATAAGACGATTCTCATAAAAAATGCTAACTTTGCACAATTTGTAGTTTGTCGAGTTTCAACAAACCTTGACGACATACACATAATGTTTCCCTATTTAATCATATATAACAATGTTTCCATATATATATATATATATATATATATATATAAAAAGAAATATAGTTTTAAGGTGTGCTATATTTATGGGATAAAGTGCTCAATATCAGATATAGAGCGTATGTAAATATAAATATAAAAGGGAACATTGAAGTCAACACCCAGAGGCGACAGGCAGTTTCATGTTAGACGCAATTGTGAGGCCACAAATGTTGGATTTTTTTTCCAACTATTTATATATGTGGGTCAGTGGTGCATTGTGGGTAATCTATTCTAGTTTTTTTTTCGGGAGTGGCGTATTTGTTTATTTATTTACTTGTTTGTTTGGGTTAGTTCACAAACAAATAAATAGACAAACAAACAAGCCACTCCCGCAAAAATAACTGCCAGAATAGATTGCCCACAATGCACCACTGACCCATATATATAAACAGTTGAACCACATCCAACATTTGCGGCCTGACAATTGCGTTTAGCATGAAACAGACTGTCGCCTCTGAGTGTTAACTTCAATGTTCACTTTATATATATATAATTGTCTCCTTATATCTTGATGTAATGAAATATACTAATATTTCCTTATTTAGTTATATCTATCATTGTTTCTTTAATCTTAATGTTTCCTTATTTAATCATTAATGTCACTGTCTGGGTTTAATAACTTTCATCTCTTCTTTGGTTTTGTTAACTTACTAAGCTCGGATGCTGAAACTATTTAACCCATTAGTGTATGGTTTCTACTTTTTTTCGAATGGGGATTACATAAAATTTAAAATTTGCCAGATAACCACTAGCTATCAGGATACATTAGGTAAAAAAGACTTCAAATTTTAAGGAAACTTCATGCAGTAATGGGTTAATTTCATTATTATTATTGAGTATATGATAAAATCCTTTTGGAAGAAGTCCCTCTTGCCTGAAGTGAGTTGGCAAATCACATTTTGAAAACGGTACACAATCTACAATTTTTTTTAGGCAATTCTTTAAAATCCAGAGGATTTCCAAAAACATTTGGCTTGTAGTGTATATAATGAGACAACACATATTAAAAGTATATATAAGAAATGAAGAGATGAAACTTCATTAGCAAAAACTTGATCTGAAATGATCCTGCCATTTAAATGAAAAATAGCATACCTAGAGAAATGGTGCCTTAGTTCCCATCAAAGTATTTCCCTTGGGATGTTACCCATGAGGCTGACTGAAGTCAGTTATTGAAATTTGGGTTAATCTATATTTTTGGAAACATGTTGATTCATCCATTTTTTTATGGCTTATCAACCTTTTGCAGGTTATTTAAAGCCAGAAAATATTTTTAAATTATAACAAAGTTTTTTGGAGATAATAGTTTAGTGTTACAAGTCTTACTAATTAATCCAAAACAGGTGGGGAGAACAGGTGGATTCATAACTTTCCCAAACATATTTACGTGTAAGTAACTATAATAAACCGAAATGGAATTGAAACTATCGCCTGATTAACAATTCTGAACCATTATCCGTTACACCACTTGCATATTTAAGTTTACAGCACCTGGAATTTCCAAGTAATCACCCATACAGCTATTGACCAGGCTTGACATTGCTTTACTTCAGCAATCATGTGGGAAGCGGTGTTTCAAAATGATGTCGCTGTAAGCCTTTTTGAAAAGAAAAATATCAGCGAAACAGGATTTTGAGGGGAAATCTTGAAAAATTTGAGGTGAGTTGTTCATACTCAGATTTTTTGCTAGAGTGTTTTAAATCAGGAGACAACCTCTAAGTCAGTGATGTCTAGAATGAAAAAAAAAAAAAAAAAAATTTTTACACATCCTTTTTCACAGGGTGGGGGATGTGAATGGTGAGGGACATATTCCTCCTTAGCAACAGGCCTGTTCTTACTATAAAGTCAAAGAATTTAAAAAAAAAAAAAAAAAGAGGGGGAAGTGAAGGAGTTAATGGAAATGGTGCCATTCCCCCCCTAAAGAATCATGAGTATTTTTTACACATCCTTTTTCACAGGGTGGGGGATGTGAATGGTGAGGGACATGTTCCTCCTTAGCAACAGGCCTGTTCTTACTATAAAGTCAAAGAATTTAAAAAAAAAAAAAAAAAAAGAGGGGGAAGTGAAGGAGTTAATGGAAATGGTGCCATTCCCCCCTAAAGAATCATGAGTATTTTTTAAAAATCATTTCACTCCGTGCAAGGCAATAAAGCCACAAAGATGCAAGGCGTTACTGAATGTTAGAAAATGAGAAAAATATACTAAGGAGAGAGAACAATAAAAGAACACAAATCAAGATAACGATTGACATTGCATTTAAATTTTTGAAGATCAAAATTAACAGGGAAGCAAGAAGCCAGAAGAATTCCACAAGCAAGGAGTGCAATAGAAGAAATGGTTGGCATAGTACAGTTACATCTCTTGCCACTTTAATGTTGAGACTGTGCTGCCAATCTAGAACTAGACTTTTGTCCTTGTTTTGGCATGAGGAACCAGCCCCAGATTTTGTAAAAGTATTTTTGATACACCCAGTATATATTTATTTCAGGACATTGGTAATTGTGGCTCTCCACAATTTCCTGTCCTTTCTAACACTTGGTAAATTGGCACCTTTTTGCTATCTCTCCTAAACCCTGTTCCGCCAACCATTTACTAAAGCTTTTTAGGTAAATTATCTGCTGTTTTCCTCTGTCTTTCTTGCTCTCAGTTTGTCTTGTGAGTGTTAAATTTTCCAAGCCCTTTTCCTCATTATGCGCCCCAGGAATTTCAACTGCCTCTTCTTGATGTTAAGTATAAATCTCCATTTTGTTTCTATTTCCTTTAAGACTTTGTCATTGCTCATGCACTCTGTTCATGGTATCCTCAGCATCCTTCTGTAGAACCACATTTCTGTTGCCTCAAGTCTCTTCTTCATCTGTGAGAAGATTATCCAGCATTCACTGCTACATAGGAGAACTGGTATTACATAACAGTTCAATAATCTTTTCTGTACTTCTAATGAAATTTTCCTGTTTCTTAATATTTTGCTTAGCTTTTGGAAATCATCTTTCGCTATCCCAATGTGCCTTTGGATTTCAGTGTTGCACTTTCCATCCCCTGTTAAAAGACTTTCCAGATATTTCAATTGTTATACTTGCCTGATTTTGACATTTCAAATTTGTACAGATCTAAAAATACTTGTCAACCATTTTATTTATTTTATTCTCCATGAATTAGCATAAAATATTTGCAATCATTTAAAAAAACCCAAAAAACCTTGAATGTTTTGTAGCATAAACATTGGTTGTCAGGATTTTGAGGGCAGAACAAGCAGGACTTAAATTCTCATATCCCATTCACAACAACTGTAAATATTTTCTAAACTTTAATTATGAGAGCAACAGACCCAATCGTTAGGGTGGAGAATAGGAAGTAACGATGAAAGTGGGGTAGAGCCTGTCTGGTGACCTACCTAGAAAATCATCATTTCATATCCTGGCTTTTATCAAGATTTAAACACCAACCTTGCACCTCTGTTAAATATATGTATTTTGATTGCAAAACAGGCCATAGCAACTTTTCATTTTTCACTTTGTTTTGTTCATATTACTGCTGTAATCACAACTACTAATAAAAGTAAAAGTACCGCTGTTACAAGCAATAATATTTCTACTAATGCTACAGCCACTGTTACTACTAGAACTACTACTATTGCCACAATGACTACTATTAAAATTACTGCTACAACTACTACTAACATGATTACTATTTCTATAAATACTACTAACATGATTACCCTATAAATGTTACTACTTCTACTAACATGATTACCCTATAAATACTTCTACTAACATGATTACCCTATAAATACTTCTACTACTCCTGCTTGTCCTGGGTGTGACGATAAACTACATCCGCGTCCTGGGTAAGATGATAAACTGCGTCCAACAGCAAGGCCTCTGATTAGGAGGTTTTGAGGAGCGTGGAACCACCTCTTAATTGCTGGTGTTCCCAAGTTCACCCTGACCCGGGGTGGTAGCACCTGTTAGGGTACCAGCTATGGGTAAATAGTTAACCCCTAAACTGGGGTCAAGACACTACGAAAGTGTAAAAATAGGTTTTAATACCAGGAATAATTTGTGAAAAAAAAACAAAAAACATTATTACTAGCAATACATTTTTGAAAAAAAAAATTACCAGTAATAAATATCTTAACAGCATTTTAATAACCCATTGAGGTCGACATACCGTAAAACAAAACAAACCAAACCAGCTATACATTTTTTGAATAGATTTTTGAAGAAAAAAAAATATTACCAGAAATACATTTTTGAAGGGAAAAAACAATTACCAGTAGTAAAAATCTTGTTGGCATTAAATAACCCATTGAGGTTGATATACCGTAAAACAAAAAATCTACTGATACCAACAACATGATTACTATCTCTATAAATACTACTACTGACATGATTACTATCTCTATAAATACTACTACTGACATGATTACGATCTCTATAACTACTACTACTGACATGATTACTATCTCTATAACTACTACTACTGACATGATTACTATCTCTATAACTACTACTACTGACATGATTACTATCTCTATAACTACTACTACTGACATGATTACTATCTCTATAAATACTACTACTACTACTGACATGACTTATTTCTATAAATACTATTACTAACACTACTAACATGACTTATTTCTATAAATACTATTACTAACACTACTAACATGACTTATTTCTATAAATACTATTACTAACACTACTAACATGACTTATTTCTATAAATACTATTACTAACACTACTAACATGACTTATTTCTATAAATACTATTACTAACACTACTAACATGACTTATTTCTATAAATACTACTACTACTACTATTCAATTTTAATTCAGTTGTCCATTTATACCTTTTCATTTTGGGTCAACAAAAATATTTTGATGCTTCTGCTCTTTGACGTACAAGTAGTGCCACCTCTTCAGTTTCCATTGATCTACAGGTAGACGACCTGAATAACATGGATACTAACAGAATGAAAGATGTTTATATATCATGTGCTTATCATGTGCATACAAAATCTTGACTGCTATGTCAGCTCAGGTACAGTAAAGAGTTATCAAAAATAAATACTTTTTTTTTAAGATTCTAACACAAATTGGGATATGGAATACAATCAATAAAAATGGGATGAAGTTAAGATAGAGAGACAAAGACAAATATTAAGAGGATGAGAGAGAGATTTGAATGAACAGAAATAGATATTTCAGTAAACATAAGAGAAAAACAAAATGCTGAGCACCCAGTAAGAATGGAAATCACTTGATTACAATTTATCTATAAAATGGGTTGGACGAACATTGCTCTACAGTTAGTGGCCTGCTAAAAAAAAAAAAAAAAAAAAATGAAGTAGATGAAGAGTTATAAATATATGGAGAGATAGATATAGCTTGAGAAATGAAGAGACTGAAATATATAGATATAGCTCGAGAAATGAAGAGACTGAAATAGATAGATATAGCTAGAGAAATGAAGAGACTGAAATAGATAGATATAGCTCGAGAAATGAAGAGACTGAAATAGATAGATATAGCTCGAGAAATGAAGAGACTGAAATAGATAGATATAGCTCGAGAAATGAAGAGACTGAAATAGATAGATATAGCTCGAGAAATGAAGAGACTGAAATAGATAGATATAGCTCGAGAAATGAAGAGACTGAAATAGATAGATATAGCTCGAGAAATGAAGAGACTGAAATAGATAGATATAGCTCGAGAAATGAAGAGACTGAAATAGATAGATATAGCTCGAGAAATGAAGAGACAGAAATAGATAGATATAGCTCGAGAAATGAAGAGACAGAAATAGATAGATATAGCTCGAGAAATGAAGAGACAGAAATAGATAGATATAGCTCGAGAAATGAAGAGACAGAAATAGATAGATATAGCTCGAGAAATGAAGAGACAGAAATAGATAGATATAGCTCGAGAAATGAAGAGACAGAAATAGATAGATATAGCTCGAGAAATGAAGAGACAGAAATAGATAGATATAGCTCGAGAAATGAAGAGACAGAAATAGATAGATATAGCTCGAGAAATGAAGAGACAGAAATAGATAGATATAGCTCGAGAAATGAAGAGACAGAAATAGATAGATATAGCTCGAGAAATGAAGAGACAGAAATAGATAGATATAGCTCGAGAAATGAAGAGACAGAAATAGATAGATATAGCTCGAGAAATGAAGAGACAGAAATAGATAGATATAGCTCGAGAAATGAAGAGACAGAAATAGATAGATATAGCTCGAGAAATGAAGAGACAGAAATAGATAGATATAGCTCGAGAAATGAAGAGACAGAAATAGATAGATATAGCTCGAGAAATGAAGAGACAGAAATAGATAGATATAGCTCGAGAAATGAAGAGACAGAAATAGATAGATATAGCTCGAGAAATGAAGAGACAGAAATAGATAGATATAGCTCGAGAAATGAAGAGACTGAAATAGATAGATATAGCTTGAGAAATGAAGAGACTGAAATAGATAGATATAGCTTGAGAAATGAAGAGACTGAGATATAAAGAAACTAAAATAGATAGACAGATAAATAGATAAATAAATGGATAGATATAGCCAGACATATGAAGAAACTGTAATAGATAATCATGTAAAAACTTTGATTAGATTAGTTGATTTTATCTTGTATCAACTATTAAATGGTATTGTATGGGGCATCAATCTCACTGTTTAGAAGTAATGGGCCTGTAGACAAATCTTGCTAACACATCAAAGTGCACAAGATAGGTACATATGAAGGGACTAGGATAGATAGATAATGAACAGATTGAAAAAGATAAATATAAAAAAACAAATAGGCAGATACATATGAAAAGAGTGATTGATATATATATATATATATATATATATATATATATATATATATATATATATATATGAAATGGATTAAGTCTGACAATTATTTAATATATTTTCTATTTATATGTTATTTTTATAGATAGAGTATTTACTTAAATAAATTCTGTTTTTAATTAAACAGAATTAAATTTACCAACCTGAATGTTTGAGAAATTTCAATCTGATATGTTATACCATTTAGCTACAGAGATGCATCTGGTTAGCAAAGTCCAAGTTATGTGTTTATAAACAGTAATTTGGATTTGCTAACCAGACGCTTCTCTGTAGCTAAATGGTATAGTGTGTCAGATCAAATCACAGTTTTCATATAGGAATACAGGTTTGATTCCTGTTGGAGAACATATTTTCTACAAAATTTCTTTGAAGTGCACATTGAGGTCAACACCCAGAGGCAACGGTATGTTTCATGCTAAATGCAATTGCATTTAGCATGAAACAGACTGCCACCTCTGGGAGTTGACATCAATGTTCACTTTTATATTTACATATACTCCATCGCTGATATTGAGCACTTTAACCTATAAATATAACATACCTTAAAACTATATATCTACTGGACTCATATTCGATGTATGAGAGCCAAGCAGCTCAGTTCCTAGGAACCGACAGCCCAGACACCAGCACATATGATTTGAATATAGTGGTGAAGGCTTTGTGCAGAACCATCCACACTTTTTGAAGGGCTGAATACAGAGACCTGGTGCACTACGTGCCACAAGGTCCCCAAACAACCCCCCACAGGTTTTGAATTTAGAGTTGTCCTTATCCTAGACTAGTTGCCATCCAAGGCTATAGAACCCAGTCTGTTCTGCTATTTACCCATAGGTGGGAGGGGAAGAAGAGGATTCATACCTTACCCAAGGGTATTAGCACATAAGTGAATGTAATGGATTCTACTAGAATTCAAACTCTGCTCTCTGATTCCCCAATTTGAGCTGCTATCCATTACTCCACCATGCCTCCATATATATATATATATATATATATATATATATATATATATATATATGTGTGTAATAGCTGGCCACTCGTATTTGAGGATACCAATCTACTAGGGCGACTAGCCAATCCCTATTGCAGACACTCGCTCAGGCGCATTTGTGTTTGGTCAACACCCATAAAGCCCACCTGTGGTTTAAACTGCAACTATGCTGAGCAGACCTAAGTTACAGTTTCTAGGAGATAGCATGTTATCTAGCATGATCAACAATTTGAACAAGGCCAGCACGCTCAAGCCCTCGGCCATGATGACTTGTTGCTTCATGCTAGTACAGCTATCGACAGCCTCCAAGACTTCCATCTATCCAAGGCTTGGGTCAACCCGTGGTATGGTTTTCAGGCACTTTCCAAAGGTGGCCCACTTGATTCAGTCCGATAAAACACGGAAAGTCTCCTTCCTGACAAATCAACCATGGTGACATTAGAACCCGGGTTTCATGGTCAGAAAGCAAACGTTCTAACCACTCAGCCACATGCCCATACACACACACACACACACACACACACACACACACACAATAAAACTATTTTTATGAACAGGAAAATAAATCTTGTCTGGGAAACGGTTATATAAAAAAAAGTGGGGGCTCAATGCATCGTTCAAAATATCAAAAGTTCAGAGCTATTTAAAATAATAAATGCACCAAACCTTTCGCTACTGCAGTTTCCATCAATAAATGGCTTTTTCAGGCAGTGAAGAAACTATTTATTGGTGGAAACCATGGTAGCAGAAAGGGTTGGTGCCTTTATTATCTTAAATGTTACATATATGGAGATCACACACACACATATATATATATATATATATATGAAAATAGAAATGAGATGAAAATAGAAATTGGTTGTGATAGTTGAAAATATAGAAAGATTCATTTGTTTCTTATGGTTTATAGCTTTTGGCAGGTAATTTTAAGCGAGCAAATAGTTTTGCATTGTAAAATTTTTTTTGTAGATAATAATGATTTTCTGATACAAGTTCTACTATTTAACTCTTAGCTGGGAGGAGAAGAGGTGAATTCGTACCATCCAAGGTATTGGCCTAGAAGTGAATTGGAATTTGGCTCTCTGATTTCTTTTATTGAGCCATTATCCATGACAACACCCATGCATGCAAATTTTATAGCACCTGGTAATTTCAAATAGTCATTCTGTTAGGTACTGACCAGGCTTGACAATGCTTAATTCTTCAGCAGGAAATGGCTGTATGCCCAAAATATGGAAAGAAATTGGCTGTGATGAATATGAAGAAAAACATGAACAGACTGAGGCAAATACATAATTTTGATCTGAAATTTTCAGTGTATAATATCTGACCTGTATAATTAGTAGTCTCTATTGAATAATTTTTGTTGAGTCAAATAAATGCTTAGTTCATCATTAGACTTAAAAATTAACCCATATATATATATATATATATATATATATATATATATATATATATGTAAAAAAATTTCAAGTGCAAAGAATCCATGTAAAGCTCAATGTCCAGGACAGAGCAAGAATATAATATAAATGGCTCAAACACTAATATTCCATGGTTATAATTTATTACATTAGAATAGTAATCACAATCCAATTCAGATATACCTGGAGTTATATTTTCCTATTTCTTTTTGAATTTGTAGGTCTGATGAATTGGATTGTGATTCCAGTGTAATAAATTATAACCATGGAATAGTAGTGTTTCAGCCTTTTATATTTATATATATATATATATATATATATATATATATATACATACATACATGTCATTCACAGACAGTACTGTATCACAGCTCCTCAGTGCGACTAGACATCTGAATACCTCAAGCCAGGATTGAAACACAACTAATTTGTTGTCAGCCAGAGCTATCTTCACTCGGTAGAGTTACACAACTAAATCTAGCGTATTGTTTTTACAAATGTAAACAAATGCCAATCAGCCAAAGTGCTCCATTCATTTTACTGAAGAGCTTTGCATTAGTATATATATATATATATATATATATATATATAGTGAGAGAGAGAGAGAGAGATATTTCATTGAATAATTTAGACAAGATTTTCTACTTATTTTCAATTACATCCTTTCATATTTATGAACAAGCTTCTTGGTGTCATTATTAAAAATCACCGTATCGATACATATTTTATTCTTTCAACCCAACACAATGTCATCATCAGGGTGTTTATTGATGATTATATATATATATATATATATATAGAGAGAGAGAGAGAAAGAGAGGTGAGTAAATCAAATGACTACATATTACCAACTGTATAAGCACACAGTGTACATACACAGGTAAGCAAATAAATATTTACTAAATTTACTTTAAGGTGTAAACATAACAGTGCTTAATGTGTTAATATAAATCATAAGTAATATCCTGTGCCAGATGAGTTAGTAAAACAATGAAACTTAAATCACACTCCTAATGTAGGTATATATATATATATATATATATATATATATATATTAATGCATGTTTCATTAAATAATATAGACAAGTTTTGTCTATTTAAGTAAGTTCCTTTCATATTGTCTGATAAGCTTAATCAGATTATTGCTGAAAGGCGAAAGGAAAACACCATATTGACACGTGTTTGAATCCAATCTAAGCTTTCGGCTTACATAAGCCATTATCAAAGATGACAATTTTAATAAATCAGACAACACATATACGAAACAACAATAATGGTCCGCCGTTGATGTTTGAATAAGCTGAAAGTAACAACAAACTCTTATTTATGAGCCAAGGAAGCCAAAAACGCATCGTAGCTCGTGACGTCACACATGACCATGCGTGTTTTTGTTTCGTCTTTCAATGATAATGTGATTAAGCTTATCAGACGATATGAAAGGAACTTACTTAAAATAGACAAAACTTGTCTATATTATTTAATGAAACATGCATTAATGAAAAATTGCTGCCAAAATATACACAGCATATATGCACACGAGTAAATTCATCTGAGGTATGTGAAAGACCAGCTGATAAGGAAAAAGCATTGAAGTGTATCCGTTGTCTGCTACTGCACACTATTTTGCAGTCATTTCAGATGATAATCAGCTGATGATTGATCCACTTCTTGCATAGAGGATGTGGCACCCACCAGCTGACCTGGATATGAGACTGCATGCATCTCCACTATCACTGCAATTTACAAGTTATTCTTGGTGCAGCTAAATAATCAAGCCATAAACCAACTACCTGAACATCTGCTTGCTACAAGATCTAAAACTAAACCCACAGCTGACATGTCTACTTAAAGCTGCTATCATGGGCAAAAGTCGAACAGTAACAGGTTTCTATTGTCCTTTACTTAAAGTGGTCTAGACTGCTGTCTAGTTTCACTTTCACTTCAGTCAGCCAGCATTTATTACAAATACAATTAATCCCACACTATGGTTAGAGAACAGGACAGAAGAAATGAGGTTATATAGTTTAGTAAGTGAAAGTAATTTATGAAGCTGTGTGTATTCTTATTTTTTTTTTTTAAAATGCAGAAGAAACACACTACCTGCATAAACTCTTTTCCTGGAGTGCCCATGAAATTCATAAGCTAGTCTCACAGATTATTGACTGGATTCAATCCTTACCCAGATTTATTGCCTTGCATTTTCAATAAAAGAAACGAGTGTCAAAAGGATGGTTTTTCCCTTGACACCACTGTTATTTTAACTATCTTCACTCCTTGGCAATATTTGTTGTTTTAAAAAGCAATGATTAGAATTGTAATAAGATCTAAACATTTATGAATTTATGTATTTTATTTTGTTCTTGAGATTTTACAACAAAAATAATAAATACTATTTATTTATTTATTAGATTGTTTATTTGAATGGTTGGCAAAACATAATCTAATTGCCAATTGTTTCAATCTTTATAAAATGGTAAATAAGGATTTCTTCATTTTTTCGTTCTTGAGATTTTACAGCAAAAAAAATAATAAACACTATTTAATTATTAGATTGTTTACTTAGAATAATTTTATATTTACAACATTCTAAAAACTAATTAGAACTAATGCAATGAAATATTTATCATTCATAAATTTATAAACATTTACTAAATTATTATACTATGTCAGGAATAAGGAAATTCCAATAAACAATATAATAATAGTGTAAATAAACATTGTTTATTGAAATGGCTGACAAAACCTCAACTAGTTGCCAATTGATTCAAACTTTATAAAATGGTAAATAAGGATTTTCTTATAATTGTTTCACATATTTTAATGTTAGTAAATGTTTATAAATTTATGAATTGCTTTCAGATTTATTTCTTTAGAAATTGGTAAATGATAAATATTGCATTGCATTAGTTTTGTTTTAGTTTTTAGAATGTTGTAAATATAAAATTATTCTTGTAAATAAACAATCTAATAAATAAACAGTGTTTAATATTCTTGGTGTAAATTCTCAAGAACAAAAAAAAATGTATAAATTCACTTTCATCATATGTTTAAGTTTTATTCCAATTTTAATCATTACTTTTTAAAACAAACATTGCCAAAGAGTGAAGGTAGTTAGAAAAGTGGTATCATGGGAAAAAATAACTGTACTTCTGATACTTTGTCTTATGAAGGTCCATGCTTAATGACTTCTTATTTTCTTTCACTCTCAGTAACACCGAGTGTCTTAATGGCATATTGCCTTGCTTGGTGAAATTATTTTTCTTTTTTTAAATTACATAAATTTCATAAAATAACTGTGCTTGGTGGGGTTCCAATATTGGACTGGTGAAAGAGAGTACAATGTTTTGCCAACCATTCCAATACGCTATCTAATAGTGTTTATTATTTTTGTTGTCAATTCTCAAGAGCAAAGATGATGTCTAATTTTACTTTCATCATACGTTTAGGCTTTATTCCAATTCTAATCATTGCTTTTTAAAGCAACAAACATTGCTGAGGATTGAAGGTAGTTAAAATAATAGCAGTGTCAAGGGAAAAATCATCCTTTTGACATTCCGTCATATTGTGGGTATATTTGTCCATGTTTGCTGAATATTGAACTTTTGATTCCTTATACAAAACTGACAGGTCTCTTACTTTCCAAAGCCATTTTTAATTTTAAACATTTTCAATTTAAATTCATGATATAATGGGGTAGTGTTGATATAAAAATGTGGAATATCTGATTATGACTAATATCAAAAGCTTTTCAGGCAATGCTGGGTTGCCCTGCTAGTCTCAGTGATATTCAATTCTTAGCATTTAGAGTAACAAAAGCGGTCAATTATCAATCTATTTATAGGATGTGAATGAGATTTTCTCCAAGTTGAAAAGCTGTGCCTTTATATTATACAGGAAGAATAAACCATTTTTTTCATCTAAACATCCGATTGTTTTCAAGAAAAGACAAAACCTCATTTGTTGTTCAACCAAAAGTGGACACCATTGAAGAACAACATGGAATTAAGCAGAATTCCAGACATTTAGTCATGTGACTGCTTCTATTATAAACTGAATTAAAAATAATGAAATAAAGAAAAATAAAAGTCACTTTTTCTAAACAAATTCTAAATATTTTGCATGTCAAATACAAAAGAGCAAACTTTTTCATGACCTTGAGACTACATTTAGAACATTCACCATATTTTTTTGAATACGAGATGCACGTATGTATAAGATGCACCCTTATTTTGAAGGCAACATTTCGGAAAAGAAAAACTAGTCATATTTGAAAAATTTTTGTTGGACAAAAATTCAAATTGTTCTAAACAAAAAAGAGCTGAAAACATCTAAATAAGACAATACAAAAGTTTACTGTTGTTTAGTTAGTTCCTCTCTTTGTCTGGAAGTTTGGGCTCCTTTTAATGTCACAGCCAAATGAAAGCTGACCAAGCACAGCAGAGGTCATATTCATTTGGATGGGCAACTAGTAGGAGTTTCATTAGGAATTTGGATTCATAAGCAGTTCCCAGCTGCATGCTTTCAGGATAGAATGATCTGGTTTGAATTCAGAGTTTACTTCTAGACCCAAGGCTATAGGACTCAGTCTATCTTACTATTTTACCCATAGTTGGGGAAGAAGAGATGGATTCATACCTTTCCCAAGGGTATTAGCACGTAAGTGAATGTAATCAACCAAAGTGCTAACTATGCCTCCATTGTTGTTTAGTTTGGTTTAAAACCTACAAAATCCTCATGGCTTTCACTATTGGTTGGAAATGAATCAAACGTTTCATAATTGGATCAAATATTCTGATCAAAGAGAATATCATCTCATCACGTTACCTTGGAAAAGAATCAGATATTTCATCATTGTAGCCGATGTTATGATCAAAGGGAATGTCATGCCATCACTTTCACTTGGAAAGGTATCAGTCGTTTCATCACTGGATCAGATATTATAATCAAAGTGAATGTCATCATTTGTTGCATCCATTGTGTTACTGTTCTCAAATGATTAATCACTATCATTTCTTGAAGAGGTTAAGATTATAGTGTTCAGGGAAGCATCCACTTGGGAGTTCCACAAAGTAACAATTCTTGGGGAAAAAGCAGAGTGTAGCTTTCTCCTTTTCTTTTAAGTATGGAAGAAATGGAGTTTTTCGAATCCCTCTGCTGCTTGGTTTGGATTTCAGCATCGCACTTCAACTGTAGCCATTAAAATCAGTAATCACTGTCCACAACAAATTATTATAGTTTTTATATGAAACTTACTATGAAAATGTAAAATAAATATCTACTTTCAAACTAAGGCAAAAAGACTTTTTTCCTTGTAAACAATCTCAAACTTGTATAGTTGTAAAATCATACTTTTCAGCCAACTTTAATCTGCAAAAATTTAAATGTAATGCCAATTGCTATCTACTGTCCTGATTGCTCTTTTCACTTCCCACTCATTATTAATGATTCTGTTCTTAATTCTTCCACACCCTGTAACCCCTTGTGTCTTAGTGGCTTTACTGCCTTGTATGAGGTGAATCCAATTAAAAAAAAAACAAACAAAACAAATATATTTACACATGGGCTTAAGAGAAAAATTACTCTAGTCTCTTTGGTACTTCCCATTTTGAGGACACTGCTTGCTCCTCCTGAGTGAACGGTATTGCCTGGGATTGAGCTTACATTAACAATTATAAAATGTTAAAAAATGTGGGTTTTGGGGATGTTCTGTGTGATCACATGAATACAGTATGGCACAAGGTTAAGTTTAAAATGAGATACTATATGTACATGGGTAAAGGTGAAAAATTACTAAAGTCCCATCGACACTTCTCCTTTTGGAGATTTCAGGCATTAGGTATAACCTTGACTGCAAGTCAAAGAAGAGGAAGTGTCCTGATTCTAACATTCTAGTGATAATGAGTTCTTAAGATTTGAAGTATGGACAGTTATTCTGAATATAAATAAAAATGTTGCCTTTTCTATAAATATTTTCACGGTAATTGTTTGAATAAGTTCTTCACTGTGGTACCTAGACTCTTTGAATTTAAGCACAGTACTAGACAAGCATTGAGATCTCATCAATTTAGAGTTGAGCTACCTGGATGTAGGCCATAGATTCTATTTTACTCAATGTTCCCATAGTACCACATTGCAAAATAGCTGCAAGTTTTCATTCTTAAAATGGATAAAAATGCTTAAAAAAATATTCAGCTAAAATAAGATTTTCTAGTATCTTTTTAGAATGGTAGCAGTAAATAAACTATTTATTTTCCAAGAATAATTACTTAAATGATCAAAATAATTGTATGATATTTTGTTTGAGAAAATAATTTGCTTTTGCTATAGTATTACTAACATCTGTTCCATAATAAATTTACTCTTTATTCAGTGTATAACTTTCTTTCCCATGTTATTAAAGCCATTCCTAATTTTTAAAGGGATTCACAATACAACACAATTATTGTTGATATTGTAACTTCAATTTTTAGGACAAGCACTGATCTTTCTGGCATATACCACATTTTGGTTGGTGTTTCCCACCCCCACTCTCTCCATTCTTCTCCAGTTCGCATTTAAACACCTGGACAAAAAGAATTTTATTCAAAATGCACTTAATGTTTTCAGATTCTAAAATCTACATGCATAGCAGGACAGGAGGCAAGTAATGAAAACAGATCAAAGAAAACGCAAAACATTGAATGCCTTGCTTAAGAAATTCAGGCAAGTGCAAAGAATCTTTTGTAAGCGGATTCCATTGAGTTAAGAATGTTTTAGTTTATGAGTATAAAAAAAAAAAAAGAATACTTGTCTTCATATTTTACCAATATCTGCATCAGAATAAAGAATTCTTATTGACTACCTTCTATAAGGAGAGGTGTTTTTTTTTGTTTTTTTTAAACTGTTGTAAACATTTTACCTCTGATAATGTACTTTACACACAGGTTTTGCATTGAATTGGCCAGGCTGTTGTTAATCAACTTCATTACATTTATTATATAACAAATAAATTTCCTAATAACGGATTATGTCGCATCACAGAGATTAGCCTCAAGGATTAGAGAACAATTTTCCCCAAGGTTACAGACAGACGATTTCCTCTTTAGATTTTTTAGATTTTAATAAATTTTTTTTTTATTATTATTTAGGATGCGCTTTTTCGGCTTTTTTATTTATATAATATTACCCCCCACCACTAAAAAAAGGAATTTTCTTGTTTGATAAAAGTGAAAACCACAGATTATTTAAGAAAAAAAAACAAAAAAAAAAACATTTTTTCAAACAAAATGCTCTTAACTGATGTTTTTTTTTTTTATTTTTTAAAAAAAAAATCATAACGAAAATTCAATTTTTCTTAATGCAGCCAAGCAGGGCCAGTACAAGGGTCTTCTTGTGTGTCCCCACCGAATGTGAAACACCTCCACTCTACTACATCTCACTTTTCATAAGATAGTATTCATATAAAGTAACAAATTTTATTTGTAAGTCAGATTGTAATGTAGGTAGAAAAAAAGCAAATGTTTATTGCGAGAGTCACAAAGCATTGCCCGGGGGGGGGGGGCAATCAGGCTCCCCTTTCCGGTAGGAGGGCTTTGGAGTCGTGCGCATAGGCCCTGGAGCCAGGGTTCCATACTACTTCCCAAGCAGTAAGTATTTTATGCTATAAAATAAAGGGGTGTGGGTGAGGGTGATGCTAAATTAGAGATTAAGTTTAAAAGATGCCTGAATTCTATTGGAACTTTTTATGGCACTGTGCAAACTAAACACTGTTTTTTTTCGTTTTTTTTAAAATATACATTTTTATTTTTGTGCTTACTTCCCTTCAGAAAAGACCTACAGAATATATAATAATTTAGAGAAGAAATGTTTCGAGAATATAAAAAAAAAAATATGAACCAACCAATATCTTATTTTCATTTTCCAATATTTCGGCAGTAGTAAATGCTTTTTTTAGTTCTTAAAAATGATACAGCTTGAACCAAGAAAACAAATTTATTTTAGTCTTACTCTTTTCTTTTAGTTGTCAGTTTCAACAAAACGTTGGCGGTGGCTGACCCTCCCCCGTGGATGCTAAGTAAATTTGATAAAGCCAACTGAATTGTTTAAGAATAACAGTGATCGTTAAAAAAAATAAATAAATAAACACCACAAGAAATAAAAACTCGCCTAAAATAAATGATCAACAGCATTCACACGAACGATGAGAGAAATTACTAAAAAAAACAAATCCTTGATCAAGATCTTGGGAAATAAAAATGGTTTACGGACGTTTAGTGGGGATAAAAAAGAAAGAAAACTACATTAAACTTTAATTTCTCTATTTGCCGTTTAGTGCACTAAATTATAAAAGAAAATGATTATTGTAGTTTTTGACATTCTCTTTTCTGTTTCAAACTTGAATCAGTGTACGTCTTTACCAAATGAGCTACAATACATCTATCAGCCTTTGTTACTTATAGAAGACATCGTGTAGCTTTTTTTGTTCAAGATTAGAATAATAAAACATTTTAATTTTATCTTTATTTAATCTCGAACGAATAAATTGCTTTTTTTTTTTTTTTTGAAAGCTGACTAATGTCTTTAAGATAAACTTGGATACGCATCAATAATGAATGTTTGTATACAAACAAACAAAAAACGTGTTCAACATTTAAAAATAGGTCTTGCTTTCCATTGCCAATTTTACTCAGCGATATTTATAGCAACGGGAGAAAACTTATGTAATAAATATTTGATTGTATGCATTATTTTATCCTTTATAGATAAATGATAATTAAAAAATTAAGAAATATTTTTTTTAATAATAATTATCGGTGTTTAAAAACATCGACAGAAGATACTGATATTATAAATAAAAAAAAAGTCGAAATTAGGCTTCATGTTACGCAATCCATTTCTAAAAATCATATTCAGAATGAAGAATATAATTTGTAAATTATAAAATACATTTATTTAATTAATTGTAAATTTATTTTTTTTAAAATCAGTTGAATTACAGCTGAAAAAAGAAAATGGAAATAAAGAAATAACATTTCAAAATTCAATTTTGTGCCTTTTTATTCGCATTCTTGTAATTTTTGTGTTTTATTTCTTTAAATTACTCATAACTTTGCAATGTGGCAAAAATATGCAATTAGAAATTTCCCACAGGTGGAATTTATGAGAGAGAGAAAGCAAGAGTAAGTACTGACTGCTTTTTTGTAATTACTAAGTTCTAAGTAGTTTACTAAAAAAAAAAAAAGTAACCTTTGTAGGCTTTGTTAGCAGGAGTAAAAAAGCAAGCTTTATTTTGGTTTTGAGTTTTTTCTCTTATTTAGAATTCACAAGAAATTTAAAAATGAAAGTCAACGGAATCATATCTCAAGAGTAAGACCGAGGGTAATTGAAACTAAACACCAAAAATGTCGAATTTTAAAAAAAAAATCTCTTTTTCTTTATTTTTAAATCGCTTTCTTTGCAGTACGTTCAGTTTTCTTACATTTTTGTCGTGGCAAATATAGACATATTAAAATTGAATATTTGAGGAAAGAAACATTATTATTTTTACATAGAGACAGATGAATAGTGACCTCTGAGGACAAAGTGACAGTAAGTCTGTTTATTTTTCATGCATTGCCCCGATCTGAAAATAATGTTTTTTCCCTGTTTGTTTACAGTCTGATGGTTGTTACTGGTGAGTAACTTATAGCAATTAAATAATTATTATCATCATCTACAAATACAGCAAAAATACCAACTGTTCACAAAATAATCATTAGTCGTAATTCGTTAACTTTCACTGGAGATCAAGTGACAACAACATTCCTCGGTGCTACAATTTTTCAATATTATGGTTGAGGCTGAGTTTTATTTTATTTATTCATTTGTAGTCCTACTTTCCTGGAATTTCTCGTTCTTCCTCCAAGGTGGAACTAGCAGTTCTACTACTACCCAGGCTTTTTGTTTGATCTCTTCTCTCTCCATAGCTTTCTTTCCTATTTTTCGCTGCGTGCTTTCTCTAGATAATTCGAGACGGACAATTCCTTTATGTAAAAGTCAAAACTCAAGAATATCGTTCCTTTGTTGTAACTGATTGCGTATTAATAATAATAAATTTCATATAATCATTACATCAATCCATTTCTTTCGCCGTTTCGTTTCGTCTCTCAGGTTCATTTTCGAGTTACCCTTCTTATTGCTGTTGTTGATTGTGCAACAGTTCAGCAAAAAAAGACATTAATTTTAAATGTATTTTCTGCTTTTTCTTTTTCTACACCTTTCTTCCCATCCTCATCAGGTGGAATACAAGTTGACAACCCACGTCAGTGTCACCCAGATAAAGAAATGGAGAAATACAATAAACTTTTACGTCATTTTGTTTACAAATAAAAATGATTCAATATGACGAGCTGCCTTCCTCTCGGTTCACACACAAAGACTTTTCCAACCATACAGAAGAATTTCAGAAAATAAATAAAAATAATTAAAACAAAATCCTATTAATGTCGTTGACAATAATATAGAATCTAGAAGACGCATTTGTTTATTATTTTTAGACAAGAAGACCAACAAAATTGTAGCAGTAGAATCACTAAGTCTTTTAAAAATAAACATCAACAGCTGATTTTTTTCTTTCCCTTTTTGAAAATAATTTCAGTTTCTGAATAGAAAATACGAACTATGAATGAACAGAAAGTTTTTTTTCCTGCGTTAAGCCCAAAACAGCATAAAATATTCAATTTTGTTTTCTATAAAGAAGAATGAAAAAACTAGTAAATTTAGATTACAATTATTTAAAAAAGAAAAGAAAAAAAAGGACAATGTCCAACTCCAAGACCAAGCAAGAAGAAGAGTGTAAAAGAAACAACATTCATTTTTTAAATCTTCATGCATTCTTATGGAGAAAAAAATATTAATTCTACAGACCAGAAAATCTTAAAACTTTAAAAAGAAGTGAATGAAGGTTGGATGAAGAATGCTACCGAAAGTTGTCCTGTTCATAAGCTGGACTTTCGCTGCATCTGCTGACCTAATTTTTATTTTTCAGAATCGATTGAAAATTTTATCGTTTTTTTATTTTTTTTATTTTTATTATGATGAGGAATTCCATCATATTCGTTATTTTTCATTTTATGATATCAGGAAGAAGAAAGGGGAAGACAAAATATTTTCGTGGAAAAATTGCTTTCACTTCATTTTAACAACATTAATTAACACTTCTTTTTACGATAAGATTAACATTTAAAAATAAAATAATTTTTTCTTTCTTTTTAAAAATTTTATGCGTAACAATTTAATTTAAACAATGAGATATAAGGGAAATGTACAGAAGAACTTTACTTTGATCAATGTACATTTTATAACATTTCTCTAGTGTTTATTAGGGTGCAAGTTTTTTTTTTTGTTAGCAAAATTTTTTTTTTTTCATTTTTAAATTTAGCATTCATAAAAAAATACATTTTATTTTTATACTAACTAAAAGTAAAGTGAAACATCAACAAAACAAAAAAGCAACAATTGCGCATTGCAAACATTATGACGGCGGGGAGAAAGAGAGAAAGAAAAAGAGAGAATTAATTAAATTTTGTTTTTACCTGGCCAGGAAATTTTCGTTCAGATTTTCGAAAAGTTTCACACGCCATAAACGAAGCTTTTCCCAACCTTCTGTGGTTCTGACCCATTGGTCACCTGGAGATCTCCAATCTCGACCAAGGTAGGGCATTGTGGTTTGAATTGATGATGAAACAAATTTCAATTTAACTTAAATGTACAAAAAAACGTTATAAAAAAATTGCTATTTTATTTTTAGTTCATACCCGTTTCTTTTTTAATGGCTATATAGCTTTCAGTTTTTGTTTTTAGACAAAAAAGGGTTCATCATCCACAATATTCTTTCTTCCTGATTATGATGTGTTGTTGTGGTGGAGTCATCTATTTCTTGTTGACGTTGGTCCACACAGGAGACACAAGAAGTGTTTTTTTGGTTTAGTATAAAAAAGTAAGGATTTCAACAGCATTGCTTTTTTTCTTGGTAACATATGAAGTTGAAGTACATTTCGTGGGTTTTTTATTTTTATTATTTGTTTTTTTTTTAGAAAATAAACCTGCTTATTTACACTTTCACCTTAATTAAAAACGTTTCACTTACTGTCCGAATTTAAAACTCGTTTTACAAGAAAAACGCGCACTGCTTTTTCATCACACGTCTTGGGTAATGTAAATAAATATAAACCTGATGTGTTTGTGTTTTGGTTAACAAACACGTAATCATCTTTTTGTGCATACGGGATCGCTAGTTGCAGCTATAACAATGCCAATCATAATAATAAAAACACAAGTACACCTGGTGCTTCCTTATCTAAAGTCAGTAAGAAAAATATAAACGTTTCGTTTAGTTAGCATCTGTTTTTTTTCTTTTTCTACCTCTACAGCTTCTGATATAGCAGCACCATGCTGACATCTGATTGGTTGATACGAGTCTCTAGGCGTGTTCTGATTGGTCAGTAGGCAAACTAATGTTAATGAGCAACAGTGTATCACGTGGAGATTTGTTTACGTCTGTGAATTTTGAGTAATTTCGTTTCTCTGTGGTACGTTGTGTTACTTTTTTTTTTTTTTTTTGTTTTCACCTGTCCTGTGAAGAAGAATAAATATTTACAGTCAAAACACTCTTTAGACTCTGCCTCAAACACAAGAAGGTTTATTATTTATAATAAAAATACATGTTGTATTCGGACAGCTTGGATGGGCCGCCACAGTAAAACACCAAAAAATAAAAATTCATCATCAGGTTTCTTTGTTTAAGTAAATGAAAATAAAAAATAAAATGGCTTACACGGGATTATTGATTAATTAGGGTTAATATTTCAGTTTAATACTTAAATAATAGTCTTAAACAATTTAAATAATAATCTCTTTGTGTCTGGTGCCATTTTATTTTAAATCTCGTTTTTAAGGTTATTGTTAATGTTGGTTGTTGATGTTTTTTTTTTCTTTTAACATCCTACCTTAAGCAATGCTATCGTCAAAATAGGACCTTAGCTTTTTTTGACCTGATTCACCTGCTCCCGAAAATCATTTGCACCTTCCGTGAAAATGATGAGAATTAATTTTAGTGTGTAAATTCTTAATTGCGGTCGCACTGACAGTCAGTGGAGTGACTCACTGACTTAAAAACTAAGAAGACATACCTGTCCTACCTTTTAATTTTTTTTTTCAGTTACAACAAATCTTTGATTAAAAAAAAGTAACTGGAATAACGAAAATAAATTAAAAAAGACGGTCTTGACTCTTGCCCAAATGAACATTGTAATTTAAAAAAAAAAATTAATTATTGTTCTCTTGTTTGGATTTAGAGAGATTTAAATTTAAAAACGTAATCTTAATCTTCTTATTATTATTCATCGAAGAAAAAGATAAACTAATTTAAAAATTTGATTATCTTTAAAAATGTAGTAGTCTATTTTAAATAGATTCTTTTTTCTTTCTTTTAAAAAAAAATATGCGTAACAATTTATTTAATTTAAAGACAAGTGAAATGTACATAAGAACTTTGATTATTTTAAAAAATGTAGTCTATGTATTTTACAATCAAAATTTTCCTTTTCCTCTTTTTAAATACGTTCAGTGACCAAATAAAAGATCATCATCATCATCATCATCATCATCATCATCATCATCACTACCAGTAGGAGAGATAGAAACTTTAGTAATACAATTTTAAATCTAATAATGCTCTTTTAAAACTTCGTAAATTTTCTGCTGTTCGGATCCTCAAAAACATTTTTATATTTAATCAAAATTAGTTTAATAATGCGTTTTTAAGATGATCGTATCCGACTGTAGTGTAAACACATACACGCGCGTTCGCGTGCGCACACACACATAAACGATGTTAGAGAACCTTTTAAAAATGTCAATAGTGCGAGCGGTATTTATTTGTAGGTGAGCCTTTGTTGATACGATAGTGTTTATGAAGTCGTCGTCATCATCATCATCATCATCATCATTATCATCATCGTGACCATTACTATTATTAGTTATCAACTGTTGTGGCTACTGGGACACCCCATCCCCAACGCCACAGACATCTTCCCTCTCTTCTCTTCCTCATTGCTATCATAGCAGCAGAAGCACCCCCACTTCCCTACCATCATCACTATCACATAAATCATCATTTTATTATTAACTATACAGCAGAAATCAATAATAATAATAATAATAATAATAATAGTTAAGTAGTAGTAATGATAATAACGCCTGATCGATGCAGTGATAGTGCTGAAAAGTAATCATCATCGTCATTGGATTAATATTTTTTTTAATGATGACTGACTGAAAAATTCATAGTTCCATAAAAATACAACAAAGTTTGAAAAAAATCTTTCTGTGAGAAAATGTGACTCCTGTTGGCTAAAGTGTAAATAAACGGATGGAAAAAAATCCAAAGTGGGGGTGCAGAGCTTTACTGCTTGCTTTTCATCACGGTCGTAAATTTGAATGACTTTGGTTGGAATGTTGTTTACTGCATGCAACCCCAAAAGCAAAACAATTCTTCACCACCCATTTTTTACCCTCAACCTGGAATTACTGATTTGTAGCAGTTCACCAGTATTTTATAATTTGCTACTGTTACTAAAAATAAAGCCAATAAATAAATTGCGAAATCTTTTTTTTTTTTTTTTTTTTTAATGTTTACGCTTTTTATCTGTTATCTAAGAAGAGATATTTGTTAATTTGTGATGATATCATATCAGACACGTATGTGGCATCAACTTTTGGGAAAGTAGACTAAAGTTTTATTCCTTTCCTCACACCCCCTACAAAAAAAAAATCACCGAAATTACTCCAAACAAGCCAAAAATATCTGACATAAGATTTCTTATCCAACAAACAGAATTGGACAGAATTCAACATGAAACAAAGAACAAAAATAAATAAATACGTGCGCCTTAGTTGCGTGTACAAAACAGAAATAAAGCCGACATTTTAAAAAAGAAAAGAGCTATCAAAAAAAGAAAGGAGAAAAAAGCGCAAAAATAAAGAAACAGAAATAAATATGCCAACGAAAATGAAATCAAAAAAGAGTGAAAGAAAGAGAAGGTGAAAATTTTTAAAAAGACGAAAGGAAAAGAAAAGATTGGAAAAGAAAAGCGCAGGTAGAGAACGAAATTCAATATCAAACAAGGCGCCTACTGTAGAGCGATGGTCCAGCAAACAAGTTCGATCGTTAACGAGTACTTAATTAATTGTGACCTTGTACCATACTTTTTTTAAACTATTCACACATGGTAACTATGTGCGGACAACTTGAAATAATTCGCACTTTTAATCTTTTAGAAAACTTATAAAAAAGAAATGTAAAAAATTTATATAAAAAAACTAAGGGGTAAATAAAAAATAATACAATAGAAAAAGTTTGTTTATTACACTTTCTTTTGAGGGGGCGTTTAAAAACATTTTTTAAAGAAGATCGTTACACGTGTTCTTTAAATAAAAATGCTATATTGGAGCCAGACGGTTCGTACAAAATGGCTTGAATAAAATTTGATGTGTAAAACTTCATATATGTGAAGCTCAAATTGTTGTAAAATAACCGCCAAAATAAAGGTTTATAAAAAGGATACATATATAACATTTGGTTTTCAAAACTTGTAAAATAAAGCGGCTCAAGAAGTTTGATGGCCTGAAAACACGCCAAAATAAAGTTTGCGAACAAGTGTGGTTTAAAGAGATATATTTGGTAATTTTTTAACTTATGGGAAAGTAAGTTACAACCGCATAATATCGAATTTCTAATTCAATTCGGGGTCGATTTGTGGCTATTTAAGAAGTCTGGTTTGTCTGACAGCCAGGAAGGTGTTGGCTTTCACAGGCGAACGTCGTTGGCAGTTTCTGCGAATCAAGCAAAGCTAAAAAAACAAACAAAGAACAGAAGGGTTTCGGCATTCACGTGGAAGACACCAGATGGCTCTGGGATCTGAACAAAAGAAAAACTAAAAGCCGCCACCGATGACCACGACAACGATTATATTATAAGATAGAAAAAGGTACATGTGTACAATTTGGTTTTGAATATGGACAAGAAGAGGCCCAAATAAAGTTTGCAAACAGGCATGGTTTAAGAGATACATTTTGTGATTTTGTTTTTAACCCATTTAAATTACGAACCCAAAATTAAAAAATTTCTGATTCAAATTGAAGCCAATATGTGGCCATTTAAGAATTCTGGTTTGACCGACAAGGCATAAGGATTGGGCTTTCATAGGTGACAATCACTGACTGATACTGTGAATCAGAAAAAAAAAAAGGGATTTGGCTTTCACAGGCGAAAGTTGCTAGCGGCTGCTAGGAGAGGAAAAGATTCGGTATTCACAAGACAACAACCAAAAGGAAGTAACAGAAGAAGACGAAGAAGGGGAAGAAGTTGAAAGTAAGTAAAAGAAAAGAAACCTGAAAGCAGAAGTTTGTACAAATTTAGAGATATATCCGATTATCTTTTTATAAATGTTTGTGAAAGTTTGTCAAAAAGTCAGAAATATTAACCCTGATTTTGAACTTTTTATGAAAATATGAGATTTATCTCATCTCAGTTTGTAAAACTGATCTATTTGCTAAACAAACCAGACTCCCAGCGACGCCCACGAATCGCCTTCTTAACTCCTTCCGAATAACTCTTAATGAATGAGGATTTTGTTAATAATAATTATAATTATTTTTATTAATCCAACAGAATTGTAATTAGAACTTGTTATCTTGCCAAAGTGTTTGGCACACAAAGGAAGATTTTGTACAAGCTAGTTTTGTAAAATTTGTACAATTATTACTTTTAATGTGATTTAATAAATGTAAACTTCTTTCAAATTTCACACTGGTGTAAGAGTCTTGTGTTTTAGCGTTTGCGTCATTCATGATACCCGGAATATTTGATTTCACGTTCTCTCGCCACACACACTACCACCATGAAATCATTTCAATTTACTCAGCTTAACTTAGTTTAACACAGAGCCAAATAAACGGAGGTAAGAATATTGTGTTTCAAGAGGAAAACCCGGATTTGAAATGTTAACTTTTTTTTTTTACCTAGGTTCAAACATCAACCTGTGTTAACTGAAGGAAGTCAGTCTTTCATTATCTGAAGACGAGGGAATCAAATAAAAAAGTAGTTTTCACAAAGAAATAGGACCCAAAAATAAGTCCTAGGTAAAAGATAAAAAAGAAATCCTAGGTAAAAGATGAAAAACAAGTCCTAGCTAAAAGACAAAAAAAGTCTTAGGTAAAAGATAAAAAAAAACAGGTCCTAGGTAAATGATAAAAAAAACAAGTCCTAGCTAAAATATATATAAAAAAAACAAAACAAAAACAAGTCCTAGGTAAAAATTTAAAAAAAGTCCTAGGTAAAAGATAAAAACAAGTCCTAGCTAAAAGATAAAAAACAAGTCCTAGGTAAAAATTTTAAAAAAAAGTCCTAGGTAAAAGATAAAAAAAACAACAAAAAACAAACCCTAGGTAAAAAATAAGAATTGACAGAAAAATATTTCCAATCCAATCAGAATCGTTGCTATTGATTATTTCAAAACACGTGATTGGAGCCACTGTTAAGTTTCAAATACACGACGTTTAGCTTTATTCTTAGTAATAATTGTCACTGAGGTTAGAATCTAATTTTTCACACCATTTACACCAACCTTGCACTCGAACCTCTCAACACACATCAACACAATTATTTAAATTTCCATAACTGATACGCCACGCGATTCACTCTCAATATTGAGATAAATGTTTCATGAACCTTTTAAGTCAATTTTAATGAATATCGAAACGACATCTTCATCACTGTCCATAGATTACACTGTACAATAATAATATATAGTAATTCTTTCTATAAGGCTCGTATTCTCACTACTGTTCACTCTATTTCTTAGTGTCACTAATTTTATATTCCGCTGTAAATTAGATCTATTTCTAATTCACTCGACATGTCGGTCGGGTGTGAGCGCTAAGAAAGCAAAATTCCAAATTCAAAAGTCGTCTTCTGCGCACGGGCTCCGAGCATCACACCTGGTCCACAAAACAAGTCCCCGCAACAACAAAAAAAAGAAAAAAAAAAAGATGAGTTTGCGACTGACACAGGACCCGACCGACAAGCCAGCTTTTTAACACCAGCGACCTCTCAACGTCATCAGCGTGATTTCTAACACCTTGGCGGCTTCACAGTCACACTATCCACGGCTCTCTTTTCATCACCAACGTGACCTCGGTCAAGCGACTCAATAAATCCGTCAACTCCTGGACTTATCAACAACACCCTTACACCTAATCGTTTACTAATGGCAACTAAGGTACCGCATATCAACAATTTTGTTATCCTTTCACGCCACTTCACAGGCTGGTTATTGTCGTTTCGTTTGATTTCGCATTCGCTCAGAATTCTATAGGGACATTCCGCTCGATCAAGCTTCACTATTGCACTCCCGGCCTCTCTCGTCGCCATCGTGACCTCGGCCAATCGACTCGTCAAACGCACCTTACCAGGTAGGTCTTACTCCGGATCAACCCCACCTACGACATCCCACTCGTGATACCAACTGCGTATACCACGTGCTCTCGTACTGGCGAATCTGTACCAGATAAGTACGGTAGAATCCATGAAAACCGGACTGAGAAGGCCTTCCAGATATGAGGAATTGGTTACAAAGTCCGGATATGAGGTGTTATATTTAGATTAAAATAAAAGAACTGAAATCAGGTTTAACATTTATTTTCAGTATTTTATAGTAAACAAAATAAGCTAATGGCGAGTGAAATATAACGGTATTGATTTTAAAGAAAAAGAAATAAATTATGTAATGTTAATGAAAATTCATTAAATTACGTATGCCATGTATGCAAAACAAATAATGTAACGAGGATTTATTTAATCGCTGTTGCATGATGATTCTTTCTCTTTTAATATAATTCTCAATTTTTTCGCATTTTGTTTTGCTTTTGTTCTTGAAATTTTAAAACGAAAGACACTTTTTAACTCTGCGTGCGTTATTGAAATCGTCATAGCCGAATGCTGGTTTTCTTTCCATAAAACTTTTCAATAGCTTTTTCAATTTCAGTCCAAGTTTCATCACAATCATGATTTTTTATTTCCTTGTTCATTGTGACAGTGTGTACACTGGAGAATAAATTCTTTGGAAGATTTTATATCTTAAAATGTTGACTTTCCTATGTTGAACTCGGCCATTAGTTGCAATGAACTTTCACCAGCGTCAAGTCTGTTTAAAATTTCCACTTTTTGCGATAACTCCAAAGTTGTTCTTCTCCTCTTATTCTCATCATCTCTTGCACCAGTAAAAGTCATTAGGGTGAAATAAGCATAATCAATTATCCAAAGTAAATTTCCTGAAAAACAGAAACTTCAAATCAGTTACATATCACCCAAATAGTTCAGATATACACATCAAGAATATGTCCGGATATGCGGGAATCCGGATATGAGGCACTCCGGATATGAGGGATTCTACTGTACTTTTAAATGTTGGCATTTGTTATTATGTGCATATTCTGAAAATTGATTAGTACATGCTTGTAAAAATTCTTGTTTGTTCTTTCTTTTGTAACCGTGCACTGGTTATAACACTAACTACATTCAACATTTTCCATTTAGCCTCTTGCTACCTTTTCAAAGGAGCATCTCAGCACAATACCAAGTAACTGACCATGCCAATTGTCACACTAATTTCTGGTGACTTCTACTTCAGTTTTCCATTTGGAGACCTCTATTCAATAGTCAATAATTAGTAAACCCCGACATTAGACAACATAATTCTTTTATCACAATGATATTTACTCTGCAAAGGCCCAAGGGTCACTCAAGGTAGATGGTTAAGAGATACAGTCTATAGGGATATGTTGGGAAGATAACAGTTGACCCTAGAGTTGAACAGGTTAAGATTTTAGTGATTGGGGAAGCATCCTCTTGGGAGTCGTTTCCTCAAAACAGCGGTAGAAGCTCCTCGATTGAAACTTGCGTCTCCCCAATGGAATACGAAGGGAATGAGGGTGGTTCGCTAAAACGGGCGTGGCATGGCGGGTTTTAGCCATGAAGTTTGGAAGCGGTGGAATGTAGTTCGTCTGAACACTTTCCATGGAAATAGCGATAGAGCAGTAAGAGACTTGTGAAGTTTTGTCTGTGAGAAATGGGTTGTAGGGTAGAAAATAATTCATCACCCACAAAGACGCTTTTGGACCCAATCGAGACTGCTGCTCTTGCCTATATGTTACTGGGGTACCCATTTTCGGCCTAATCTAGTTCTTGTAAAGGTGAAGGAGATCAGGATGAGTCACTTTCTTGCTGGAGTGATACAGGGAAGAGACTATTTTCCCATTTTCTTTAGCGATGGACTGTATGTACGAATTCCACTTGAGGCCTGGGCACGAGGCCACCTCGAAGGAATATCCGTTCGTCGTAATCGGTGAAAGTTCTGGGTCTGCCTGGTGATGATGGAACCAGAAAAAAAATACGTAACTGTCTCAATTGGGAGGCTGATATTGTCGAGAAAATCTCAACCTCCAAAAATCTAAAGATGATTCAGGCCGAGGAAAAGAAGCAAAAGCACTTACCTTAAGATGCCAAGTAAGATTCCTTTCCGCAACGTAACGTGTCCGTCTAACAAGTAATTATTTACCCGCTGCCCGACGTAGCAAGATGTGTCACAAGGCCGAGTTTTAAAGTGGGGCATCCAAGCCCGTAGGCTCTGGCAAAAATTCCCTATAGACCATGTAAAAACGGAGTCAGTTTCCCGAAACGTGACTCTGCCCTTCAGCAGAGCCTCGTCTGGGGGATACCCTCTGACATAAGGAAAAACACTTCCCTTATAACTACTTCGGGGATCACGTGGTAATAAAGTCACGTGACCTTCGTAACTATAAAAAGTTAGTAAAAACGTAACCACTTTTAGTTCGTAAGAAACAACAACGCAGGTAAGTACATTGCTTTTTCTCCCGTCCGGACAGTCAAATTCTCCACAATAGAGTTAATAGATATTTAAATTTTACCAAAAAAAATGTTATAGGGACCAGGGTGGGAAAAGGAAGAAGAGAGAAAGGAAGAGAGAGACATGTGGAAGAAGAGTAATGACTTCGTGAACACAAATATGCTCTTAACTACTTAGAGCATTTGTTTAATTTCCATTCTTAATGGATTGTGCTTCGTAACGTCTGTATTTAGAATTAAGCCCTCGCGAATATCAATGAAACAAAAACAACGCTGTAGCGATGAAGCAAATAAGCGCGAGAAAGCTTACAGGATGATCTTATACTTTTCCCCTTCCGGTACTAGTTAGTCAAAACGTGGCAATGCAAAGGAAGTGTTGTAAAAGAAATTCTGGCCACAAAGTCAACCCACGAAATATTTCTCTATTGACAAATGGTAAAGAATAAAGATTTATAGATCAATATAAAAAAAAGATCCAGACTAAATAAGATTCGTTTCTCATGTAAAATTGAGAGATAGTGGAGAAAATGTTCGATGGAACGAGAAGGTAGATTTAATTTGTTTTATGTAATAATACATTTTTAGGCAGCTGCCCTTCGTTTAAACACGTTCAATTAAACGTAACACGTCTAGGCAGAATTCCTTCGTTTAAACATGTTCCATTAAACGTAAAAGATTTAGGCAGCTGTCCTTCGTTTATGTTCTATTAAACATAACGCATTTAGACAGCAGTCCTTCGTTTAAACATGTTCTATTAAACGTAACACATTTAGGCAGCAGTCCTTCGTTTAAACATGTTCTATTAAACATAACGCATTTAGACAGCGGTCTTTCGTTTAAACATGTTCTATTAAACGTAACACATTTAAGCAGATATCTTTCGTTTAAACATTTTCTATTAAACGTAACGCGTTTAGGTAGCCACCCCTCGTTTAAACATGTTCTATTGAAAAGAACTGTCTGTTAAACATTTTGGTGAGTTTCTACTTGTATCGAATAAGTCGTTTGATATCGGAAGCTTGTAGAGGAACTTGCCGAAATTGTGTGTAATGTTTGAAGTCTAACACTTTCGCCCCAGCTCCTCAACTTCTGACGTCTTACTCTCTGGGTTGAGGTGTCTACTCGGTCTTAACCGAACTTAAGGGGGTGACCGCAGGTCCCCTGAGCATCCGTAGATCATTCGACCGGTTCACTGGTTTAATCCTGCTTCCCGCCCACGTTGTGTGTGGTTTGATCCAGAAAGCAGTAGTGGTGTTCATCCATTCACAGTCGACTGAAGATGTAAACACGACTGGAGAGTCTGTGCTAAGAAATTTAGAATGCACCAAATATATATATATATATATATATATATATATATATATATATATATATATATATATATATATATATATATATATATATCCGCAGAAAGCCGGACAAACAACTATTCAATGGTTGAATTGTTGATGTCTTTTATAGAGCAGAAAAGAATAGTATAGAAAAGAAACGGGTTACAGAAAAAAAAATAATTGATGTAAAAACTCATACACTGGATTCTAGAGAGAGAGAGAGAGAGAGAGAGAGAGAGAGAGAGAGAAAGAGAGAGAGATTGAGAAAGAGAGAGAGAGTGAGAAAGAGAGAGAGAGAGAGAAAGAGAGAGAGGGTTGTGATTAGCTTGTTGTGAAATCGTTTCAGAACGATATACCACTCTTGCGATGGAGAGACAAAGATTTCTGTGCGCGGCTTTAAATTTATAGTTGCGTTCCTCCTCGGCGGTAGTAACAGTAGTAGTAATCTTTGTGGTAGCAGAAGCATCGGTACTTATATTAACAGTACATGTTAGCGGGGGTTTTGTTCCAATCCCTGACGTCACTTCCAGTCCCCGATATCTCTCCACCCAGCTCGACTGCACTCGACAATAGACGAGCCCAAAAACAACCTTTTGATTATTGTAGCTTGTTCGACGTTTCAGTTTCCAGTTGTAGTAATAATAGTAGCAGTAGCAGTCTTAGATTGTTGGGGGGGGTCGGGTAATTAGCTTCTTTGTACTTATATCAGCGGACGTTTGGTTCCAATCTCTAACGTCACTTCCAGTCTCCGACCTCTCTCTACCCAGCTCGACTGCACTCGACGGCAGACGAGTCAACCACTCTGTCAACAGATTTCTGTGCGCGTTTATATAGATAAACCTGGCTGATCATAAATCGACTCTTGGCCCGCACCGATTATCACGAGTGCTGCCTTCAATCCAAAATCATGTGCATTTCAAAGTTTCTCATAGCCTCAGTAAGCTCTATTTAAAATTTTAACCGATAAAAATTATCTCGGTCATCTTCTATTGTCTTCCTAATGACCCAATTCCAAATGGGCTAGATCAGATTCCCATCAGTAAACAAAATTGTTCTGATCTAATTTCGCTGTTCAAATCTACTCCAAATTCAATAAAAAATTATATATGTGTGTGTTTGTGTGTGGTTCCCAAACTCTCTGTTACAGAAGTACTTTCGCCCGTCGTTGGTATTTTTCGAGGAAAGAAGGTAGTAATAGTCTGTATGGTGTTAATAATATGATTTTTGTAATGGACGTTGTTCTCGCGTGCTATGATTATGAAATATATCTTAGTGTCACTTTGCAAAAAATGATCTTACAATTCAAAGTCATTTTAACATGGGCGTGCATTGATTGTAGCAAATTTTTGGATAGTTGGTTCCTTGTTTTTTCATGCAAAGGGCCTGCAAGATTTGTGATCTTTCTTTTACATTTGGAATGGCAGAGCACTGTTGTTTTGTCAACCAAAATCTGACGAAAATTAGAACAAGTATAGTGTTATATGCCTATATATAGCACATTCTGAGAGGTGACAGGTGAGTCTTTTCCAGTGGAATGTTGAGACATAATATTTATTTTCAACTGAGGTAGAGGTTTGGCAAAGACAAGGTAACCGGTATCCAACTTTGGTCTTTAGCAAGATGTGGCAGGGGCGATAATAATAATAATAATAATAATAAAGGAGGATATGTTGTAAAACAGAAAACACCAAGTGAAAGAGAGGCGTTTTCGAATAACCAAGATGTTAATATGCTGTGAAGACTTTGAAATGTAAATGTTACAGAAAGTTAATTTAGAACACGAAATACAATCTTTTTGTAAAAGTACAGATTACTAATAGAAAATTACTGGAACAATAATAATTTGGAACTTTTAAACAGAGAAGTGGATTTTGACACTATAAGAATCGAAGTTAAAATTAAGGATGTTTTGATTTAGAATTTCTTTTTAAAGCAAGAATCTCCGTAGTTTACAAAGAGCGGCAAAATAATTAATAGCGAAGTGATAAACAATAGCGTCTTGTAAACCTTGGAAAACAATCGATGAAAAAGTAAATTGTTCATTCTCGGAGGAGTGAAGTTGTACTTTGGTCGTTCGCACTAGAAAAACAGATACGTCACCAGTCTGGGCCACGTGAGGCCGATCTCTTAATAAAAAGGTAAGTCAACCGGTGGAGGAAGAGTTTTGAATTCGTCTGTCTTCGAATGCTGTCAAACTGAGTGGAGAGACGCCAGAGATTGAAAAGGAAGCGTCCGCTGTGTGTTGCTGACACGGAGGGCGAAGAAGCGAAATACTGCCGCTAACATCTAAGTACCGCTACTCCTGCTACTACTACTACTACTATTGAGAACGGGAACATCGAAGGTTGTAGTAGTTGTGCTAAGAACAGACCAAAAAGGATTAAAATTAAGGCCACATCTCTCCTTACCGAAGTATTTGTGTTTGTTTGGTTATCGTTCACATGCAAGAAACATTCAAACTTGTGCAACAAGAATTATTTTGTGTGTGTGTGTGTGTGTGTTTGTGTGTGTTGCTTTTATATATAAATAAAACTTTTGTCTTTTCAAAATCGAATCGACTTGGTTATTTATTTTTCTGTTATCCCGATTCTCACCCGACGAACTCGCAGGTGGACCAACGGAGAGCTTCCGGATTTCTACGATCTAATGACAACTCTCCAGGATCAAAACAATCACAACATGGCTGGAGGGTGGCTTCGAATTGACATTGGGAACCGGAGACTTGTATCTAACCAGATACGGTGTTACAAAATAGGTTTTTGCGGAGAAATTATTTTAATAAGTATTAGGCTGAAAGTTCTCATTTCTTTGTCGTACGTGATGAAACTCGGGCGATTTTCACTAACTGTAGGACATAACAGTTTCCCCTGATATGAAGTGGAAAGATAATATTGAACCAATTGCTAAGTCACCTTCTAAGAAAATTGGTTCACTGTGTCGTGCTAGAGAATTTTTCTCGACAGAATCTGTCTTACATATTTATAAGTCTACCATTCGTCCTTGATTCAAATATTGCTGCCACAATGGTCTGGGGCTCCTGCTATATATTTAGAGATTCTTGATAACATACAAAGAAGAATCTACAATGTTATTGGTCCTGACCTGGCATCTCGGCTTCAGTCACTTTCCCACTGCCGTAATGTAGCTTCCCTATGCATTTCTATAAATACTTTTGTTATAGCATACCTACGGACGATAATGTGTATGTCCCCATTCACATAAATACATTAGTAAATACTGTATGTTGGTCTGCAGTTGGAGATTCATTGTGGAATTAACTTGACTCACGTCTAGCAGTTGACTACTACTTCTACGCGCCGCTGGCGAATCTTATATGTGCTATTCTTGTCCTAAGTATTATCGTTCATTACCAACCTTCGTGTGATTATTCTATTCAGTAACCTTCCATAGGTTACATCAATTTTTATGGAAATTTTTCAGGTGAGCGTTCCTCTATAGTACTTAGATTTGATGAATTTAAGCGCAGTACTGGATTGGCGACAAGGTCTCATTTTACAGTTGAAATAGTTATATGTAATCGTAAGTTCTATGCTAGCAGTTTCTTTTCTCACTTGTGGAACTCTCTTCCGGCTTCTTGCTTTCCAGTCAACTTTGATCTTCATAAATTTAAATGTAATTCTGTCTTCTCAATTCATGTTCTTTGATTGTTCTCTCTCTTTAATGTTTTATTTTACTCATATTCTCTCACACCTACGTCAGTAACACCTTGCGTCTTAGTGGCTTTATTGCCTTGCTTGGTTCGAAATGATTAAAGAAATAATATATATGAAGGGATTATATTATTTTATTGGATTTTCATCATTTATCTAATTGTAGTGTATCCGGTTAACATAAAATAATAAAATAATAGAATATTTGTTGTGGTTTAAATGAGAGTTACATATATATATATATATATATATATATATATATATATATATATATATATATATATATATATATATATAAGGTTTCTTTTTGCTGCTATGTACCTTCCGGACGCATGCGACTATGACTCTCAACAGATTCCTTTTCTGTATTATTTGTGAGATGACAACACTTCATCGGAAAGATAAAAGAGTGGTTTCATGTTGCCTTGTCCACAGTATTGTATCCAGAGTAGTATTTTTAAACTGGATGCCACCCAAGGCTAGAGATACCAGTCTACCTTGCTATTTAAACCATCATTAAGGAATCGACAGATTAATCCTTTTCCCAAGAGCATTTCTGTGAAAGTGAACGCAGCAGAATTTAAATTCGGTTCACCTATTCTTTTTCTATGTTTGTCTGTAAAAAATAAATTCATTTTCTCTTCGAATAAGAAAATCCTTATGACCTAGTGTTCAATTGTGGATAATTCCTTATATAAAAGATTTCTATTTGGAAAGATTAGTAAAGCTAATAAGGTTATCTTTATGACTGCTATCTTGTTATGATGAAGACATTCGTTATGATATGTGGTGATTTTCCCACCTTGTCTGCCAGGATACCGCTAGGTGAAGTTCTTTTCCTGTTGTGGTGTCCTCCCTCTAAAGAGTCTATGTTGTCCTCTTCCGCCTACTATAAGATTAGTAGGAGAGAAAGCATAGATTGTTCAAACTGTCGATCTTTCTGCCTTGAGCAGAGAGGAACCCGGGCGAGGCTTTGCCGAATGGCAAAGTTTCGTCCGGTGAGGTAGACAGACCCTGAGCCCGTTTATACGGATTCTAAGGGAATATTTTTGGCCGAGCCTACGGGCTCGGAAAACCCACGGTCAACTCGGCCTTGTGCCACATACATTCCTCGTGGGGTGAGGGGGCTGTTAAATATAACAGTCGAATAGATTGAACGCTGGGTCAACCGACACACACTGACTAGTCGTGTAATACTCTACTCTTGTACTTACTTTTTAATATATGATATATCTGCAACACTTGTTTTGTTATGTCCTTGGTCACAACAATTCCGTACTACAAAAGAAGTAACATAAACCTTCTCGTTCTCAAGTAATGACCTCTCTCTTTTCGCCCCTTTCACACTGCTTGCTGTATACATGTTATAGTTTCTCTGTGTTGGACAAAGTCATCTGCTTATGTGCACTTCGGCCCAAAACTGGCGTGGTTCTGAAGAGTTCTTGGAATTCGTTGTTTTTTTTAAATTTTCTCATTAATTCTAATAACGGCTTTCTTTGTTCCCTATCTCCGCTTTCGTAATCAACTTTGCAAATTTGGAAAATTATCCACCTTTTTGGGGAGTAGTTACAGGGACTGTTTTCCCGCTTAACACCGATCTGCTTCACTTCACATTTGTCACCTCTACTCTGCACAGGCGGGGCTAAACTCTGCTCCTTCCTTCCTTCCTTCCTTCCTTCCTTCCTTCCTTCCTTCCTTCTCGCTGTTCTAACTCTGCCCACTTCTCATGGCGCATAACTGTCTTTGTGATAAATCTAATTTTTAAAATGCGTAGCAGAAAGGGCTTAGTTTATTCTCCTCATTAATTTCAATTCTCTGACTCCTTTCGCACCTTCTTAGTACGACATGATTGATCTTCATAACCTCAACCCTAAGAAAAAGGGATCGTTCTTTGTTTTCGTTTTCGTCAACGAAAAATAAGATTCTCGTCTGCTTCTCTTTCGTTAATAATATGTGTTTTTTGATTTTCCCAGGAAGAGATAAACTAATTTCCCATTTTTTTTCGTCAATGAAAATATATTTGTTTACCTAAATTCTCAAGAAATAAACTTTCTGTTTCCCATCCGTGGGCCGGTCGCCGTCTCAGCGGAGACACAGGCCTGATCACCTGCCTGTTATGACGGATCGATTTTCATAATCTTAACCTTCGTACTGGATTCATTCTCTGTTTCCATTTCTCGATTATTTTCACTAATAAAAATATATTTCTCATCTGCTTTTTCTGTTCACCAGTAACATGTGTTTTCCTAATTTCCCAAGAAGGAGATAAAATTGTTCCCTAAATCTGTTTTCGTTCGCATACCAGATTCTCGATAGATATGAAAAATAAACTTTAGGAGAGAAGAAATCCAGATGTCCCATTCTCACCAGGGAAAATGTCTCCATTCTCTATCTCTATCTTCCAGCCTATATTTTCATTTGGGTCTTTAACCTTTTTCTTTTCCGGCTTAGAATTAATATTTTACCACTTCACAGCCTCAGTGTCATAATGAGTCTTTTTTTTTTTAAATTGATTTTACAGACTTCACATAGACAAAAATATCTCGTGAAGATTCTATGAGGACATTTTATTTTGTTCTTTAACTTCTGGTTTATGTTTCAGAATAAAACCTTCACGCCAGGAAATGCTTTTGTGTTAAAACCGCCAATAAAGCGGCTAACCGAATTGTTTCGTTTCTGCTCATCGTGTTTTTAGAAGTTATGCTTAGTAAAAAAACAACAAAATAACAAAACAAAAAAACAAGACAAAAAAAAAGAAAAGAAAAGAAAAAAAAAAGAAGACAAATTAAAAGTGACGTCAGAGGTTCGGCTGTTTTCAAGCGGTTCTCAAATAAATGAAAGACACAACAAACAACTACCAATAATCATTATAACGGTTTGGTCCGGTAAAAAAAAAGTCGCAGAGAAAAATTACCGCTACAATTCGAAATTCGAAGATTTTCAAACTCATGACAGTCTTGGGAATTTGTTGGTCATATTCGTAACCGAATTTGGCCAGTGGCCTATCAAGGCTATAATAAGTAGGGCACGTCCTAGGGGCGTCATCGAACAATAATTTGTCGTGAAATATTTATCAATTAATCATTAAATCATCTGGCAGCATTCACCATCGGATCATCGGTTTTAAATGTTACCAACGACAGTTTACTTTTGACCTCGATGTTGAGTGGTTGTGATTGACAAATTTGCACCGATGAAAGCAAGGAAGGCGAACTTTTAAGACGAATGTGCACCTTTCTTAATCGCTTGCTTCTTTCAGTTGTTTTGGCGCCACTTATTCTTAATTTATTCAAATATATCTCCCTGTGGTTTCATTATAATTCACAATGAAATATTTAAGAGATCACTTAAAATCTAGTTTACCCGTGCTGTCAAAAATGACGGTCATTGTTAAAAAGTTTTAATAGTGATATGCAATGAAACAAAAGTCTTGAAACAATGTATTAAGATTCAATAAATCGGAGATAAAGAATTCACAACTAAAACAAAGGTCAATGAACCATTTAATTAGTTCGTTCCTTTTGTATTTTTAGACGTTCAGTGGAATCTATGATTCATTGATTACTCCTGGTATTATAGAAATCAGTTTTTTATCAATATCTTTTCATGTTAATAATTATGTGTGTTTGATATAGAATGTAGGTCCCATCAAGCTTAGACTCTAGTTAAAGTCCCAGCAGTGACACCAAAGCTTTATGAAACCTACACTCGGATGCTGAGAGCTATACTTTACATCTCTTGGAGACAACATCCAACTAAATCACAGCTCTAGGGCCCCATCCATGATATTTTTACAATCTTACGCGAACGCAGAATACGCTTTGCAGGACACTGTCGTAATATTCGAAATTTTATAATTAACTAGCGTGTAAAGATTTCAGAGGCATGTCTCAAAGCTACAGAAAAAAGATCAACAACAAAAATATATAATAAAACATCAATCTCTTGCGAAAAATAAACAGCTAAAAATAAAAAGCAAAATATTATAGTAAACAATATCACGTAGTATAAGAAGAGAAATATTAACCAATCGCTGTTGGTTTTAATAAATTAAAACTCCTTAAAAGTTGTATCTTCTGACAACAACAACAAAAAAAAGAGATTTAGCAACAGGTCGTATTCAGTCAAAAAATGCCAACTTGTTTACACATTCTGCGCCACTCGACTCCCTTTATCCAAAGAAGAAAGCAAAGCGGATAGAGATCAAAAGACTCCATGAAATTTGAAACAACATTTCAGGCACTTGTATTTCGTTTTCTTCTCTAAACTATAATGATATTTATTAAAATGTTTGAACTTTCTTCTTCATATCAGACACTTATCCATTTACGAACATTTTAAACAATACTAATGAGCTCTCCCCACTGCATTTGGTGCCTGGACCGGACGAATTTAAGCGAAATAATTGTAGAGCCATTGGCCATGATTAAATGTAAATGGCAGAAGTGCCGAACCAAAAGAATTGATAAAGTTTGCAATAAACAATAACAGGAGAAAGAAAAGAACAGGGCAAAAATAATATTGAACAAGCAAACAATATATGCAAGGCAAAGCAACAGTTATAGAGCAAAAAGTTCACAAACAAAAAATTGTTGTTGACACACAAGGCCGTCCTGGGTATGACGATAAATTACATCCGGCGGCAAGACCAATGATCGAAAGGTTTTCAGTAACGTAGAACCACCTCTTAATTGCTGTTGTTTCCAGGTTCATTCTAACCAGGGGTGGTAGCACCTGTTAGGGTTCTATTTTTGGCCAAATAGTTAACCCTCAAACTGGAGTAAAAACACTATGAATGTCTAAAAATACATTTTCATAGTAAATATATCAGCAATACATTTTTGAAGAAAAAACTGACCAGCAGTACATTTTTGTAAATGAAATTGCTAATACTAGAAAATTAAATTTCGGCATGAAGTAACTCATAAGGAGTTGATATGCCGCTAAACAAACCCTTGACATCAGTCAGTTATGCGCCACGTGTGATACATGCTTAGGCGATCATGTATCTTTCGATACATGACTGACGAGGCAGATTTTTTCCCGCAGTCGGTTGCCATTTCTTTCTGCGGTAGACCAGTTGCCATCCATAGAACCCGGTCTGTCCTGTTATTTGCCCATAGCTAGGAGGAGAAGAAAAGGATTCATACCTTTCCCAAGGGTATTAGCACGTAAGTGAATGAATGGATTCGACTGGAATTCGAACTTGGCTCTCCGATTCCTTGTCTCTCTCTACATCTTGACATACAAGAGCGAATTCAGACAAACGAACTTAAAGTTCTGACTTCAAGACAAGACAAACTGGGACTCACTCAGATGAGACTGAGAAGTGGCCTATTTTTTTGGCTAAGAAGAAATCCCAGCACGCATTTGTGTTTTTTTTTTTGTCGATAAACTGGGGAGGAAAGTATTTCGCAATCATTCCCAGTAAATATTGGAACCAGCACTACTAGATTGACTACTATGTCTCATAGTTTTACTCTTGAAATAGCCAGACGGAACCGTAAGTTCTATTTTAATAGTTTCTTCCCTCTCACTTCTCGGCTTGGCAACTATCTTCCCGTTTCTTGCTTGCCTGTCATCCACAATCTTAAAACATTAAATGCAAAGTCAATCACCATCTTCTAGCTTCATGAATCTTGTTCTTTTATTATCCTTTCTCCTCATTCTTCCATCTTGCACATTTATAAATTTACCGTTCATCCATGCATTGAATATTGCTGCCAGGTGGACAGGTGCTCCGACTATATATCTCAAGGTTCTGGACAGAATTCAAAGAAGGATCTGTGATGTTATTGGTCCTGACCTGGCTTCGAAACTTTCTCATCACCGTGTCGTGGCCTCACGTGTTGTTTAATAGGTCTTCCTCCGTGATACACTAACCGCGTAAATTTAAGCGAACTACTAGATTGGCTATTGGGTCTTATCGTTTTACTGTTGAGATAACCAGATGAAACCGTAAGTTCTATTCTAATAGTTCCTTTTCCCGCACCTCTAGAACTATGATCTGGTTTCAGATTTCAATATCACCTCCAATCTTCCAGCAGTTAAATGCAACGTCTCCTGTTTTCCTGGGGTCCTGTTCTTTTATTGTCCTTTCTCTTCAGTAAAGTCTCTTCCACTCCCAGTAGCCCCCTTACGTCTTAGTTGCATTATCTCCTTGCTTGAGGTGAAATTATTCAAGAAAAAGATTCATCCGCAAGAAATCAACTTACAAACAATATTACATACAAAACTTTGTTGTAAAAATATAAGTAAATTGTTTTCACTTTTACCACAATGAACGAAAGTTTATATTGACCATGAATAGGATTAATGAATCACACCGCTGTAACACCATTATGATCCAGAAAACAAATAACAGTTTATGAAATGATGTCATTCGGGTTCTCCCCAACTGAAGAGATTAAAGGCTTCCACGTCAGTTGGAAAGGTCATGTTTACGGTTTTTGCTGTGAAGTGGATAAGCAAGATATTTTGTTGATTATCTTCCAAGGAAGGCTAACATTTAGTTTGGCCGCACTGATTGAAGGAGGCCTTGAAAGAAAAACGGTTACGGAAGATGGGAAAAGGTGTTATCTTTCTGCAGGATATTTTAGAAGAGTTTTCAGATTGTTTGTATAGACCATTCCTCTCAGTTCACCAGTTCTTACTTCGTCTGACGATTTCCCGTTTCCAAATCGTAAAAGGAGTTTAAAAGGAAGGAAATTTTCCAATAATTCGGGGGTAACAGCAACAGCCGATGCAGCAGCGGTAGTAGTTGCAGCAGCTGCTGTAGTAGCAGCAGTAGCAGTGTAGCAGCAGCAGAAGTAGCAGTAGTAGCAACATCGGCACTAGCAGCAGTAGCAGAGGTAGCGGAAGCAGTAGCAGCAATAGTAGCAGCGGCAGTAGCAGTAGCGGCAGCAGCAGTAGAAGCAGCGGTAGTAGCAGTAGGGCGGTAGCAGTAATAGGAGCAGCGGCAGTAGCAGCAGCGGCAGTAGCAGCAATAGTAACAGTGGCAGTAGCGACAGTAACAGAAGCGGCAGTAGCCTTAGCATCAGCGGTAGTAGTAGCAATAGCAGCAGCATCAATTGAAGCAGCGGCTATTTCTGCTACTGTTGCTACAACAGTAGCAGAAATAGCATCAGCGACAGTAGCAGAAATAGCATCATCGACAGTAGCAGCAATTGCAATAGCGACAGTAGCAGTAGCGGAAGTGGCAGCAGCAGTAGGAATAGCAGTAGCGGCGAGGGTAACATCGACAACAGTTGCAATAGCAGCAGAAACACCAGCGGCGGCGGCAGCAGCAGAACTAGAATTTTTTTGAAGGATTCAACAGTCATTATGGCAAATGTGTTGATCTGCAGGTGAATATGTAGAATAAAAGATGTTGTATCTGTAGACAAATCTAGATTGATTTTACAAATCTGCTGACCATTATTTGGAACGATTTTTCACTGTTGATGAAACATAGGTCACAATGACTCGGAGACCGAACAACATTCTATGCATTTGCAGCATACGGGTTCTACTGTAAACATACAACCCAAACCTCATCCAAGCTTTCCAACGACCGGCTAATGATCTACTACACGTTGGATTCCGATTCTATATCCCGTCGGTGCGCACCGAAAGCTGGGAAAGGACGCATTGCATGCTCACATGGTAGCACAATGAAAGACAAAAGTCATGACGAGAAAGAAGAACGCGCTACTCTTTCCCAGATTATATATACGATGGTAAGTAAAAAAAATATCAACAATTTCACCATGACATATTTAGGTCTGTCACACTGCCTCTGCTCATGCGTGTTTACAATTGGTACTATTGTGGTCACGTGATCGAAGTTTGAGCTTGATCTTGCCAGTTTTCTTGCTGCTTTTACAGTGTAAACATAGCCGCTCAGCTAGCAGTGTGCACCAAGGAGAAATAAAGATGTCCAGTCACTGGTTGTAAGGTGTGTCGGGAGCTGAAATTCGTCGGAAGCTTTTAACACGTGACAGTGCACTATCGTTTAGAAGTGCGTATGAGTGGATCGAGTAGTTTAGAAGTGTCCGGACAAGCGTGACGCACGAAGAAGGAGCAGGACGACTGTCGACCTCCATCACAGATGACAAGATCCAGCAAGCTCGAGAGATGTTAATGGCGAACCGGCGAGTTATCATCGATGAGGTATCATGTTCTCTACTGGTCTGAAAAACAAAATTTCTTATAAAATACCACGGATTTCTCCAAGCCGGTCAAACATTTGAGAAGACGTGGCTACACAGCTTATTCATCCCCCATCCCCAGCGCCTGCTGAACGAAACATGTGTCGGCGACTTTAAACGAATCATCTCCAACAAAAACAACAGGGACGGCCAGTGAATCTTTGCTGACGATCAAGTTATTTTTTAAGCCACAAATTTGACTGTGAACCAACTACTAAAAGTCTTTTCTAGATCAAATCTTTTTCTGTGGACCAACTATTTAAGTCTTTTCTAAACTATATCCCAAAGACTTTGACTCAACTAAAGACTATTTTTACTCCTTTTTGACTCATTTGAATTCATGTACACAGGTTTGTAAGTACAAAACGATTTATTTAACAGGCATACTTGTAGTGACAGAAAAAATAAAAATTCAGTATTTCAAAAGTAAAAATTAAAAAAATAGAAAACTAAAAGTTGGCAAACCATTTTGGTTTGCCATAAAGAAATAAAAATAAAAAGATAATAAATGAATAAATAAATAAATAAATAAATGAGTCCAAATTAATATAATTCCTAAAGACAGGTGAAGAAAAAGGGTTAGTCATGAGTGACATCTGTAAACCAATCAAAAATCAAGAAACAATTCTGGAATGAATTTCATTGTCTCGAGAAAAAAAAAAAAAAAAAAAAAAGAGACGGCAAACAGATTTAATGAAATTTTCGTCCGTTCTCCCATGCCCTTAAAATTCGGACATCTAAAAATCTCGCAGATAGTAGAAAGGATAACTGCTATCAACGAGATATCTACATACACATTTACAATGACTCTTTTCCTTTCTCTCTCTCTCTCTCTCTCTCTCTCTCTCTCTCTCACTATATATATATATATATATATATATATATATATATATATATAAAAGTGAACATACAAGTGTTAAAATTGTTAACATAGAAGTGTCAAACATAGAAGCCTCTAAGTGTTGACTTCTATGTTCATTTTTATATTTACACACGTTCTATCTCTGATATTAAGCACTTTATCACATAAATATACCACACTATAAGACTATATATATATATATATATGCTAAATGACTTTAGACATTCAACACGATAACTTTCTGATGTGAACTTATGAACTCTTTGAATATTGTATATTTTAAGATATAAACTTTTATCAGTACATGTAATATATATCTTTGTATTAATTGTCTTTGCATGCATTTTTAAAACGCCAAAAATTGGTGTATATTTGGATTAAGGATGTTAGCCAAAGATAATCACCTGTAAACAAGTAAACCCCTACTTTGGTGACTTCCACATCTTCAAACTAACAGACCACCACATTAGTTCCCCACACGTAAACTGATTTCAATCACTGGAAAATATTGATAAGTAATTTAGATTAGAAAATAAAAATCTCACATGAAACATGTTATAAAGATGTTTTCTATTATAATAATGGCCGACCGTTTCTATCCCAGAATGCCTTTCTACTAGGGTGACAAACCAATCCCTCTTACAGATACTTGCTCAGGTACATTTGTGGTTTATACTGCAACTAGGTTAGCAACAAGGTTTCATCAATTTACAGTTGAATTGGCCAGATGCAAGCATAAATTCTATGCTAACAGTTTCTTTTCTCGCACTTCTTGCTTGTGGAACTCTCTTCCACCTCCATGCTTTCCAGACAACTTTGATTTTCAAAGATTTAAATGCAATGTCAATCATTATCTAATGTTCCTAAATGTAGGTGAAAAAAAAGGGCTTATCGGCAAATGTCATTTTTGGCACCAATCAAAATGAAGAACAATTCAGGAATGAATTCTATTGTCTTTAAACAAAGTGTTAAGACAGATAGTCATGGGCAGGCAAACAAACAAACCCAACCCAATGAACCGGGACAAACCCAACCCAATGAACCGAACCAGACCAGTCACTGAAAAGAATTTCATCCACTGTCCCTTAGCCTGAAGCTTCAGACACATAAAAATCCCACAGAGTCGAAAGAATTACTGCTATCAAGAAATACTTACATACCTACATACACATTAACACTCTCCTCTCTCTCTCTCTCTCTCTCTATATATATATATATATATATATATGTATATATAGGAAAAATATAGTCTTAAAGTGTGCTATATTTATGGGATAAAGTACTCAATATCAGAGATAGAGCGTGTGTAAATATAAAAGTGAACATAGAAGTCAACACTTAGAGGCGGCAGTCTGTTTCATGCTAGATGCAATCATCAGGTGGCACGATGATTGCATCTAGCATGAAACAGACTGTCGCCTCTAAGTGTTGACTTCTACGTTCACTTATATATATATATATATATATATATATATATATATATCTAACAGAGAAACTATATCAACCCACAAAATCATAAATGTCTGACAAGGATCCCATTTTAGGTTTCATTAGGAGTACAAGGAGGAGAAAATGAGAGACTTATTCTATTTAGTCATTTACTAGACTATGCTCTGAACAGATAACAGCACAGACGTGAAGAGATGGTCACTGATCATTTAAGCATTCGATAGAAAATCCACAAATAAATAAGCTTATATAGTGATAGAAAAATAAAAAGATCACAATTTCAAAAATAAAAAATAGAAAGCTACCAAATAAAAACAAAAAGATTAAAAAAAATAAATAAAAGAGGTCAAAAGGTTATCATTCCTAAATGTAGGTGAAGAAAAAGAGCTAGTCGTCAAATGAGTCATTTTTGGCACCAATCAAAATCAAGAACAATTCAGGAATGAATTCTATTGTCTTTTAAACAAAGTGTTAAGACAAATAGTCAAGGGGAAGGAAAACAAACAAACCCAACCCAATGAACCGGACCAGCGACTGAAAAGAATTTCATCAACTGTCCCTTTCCCTAAAGCTTCGGACACATAAAAATCCCACAGAGAAAGTTGAAAGTATTACTTCTATCAAGAAATACATACTTACATACACATTAGCAAACTCTCTCTCTCTCTCTCTCTCCATATATATATATATATATATATATATATATATATATATATATATATATATATATATATATATGCTAAGGACTTAAAGACTTTCAACACGAGAACTTTTTGACTGGAACTTAGGAACTCTTTGAATATTATTGTATATTTTATTTTGAGAGATATAAATTTTTATCAGACATGTAATATATATCTTTATATTAATTATCTTTGCATGCATTTTTAAAAGGCCATGAATTGGTGTATATTTGGGTTAAGGACTTTATCCGAAGAGAAGCACCTGTAAAGTAAACGAAACCACTACATTGGTAACTTCCACATACAGACCCCCACATACTCATGTTTTCGTCATTTTTATTTTATTATTGTTTAGAATTCGGACATTCGGATTTTTAATATAAAAAAACTGTACGATTGAATTTCCTACAAAATTGGTAGCCTAATGCCTTTGCCCCCGAAAAAAGTAAATATACAATAAAACAAAAGCAAGATGATATATTGTAGTATCTTAATTCTACATCTTTGCGAATTACTAAAAACAGCTTGTTCAATTTCTGTGCAAAAAGTGGACCACAGCGATGTTTTGAACAGATCCAACATCGCACATATTTTTTTTGAATATTCGAGTTCTAGTTGGTCAACAATACGTTGTCATCCATCCACAACACAAAACTTGTGCGTTGCTATCCACCCACGCACAAGTTTTTTCATCGCATGATCAAGTCAACATATTTAGCGCCAATTTATCTGGAGCCTACCCAAGTAAATAAAAACACTAACTCACTTTGCCAGTGAGCATTGTGACTTCAAACATTTTGCTACACGAACCTATGTCACTTCATCTGAGGTTTTCAAAGTTACTTGCGAACATATAACAAACTTCCAGAAATTTCACTCACTCTTCAATCCATTCACCCAGCAGCTCATAATCATTCCTGCTAGGGAATAAACATTGCAACTTTATTCAAACAAAGCAAAGAACTTTTCGATAACGAAATCATCTTCGGAACTTTCACGAACATTCTAACTTCAAGTCTCATCAAGAGCAGTCAAAGGAAGACAACTTTATTCGAACTAAATTTACACAAATTTAATCTAAATTTATTATCCAAAACAAACTGTTTAATTTTCTTATCAACAGTTTATTACTATATCCCATTTTGTGAAACCTTTGTGGACTCGTCCATTTACCTTATCACCCCTAACAACAGGAACATTCCATTTTACACGCCTACGTGAATCAACTTAACCAATAAAAAACCTTATTGTGCTAAGCAGCGAATTCTATTGGCTCGCAACGTGATAATTCAAAAACTTTACGTGAGGAAGTTAAATTGCGCCAAAACTTACTTGAGCTGATTCTGACATCTAAAACCTTATATAAGGAAGATTTCCAACTGACCAAATCAGTCAGTCCAGCGAACACAGAGAAGCGCTAATCTAATCCACGTAACTTGCGATTATAATTTTCCCGCGCGAAAAACCACAACTGACTCACCCACAAACTCGACTCGAAGATTACTCTGTGAATACAAAGAACTTCAAACTTGCAAGACTTTACTTATCTAAAGTGAATTATCAACACTCACTACAATTTAAGTAAATACTATTATCGAACATATTAAAAACCTACGGTTAAAGGGTAGACTACTTCTGATGACTGAATTCTAAACATTACAAAAACAATACGGACATAAATAACGCTGTTTAAACACTAATTGCGATTTCTTATAGACTGTAATACAAATACACCAAGACACCAAAAAGCAAACAAAATCTTCGAATTCTAACAAACATAAGACATATAATACTTTGCAATAACATTTTGTAAATAATATTTGAATTGTAAATGCATTGTTTGTTTGAATTGCATACATGTTTTGTCTTGTTTTATATTGCGAATTATTTATTGTTGTGGATGCATGAAAAGATTACACAACCTGACGAAAAATCCTTCCGATATATTCTAACACTCAAGCAAAAATCTTAGTTCATTCTGCGTATCACCAACACTTTCATCACAAATTGTGCAACACTTAACCTCCCAGTTAAACTCACAAGCATCATTCACACACACTATTAATCAAACTGATAAACAATACGAGATTTCAATAAAATATCTACGCTTATTACAATACATATCATTGTAATCTTCATACAATATAAATGACAATTGTTTGTTATTCAAAAACTGTTTTTATTTTAATTATTTCTGTTGTTGTGTATTGTTTCTTGTCACATTTGTTGAAAGTAAAAATAGAAGGGATTTAATAGAGGTCGTTCGATCCTCCACAATACATTCTGATTTCTGTTATTTTCCATTTTTATTCTTTCATTTGTTGAGAAAATAATGCAAGCGGCAATGTTTATTCCTAGTTTGAATAAAAATATATAGTCGCGTGGTTAAAGAAGATGAAATTGGTCAGTGCCAGACATTCCTAGTTTCATTGCACTTTTTCTGCAAAGGGATGCACTTGACTCTGCCTTGATATGCGGGACGATGACCAATCGGACGAGGTTAGTTGTCGCTATAACGCATTATCGCGGAGGTGCGTACTTGTCGATGATTGACTGTGGAGCTGGGCAACTAACAACATGGAGAGAATTGCGAGTGGAAATGACATCTGTGGTTGCATAAGATCTGGAGAAAGTGATTCGAGGTCCAGTAGTGGGGATGGTAATAGACAATGGCACAGTTTTCCGCTCGGAATTCCTTCAAGAAATGACTGAAAAATGGAATATCGCTTACCTGGTGGTTGGAGAGAAGAAGAAGTGGCGGTGTATTGACGGCCCAAATCAACCCGTACATTTTTTTTACTTTACGAATGCGTAAGCAAACGCAAAGGCAACAAGAGAAACAAGAAGGAACACAAAACAATTTTATAATAACAAGATTAATATTTATATTTGTATAATGATGTACAAGCATAGGGGTTGCTATTTTTGTTGGTGTTATGCCCCTTTGACTGAATTAAGTTTTTACTAATGAAATATTTTTTTTATCTGAGCTCATAAAAGTTGGATGAACTTGTCGCTCAAAATGTTCACCGTGAGAGAGTTGAAAAAATTATGTAAAGCTGAGAATATGTTGAGTAAACTTTTGGCTTTAGATGAATTGAAGGAGTAAAGGTTCCGTAATGGTTGTAATTAATTTTCCATTGATGTAGTTGAATATTCGTAATGTAATGCTCGTAATGAAGTTTGAAAAGTTTCGTACGTATGTGTGCGTGTGTGAATGTTTTCATAGCGTCCGTCAGCAAGGGGTCGAGACGCGATCTATTTTTACAACTACATTTTAGTAGCGAGAGAAATCAAAGTAGAGGAAGAACGAACTCGTATCTCGTATTTAGAATCAACTTAATCACGTGACAGGCTCGAAAGGCATTGACAGATTTTGGGCGGAATTATTTTTAGTCAGGTCAAGAACTGGGTCGATGTTGTTTCGGACATTGTTGAGAACCAAACAGAATAAGTGACCAATCAAAAGTTGAGGTTTTCTGGAAATATATATAAAGCTGAATAAGCTCCGTGGTCCGCTTTTTGCACAGATTTGCACAAGTTATTTTTAGCTATTGAAATGATGTAGAATTAAAATTCTACAGCGGCGACTGGTGATTTCTTTTATAGAGAGACATTACAACAAACCGGGGAAAAAAGGCGGATTATGGGAAGGAAGAAAGAAACTATAAAACTCGACCGAAAATAGGAGTCGAAGATTTATTTGTTTCGACGAACTTGATGAAGCAACGTGCTAGTCGGAGAGAGGGGGAAAAGGATATACGAGAAAGGTTGTAAGAAACGCGGCGAAAGAAGGGGATTTCTTAAGAATAAGGAAGGACGTCAAGAATCCTGGGAGAAGCAGAGGAGATTCCAACTACTAAGAAGACCCACTTACTTGATACACCTTTAAAGTTCCACTTCCGTTTTAAATTTCTTCTCAACAAATCATTGGTTAAAAAAATAATGCAATGCAATTACTATATGTCTTCTTAAAAAAGTGAAAAATGTGTATCACACAGACCCTGCGATTTTTCTGATTGCTGACTGGCTAAATAATAACAAATATGAAATACGTGTGGAACAGGACACAGTGTTTACACTTTAATCTGATGCGCGCGCGAGTTTTCACCCCCTTCCTTTCACTTTCGGTTAGTCATAGCAGTAAACCGTTGTTTCTAGCCGAAAGGAGGAGGCTGTTCAATTTTCGCGCCATTTCGCTCTGACGTCACGGACAAACTTTTTCCTGGAATTCAGTCGCCGCCAGTACGTGGAAGAGATAAGTTGACTCATCCATTTCTGTCGTTCACCCATATATTTCGACGGAGATGCCTTCTAGCAAACATTGCTTCGTCCCTTCTTACCAGCAAACATTGCTTTGTCCCGCATAGCTTGACGCGTGCAACTTTAGCACCTAAGACAGTCATTCCATTATCCTTTGACTTATTTTTCGTCAAGCTGCGAATTTGTTTTGTCCCACCTATCTTGACGTGTGCAACTTTAGCACATTAGACACTGTCATTCCATTATCCTTGATGACTTATTTTCTCTCAAGCTACGAATCTTCTGACGAACACTGTCACCTCTTCGATGATTTATTTCTCGTTTTGATACGAACATCTTGTCCGAAACGGCGATCGACCTAGACCAGAGATCCGTGAACTTCCAACCTGAAGAACTAGAATTTTTCATATTCTTCGAACTCATACTTTCAGAACCTGTTACTTTAAAAAGAATAACATACACTCACAATTATAAACTCTCGCAGTGAGTATTTTTTTCCTTGCCATATGTTCACTATGCATTACAATTGACTTTCTGAACTCTTCTTCCTGAAGAACCTTTTTCCCGCCATTAGCCATCTTGGATTTAAATTTTGGCGCGAAATTTCATCTTGTCAACTACCATATTTCCAGTATCTTACTGAAGGTCTTCACTCAAGACAATTAAATTTCATTCTTTACATTTTCCAGTACATTTACTGAAGGTCTTCACTGAAGACATTACTTGTTAAACTCTAATAAAAATTTTATATTTGTTCTCTTGACCAGGCTTATCTTCGTCATTCCTCCTGCTTATTTATTCTTACTTTGATTGTGGATTCGGTAGTGGTGTGTGTAGTGTCTGGCACAAGGTCATTTCGTAAACCAGCGCTGCAACCCTATCGTGGTCCGCAACAAGATTGGTGACCATCCGACGTGATACCACGTCCAAAAAAAAATTTTTAGTGGCAGGAATGACGTCTGGTCAAGCAGGAGAGTCGTCGAGCATGGCCGCCGCCGTTGCTCCCTTTCCCCCCTTTTACGAAGGGAATATTAAGAGCTGGTTCCTACAAATGGAAGCCATTTTCGTTGTGAGAAGAATCACGGATCAAAGAACGAAATTTGGACACGTGGTAGCCGCTTTACCACCCACCATTGTGGTTGAAGTGTCCGACTTCTTAGAAGCCGTTCCTGAAGTGGAACCATACAACACTCTGAAGGAGGCCATATTAAGGAGAATGGGCCGTTCTGAAGAAGCTCTCATCCGCGAGTTATTTAGCGACTTAACTCGCGACGGTAGAACTCCATCGCAACTTTTGCGCTTTATGAAGAGCCGTCTGGGTAAAAACACTATGGATGAACCCATTTTAAGAAGCCCGTGGTTGGATCGTCTCCCCACCACCATTACCCAGATTTTGGCGCCCATGTCTGAGAACACCTCACTCGACCAGTTAGCGGACGCTGCTGATCGTATTTTCTCCCAACTGGATCACCAAATGACACCAGTACACAGTGCCGAAGCATCCAGTGACCACAAGTCCTTGGAGAAAGCGGTGAAAGACCTACAACGGCAAGTCAGAGATCTGACATTTGCTCTGAAAGACCGCGGTCGAAACCGGTTTCCTTCCCGCCGACGTTTTAGGAGTCGACAACGTTCGTCTAGCCGAGACGGTGATACCTCCTCTTCTATATGTTATTATCACCATAGGTTTGGTCCCTTAGCACGTCGCTGCACTAAGCCGTGCAATTATGCTGTGGTCGAGGGAAAAGAGACCGCCGGCAAGTGAGAGCGACTAATCTTGCTGGCAAGGCTCCTTCACCTAAACTTAGTCGCCTTTTTTACGTGACAGACACACGTAATAATTTACGTTTTTTGGTTGACACCGGCGCTGCTATCAGTGTGTTACCAGCTATTAATAAAGCAGGTTTAAAGCCTTATCAACTTCGCTTGCAAGCAGCGAATGGCTCTGGCATAAACACCTATGGTACTAAGTCCCTTACTTTAAATATAGGAATGCGCCGGGATTTTACATGGATCTTTACTATCGCGGACGTTCAGATGCCAATATTAGGTGCCGATTTCTTGGCACACTATGATCTTGCCGTTCGAATGAACAACCATTCCTTAACGGATAATTTAACTAACCTTTGTGTCCTTGGAACCTACTCCAAACATATCACTACTGGCATCAATGTGGCCACTTGCCATAATAAGGAGTATTTAGACATCCTAAATCAGTACCAGGACCTCCTACGTCCCTCTGGGTCTATTGATTCAACCAGACACAACATTTTATTAAGACTACTGGTCAACCTGTCTTTTCCCGTCCTCGTCATCTAGCACCTCATAGATTAAAATTTGCTAAGAAAGCTTTCAACGACTTACTACAAGATGGTGTTATTCGCCCATCCGACAGCAACTACGCCTCTCCCCTGCACTTAGTACCTAAGCCAGGAAAGGATGATTTCCGAATTTGTGTGGATTATAGGAAGTTGAATTCCGTCACCATCCGGGATCGCTATCCAATTCCCCATCTCCACGATTTCGCTTCCGGTTTACAAGGCGCAACGATTTTTAGTAAAATAGATCTCGCTAAAGCATACTATCAGGTGCCAGTAGCTGCTGCTGATATCCCAAAGACGGCTGTCACTACGCCCTTTGGCTTGTTTGAATTTTTTAAAATGCCTTTCGGTCTATGTAACGAGGCACAGACCTTTCAACGTCTTATGGACGAAGTCCTGCGTGGACTCCCTTTCGTTTTCGACTATATTGATATTCTGATAGCTAGTGAGGACGCTGCCTCTCATAAGCGTCACTTAAACGAAGTCTTTCAACGTTTGTCTCACTATGATTTTTGTCTGAATCTTGACAAATGTGTATTTGGAGCGAACCACATGGAGTTTTTAAGCCATCATATTGATGCTAATGGAATATCTCCTGTTTCAGATAAAATTAAAGCAATTGCTGACTTTCCATCCCTGTTTCCATTAAGCAGTTGAGACGTTTCATCGGAATGATTAATTTCTACCGTAGATTCATTCCAAATTGTTCTGACGTTCTGACTCCACTTACTAACCTTCTACAAAAAAGGAATAAAACTATAACATTGGAGAAGGAAGCTTTGGTTGCATTTCAAGCAGCTAAAACCGCTCTAGGCAACTTTTCAAAACTTAGTTTCATAGAGGACGATCCTCAGTCAGATATTTACCTGACCACCGACGCCAGCGAATCCGCAATAGGCGCAGTCATTGAGCAAGTCCATGCCTCTCAGCGCAGGCTCATAGCATTCTTTTCTGCTAAGCTTTCTCCTGCACAGTCACGCTATAGTACCTTCTCGCGTGAACTGCTGGCTATCTTTCGTGCAGTTAAACACTTTAGACATCTGCTCGAAGGCCGGTCTTTTGTCATATTTACAGACCACAAGCCTTTAACTTCCATCATGTCTACTAATTCTGATAAGTACACTTCGAGAGAGATCCGGTATCTGGATTATATCTCTCAATTTACCACGGACATTAGGTACATTAAGGGATCGGATAACACTGTCGTCGATACCCTATCTCGAACTGAGACGTTTGTCGTGCACGCTGATGCACTCAGTCAGGACTTGATCGCCGACGAACAGGAGGCGGACATAACTCTGAAGCATGTGTTATCCGACACGTCTTTGGAACTTCAGAAATGTCCAGCTCCTTTTAGCAATAAGGTCCTATATTGTGATGTCAAATCCAACATTCCTAGACCTTATGTCCCTCCGTCCCTGCGCAGACAGGTTTTTGACCATTTGCACGGACTCTCACATCCTAGCAAGAGAGCCACCGTTAAATTGATTTCGGACCGTTTTGTTTGGCCGAATATGAACCCCCAGATTACGTGTCTACAATGTCAGAAATGTAAGGTACATAGACACACGAAATCTCCTGTGGGCACCTTCAGCGAGCCTGATGCTCGTTTTTCTAATATACACCTAGATTTAGTTGGGCCTCTGCCAACTTGCCAAGGTTATCCTTACCTTTTGACTATAGTTGATCGTTTTTCTCGATGGCCTACTGCCATCCCTATTAAAGATATCACTGCTGTAACCGTCGCAAAAGCTATTCTACGCGATTGGATTTCAATCTTCGGGACTCCCAAAGGAGCACAGTTCCAATCATGTCTGTTCAAGGAATTTACTGAACTTCTTGGAGCTAAGCACATACGTACCACAGCATACCACCCGTGTGCTAACGGATTGGTGGAACGATTCCATCGCACCCTTAAGGCTTCCCTGTCTACGAAGCTTAACAGTGATAATTGGGTTGACGAGCTACCCCTCATCCTTCTTTCCCTGAGAAACCTTCTTAAGGACGATCTGAAATGCTCCCCAGCAGAACTCGTTTTTGGTACGTCGTTGGCATTACCCGGACAATATTTTTCACCGGCTGTGGATACATCTCCAGCTTCTTCTTCTTTTATTCAGGACTTGCGCCTTAAAATGGCTAATTTAAGTTACACACCGCCACGGCACTGCCCGGTTGGTGTCTATTTGCCTCATAAGCTTCAGGATTGTGATTTTGTTTTCATTCGTAATGACGCTGTCAGGCGACCTATCACTCCGGCTTATATAGGACCGTATCGCGTTCTCAAACGCGCGGATAAATATTTCCAAATACAGAAAGGTATTCGCACCGACAACGTGTCGATCGATCGTTTGAAGCCTGCATTTTTGGAGAAAACGACGTCCCGGGCTACTCCGCAAGTCAAAGAGATTCCTGAGAGACCTACTGCTCCTGTTCCTTCCCCTCCCAAATTTACCCGTTCCGGTCGGAAGGTTACCTTCCCTAAGCGATTAGAAACTATTCGTTACTTTTAAATGTCTGCCGACATTTATTCCAAGGAGGGGGCTGTGTGGAACAGGACACAGTGTTTACACTTTAATCTGATGCGCGCGCGACTCATCCATCTCTGTCGTTCACCCATATATTTCGACGGAGATGCCTTCTAGCAAACATTGCTTCGTCCCTTCTTACCAGCAAACATTGCTTTGTCCCGCATAGCTTGACGCGTGCAACTTTAGCACCTAAGACAGTCATTCCATTATCCTTTGACTTATTTTTCGTCAAGCTGCGAATCTTCTGACGAACACTCACCTCTTCGATGATTTATTTCTCGTTTTGATACGAACATCTTGTCCGAAACGGCGATCGACCTAGACCAGAGATCCGTGAACTTCCAACCTGAAGAACTAGAATTTTTCATATTCTTCGAACTCATACTTTCAGAACCTGTTACTTTAAAAAGAATAACATACACTCACAATTATAAACTCTCGCAGTGAGTATTTTTTTCCTTGCCATATGTTCACTATGCATTACAATTGACTTTCTGAACTCTTCTTCCTGAAGAACCTTTTTCCCGCCATTAGCCATCTTGGATTTAAATTTTGGCGCGAAATTTCATCTTGTCAACTACCATATTTCCAGTATCTTACTGAAGGTCTTCACTCAAGACAATTAAATTTCATTCTTTACATTTTCCAGTACATTTACTGAAGGTCTTCACTGAAGACATTACTTGTTAAACTCTAATAAAAATTTTATATTTGTTCTCTTGACCAGGCTTATCTTCGTCATTCCTCCTGCTTATTTATTCTTACTTTGATTGTGGATTCGGTAGTGGTGTGTGTAGTGTCTGGCACAAGGTCATTTCGTAAACCAGCGCTGCAACCCTATCGTGGTCCGCAACATACGCTTCTTACGCAATCAGGTTTTGCCGCCAATATTTTTGAACGGCAGTCTAGAGCCAGTCATGTGATACGGAACCAAATAAATAGGGAGCGCCAACGTATCCCATCAGTGAGAACTTTTAAAATCAACATCGCTGCCACGCTAAAGAAATTTAACTTGGATATTCCAGTTTTTTCCAGTTCTTCAACAGCAAGAAATTACTTTTAAAAGTTTTCTGAAGCTACAAGTTTACCGAACATAATTTCAGCTTTTCAGGACATAATTTACAGAAAATTTCTCACTCAGTTCTATTCAACAGAATTTACTCTTTGGTAAACATTTTCTTTTAGTGGCAAGAATTATTGGATTTATTTTCAGAAATGCAAAAACTAAATTTCATTTAGTACCAAAAAGAAACTTCTTGAAACATCAACTAATAATATAAGTTCCTTTTTTACCAAACACATTCTAACAATATTCCTATTATATAAAAAAAACTTTTAACTAATTCACAAAGAACATTTCTTCTAAAAACACAAACTCTTTTTCATTATGAAACCAGATAAAAAAATTTCTTTCAAAGAAAAAGTTTTAAAATAATTAAATTCATAGTTAAGGGTGAACAACTCTTATTTTTGCATTGTGAATTCTTGTACCAAAAAATACTGTTTTGAAGGAACATTATAAAACATGTTAATTTGCTCAATTAAAATTTAACTTGGATATTCCAGTTTTTTTCCAGTTCTTCAACAGCAAGAAATTACTTTAAAAAGTTTACTGAAGCTACAAGTTTACCGAACATAATTTCAGATTTTCAGGACACAATTCAAGAAACTTTCTCAAAATGTTCACCGTGAGAGAGTTAAAAAAAAATCTGTATAGCTGAGAATATGTTGAGTAAACTTTTTCAACTTTTTAAAATTTCAAGTGGTCTTAAATTTTTGATCAGGAGTGAGATTTACCTTAGCTGCGATCGCCCGCTGTGAGAAACCTTGATTATGGAAATCTAGAATTCGAGCATCTCTAACTGAACTAAAAACATTGGAATTACCCTAATTCTAACAATTTATACCCCACTCGTCTTATAATTTTGATCAAGTGTAAAACGCCTCATATAAAAATGTCCATTTCTGAATAAATTGATCAGATTATAACTTTTTGTCTACATAACCTTTTAGATTATAGAATTAGTAACCCTAAGTAAGAAAAATTAAATAAATGATCCATGAAAAAGTCTTTTTAAAAAAATTTTCAAGTCGTCTTGAATTTTTGATGAGGTGTGTATTGATCTTTCAAATTCAGCATAGCTCAGCTAAATATTCTGAGCAGTTTATTCTTGATAATTTGTATTATTCCTATATAAATATTTTGTTGTTGTTTTACATCATTGTTATCATCTTTTGTATTGCCTTATTAGCCTTCTTGTGCCATAAATGCTTGAGGAGAAGTGAAGTTTTATACATGCAGCCGACCTCATATAACCAAACAACTTTCTGGTCGATTTTCAAACTTATTCAACCTTCACCTACGCAACACACTCATATTCGGCTTCTTCTTTATTTAAAGCTTTCAGGTCGCATTTACTTTTTAAAAAATGCTTATTTAAGCTGATTTAAACGGAACCGAAATGTTTTTTTGTATAATACATGAATTTGGAAGTGATAGTAAAGGGAGCTAACCTTTTACCATTCAAAAGTCAACCTTGAGCTTAAAACTATTAATCCGGGACACTGATTGGTTAACTACTGTCCAATCAGGACCCCTTCTTCACGGTAAATTCGAAACTGAAATCTCCCACATTTTGCAAAGTAACAACCGTTGTGACCACACGTTTATTGAGCCACCCTTTCCGACATTAATGTAAGTCACGAGGACGCAAATCTCACTGCTCCTTTTGGACACACTTCTTGCAGTTAAGTCCTCAAATATAAATTCTATTTGCAAGATATAAAGATTTTCTTTGGGTGCAGTTAAATTCTACAAAGACAAAGATTGACTCTTTTTTAAGAGAAGCAACTCAGCGACAGTATTCATTTCGAAGGTTTAATGTACAAATAGAAATAGCTGTATGTGCAAATAGGTATGCTGCAAATATAATTTAGCTCCCTTTATTATCACTTTCAGATTTTTAATAACAATGGTATACATTTTAAATAGCGAAGTTAAATATTTTTCTGGCTTTTACAATAAAAATAAAGATTTATTTTAACCAAAATATATAAGAAAATATTGAAATAAAACAACAATGTAAACAGAAGCGCTTAAACTGTTTATTTGAGAAATTAAAACGTTATTTCATATTTTATATTTTAAATAAAAAACTATTTTCTAATTTTCACATTAAAAAAATCAGTGATATTTGGAACATTGTAAATCGTAGTAAACATTTTTCTTTTCTATTAATTTTGTTCTTTATTTATTATTTTATTCATTTCTTTATTTTTCCTAGCAAAAATCTTTCGTTGATTTTAAAATAGTAGATGCGTCCATTGGAGCTCAACTTCTGAATTGATTCAAAATCTAAGGGACATAATTTACTTTTCCGAGTTATTTCCCTTTGTATAATTTAACACGGCTTTGTAATATTCCATCATTATTTCATTAACCTCATGTCTGATAATCAAACGTCGATTTCTTACAAGCACCAATTTTGTGAGTTAATTACAACCTTTGTAACTCAACATTGTCAATAATATCATTACATATAGACTTGCATGCATACATTCATATACAGCTACGTGCAAATTAATTGAAACAAAAATCGAATAATTTGTTATTATTTACTTTTTTTTCGTATTTTTCCTATGAAACATGACCCAGGGCACATGTTAGTACTTCGTCTGTTCATTCCACGAACTCTTTCCTTGCAGATTAACCACAGATCCACGACCGTATTTAAAACAGGAGAGTTTCCGGGTCAGTCTATAGTACTTTGATTTGCTCACTGGTAAGGCTTGCTAGTGTGTTCGTACAGCGTTAGTTTTCGTATGCTTCCTTGGAGTAACATCCATCGCAGACAATGGCCATAAGACAACTAATCGACAGTCGAGACAATAGTGTTTGGGCATGTTAAAAATCTGATGCAATCACGGTTGGCGCAATATTTTTCAAGGCTAAACAAATTTCATCATACACTCCAAAATGGATTCATATTGCTGCACACCACTGCAAGTGACCTAATCTGAGGAAAAAGTAGAAATCAATTGCACCCTGTCACTCCAGTGTGTCTAAAACTGACGGTGGGGTGAAAGAAAGGAAAGTAAAACGGTTGTTTCAATTAATTTGCACAAGGATGTATATGTAAATATAAAGGTGGACACTGAAATCAACGCCAAAGGGAGAGTTAATTTCATGGCTGAAGATTACGTTCAAGTATGAAACTGACTGACGTCGTTTGATGTAGACCTCAGTGTCAACTTTATATTTACATACACTTTAACCCATAAATATAGCCTACCTTAAAAGTTAAAACTATTTTTATCATATATATATATATATATATATATATATATATATATATATATATATATATATATATATATATATATATATATATATGAGGGGTGGAGCGTGTGAGGGAGAGAGAATATTTCTTATTAGTTTAAATAATTAATGTTTCGCGTTTGACTCAACATCCTTGTTTTTTAAACAGTGTAAATTTACATCTACCGTCCTGTGCATTTGAGAGTCTTAATAAAGGTAATGTGACTTACGGCGGGGTTCTAACACCGCTCTACCACTGAGGACTTTTACAGTAAAGCAAACATATCCCATATCAAGTTTTTGATAATTCTAAAAGAAAATAATATCCATTTCTGTTTGAATTTCTGGGATGGGGGAGTTATCATTATTTACATTCGGATTATTGTCCTCTCATTTGGTATTGTTATCACGATGTTTCGGTCATTGTGCCTTCATCAGGTTTATGTTGATTCAGATAACCTACAGGGAATTTCAAAATGAACCCTTTATTTAATCTATGGAGATAGATTGTTCTCATTCCCCTGCCCATGTCTTGCGATATATTGTCTACTTCTTATTTTTAGTATGATTCAGTTATTGCTCGACCTTTTCCAAGCGTAACAGGACAGTGGCCCTGGTTGAGCCATATTGGTGCATGGAAAGAGGTTAGTGACTTGAGGTATTGAGAGACTTAATAACTCTGAGCGAATGAGTAGAAATATCAGAATAAAAAAATTCCTATGCGAGAGTGGTTAATCGGATTGTAGTCCGATGAAAAAAAGTCCAATTTAAAAATATTAATTTACACCCATAAAATACTTATAAGGAAGGTATCAGAAAAAGTTTGAACTCTAGTTAAACTAAGTAAGATTTAGTAAAATTTAGTAAAACTAACAACCCCGGCCCAAATACATAATGCTGAGGAATTTGGCTTGACATGACATGACTAATGAGTTTATAGAAATTAAATCCTATATATATTTTTTAACCAATAAAATTCCATCAGAAAGGTTTGATAAACAATCATTACTACGACAAATACCGCGGACGTAGTAGTAGACCTACTACGTGTTATTTTTGGACCATTTAGAAAATAATAACCTTTCACCACGCCTGCAAATTTGAAAAAAAAAAATGATTTTCGCGAACCAGTGTGAAATTATTTTCTAACCCAGGAAAACTTTGTATCCAAAAAGTTCACACCTTATGGGAAATTAGATTTTGAATCCCTTTACGGATATAAAAATAGAAGCATACTACTCGGGGTTCAAACCAATTTGGGAGGCCAGTTTGATCTACATAGCGTACTGTTACGTTACCACGCAACTAACCCCCTAAACCTCAATACGCTTTACACCTATGGTGAACCATCTCTCTTTCCTCTTTCTAATTGTGATGTCCTCTCCCTCTCTCTATCTATCAACTTGTTGAAATCAGCAGTCAGATGAATTGTTGGGCAGCCAAATGACTGACCCTAGAAACAAAATCGGGTGAGATCTAAAAGAAGCATCTCACACACTTGTGGAATCATGTGATCTAATATGAAAAGTTGAGCGGGAAAAATATCTGAAGAATCAGTAGTACTGCAAAGATTGTGCGATCAACACCCTTTCTTTTGTTATCGTCAACTAGGGGGTTGCATAATGAATCGACCCAAGCATAGTCCTAATTGTACACACTATGCCGCATGTGGAGGAATATTTAATAAACCAAATAGTTCCAGACCAAAATGCAATGGTGAAGTACTCAACGTGTGGACAAGATCATGTGTTAATCATCCAATTATTGAATTGAAGAAAAGCACTGATAAACACGGCACCGAATCGTCCTAACTGAAAGAGAAATTTTATATTGCTGAAGACGTGAAAATGAACGACCATCATTTGGGGTCAAAACTTGCAACAGTAAAGAAAGAGAAACAGAATTTAAAAGATATTCCTGTACGTGCGAATAGAAAAACAAAGGACTGAACTGAAAGAGAAGGAAAAAAAGAGAAATATGATAGAGAGAGAAAGAGGGGGAGGGAGGGAGGAAAAATGTTTTATTTCAGACAATTGACAAAAGCTACGTGTTTCTTTTGATTTTCATATCGCATACACCACACACATCTTTACATGCAGACATATTTTCTATGTTCTAATGTATAATAAAATCTTATTAAATCTTATTCCGGTGTTCGTCGTTAGTCACTATTGGTTATTTCTCCTTATCCGTGTTTATTTGACCCTGCGAGAGAAGCCGCCACTAACGGAGTTGAAACATTGGGCATATACATTGGCAACAAGTAATTTTTTTATCATTTCTTTTTACATTTTGCGTTGTAGCATTTGATTCGTAACAGTACACGCACACAAGCACCCACGCTACACATCTACACACACACAATGGAAGAGAGACAGCCAGCAGCCTCCGACTAGGGCCTTACCCATGCACACAATGGAAATAAATCTTTCAAATTTCTTTGTAATTAAAACAATTTTTATATTTCAGTAACAAACTTTTTTATGCAAAATTTCGTTGATTTTTTAATCTTTGTTTTCTCAAAGCAAACTAAATTTTTTGCAGTAATAAATAAACAATTTCAGAATGCATACAAAATAACAGTTTACAAATGTGAGTAACAATTTTTTCTTGTGCAAACAACGTTTCTCACTAGTAAGATGACAATTGAAAAGGAAGACATTTTGTTTTTCCTGAAAGTGAGAATTAGGTGTTTTTGTCCAAAAAAGCCTTCACATCTGAAGTCTTTATAAAAGTCAAATTGTTTCTAATTCCAGTTCAAATGATACAAACCTTCAAAATATGTAGAAAATGTAAGAAATTTTCTGATGGGAAAAAATGACAAGTTTAAAGAAAAGAAAATGTTACGAATAAATAATACATCCTTGTGCAAATTAATTGAAACCAAACGATTAATACCGTTATTATTTACTATTTTTATGTATTTTTCGAATGAAACATGACCCAGTGCATATGTTAGTACTTCGTATGTCAATCCCACGAAGTCGTTCCTTGCAGATTGACCACAGATTATTGAATGGATTTAAATCAGGAGAGTTTCGGGGTCAGTCTATAGTACTTTGATATTGCTCATTGGTAAGGCTTGCCAGTGTGTTCGTGCAGCGTTACAGTTTCCGTACTCTTCTTTGGAGTAACGTCCATCGCAGACAATGGACGTAAGACAACTAATCGACAGTCGAGACAATAGTGTTTGGGCATGTTAAAAATCTGATGCAATCACGGATGATGTAATATTTTTCAAGGCCAAACAAATTTCATCATACACCCTGAAATAGATTCATATTACTGCACAGCACTGCAAATGACCTAATCTGAGGAAAAAGTAGAAATGAATTACATCCTGTCACTTCAGTGGGTCTAAAAATGACTGTATGGTGAAATAAAGGAAACTAAAGCAGTTGTTTCAATTAATTTGCACAAGGGTGTAAATTTAGTTTGAAGGAACAGAATAAACAAACATAGTTTGGAAACATAAATAGAAAAATACTTATATTCACTTTAGGGGAGGCGAGAATATAAATATGTGATAAACTATATATACATATATTGATGTGTATTTCTCCATATCTACATACATGTTGATTGTCGCATCTTATTCAGATGAAACCCACCTCCTCACCCCTTTGCCCCACTTGTAATGGCTTCCGTCTCGTTTTGGCGTCCATGACCCCTAAGATAACTCTTTAAACTAGCATTCGATTTCATAACACACACAAATACATAGATACATATATACACACATATACTTCTGTATCTACGTTACATATGGTAAACCTTTAAGATAATTTATTGGCATGTGCAAAATTTGTTTGATTGCGTATGTTTGTGTGTGCGCAAGTAAGTAATTCAATAATTTTGTGGCCAGACGATTGACTTGTTTTTATGACTTATCAAACTTTTACAGGTTATTTAACGCCAGAAAATATTTTTTGGTTGTAAGAATTTTGGGTAGATGACAATGATTGACTGATACAAGTCATACTATTTAATCCATAGCTGGGGAGGAGAGGTGGATAAATACCTTTCCCCAAGGGTATTTGTGCGTAAATGAATATAAAGAACCTGAGTGTGGAACTCAGTTGTCCTTTACACCACCCGCACATCCAAGTTTGCAGCATCTCGTATTCCCAAGCTGTCACTTATTTTGGCACTGGCCAGGAACGACGTTCGGTGATCGTATAACATTTTTTAATCTATGTTACTAATATTCATCACTGAAAAGAAATACGTTTAATAATATTTTCTTGTGTAAAATAAATGTTTTTTTTAATTTATTTATTAACCCTCGGACCTGCGACTGTACCTCCGGTTGTCTCTCTCTTTTTCTCTCTATCCTTCCCTTTCTCTCCACCCCCACCTCTCCCCCCCCCATATATATATATATATATATATATATATATATATATATATATATATATATATATATAATTATTTATTCGAAAATTATAACATAGATATGTTATAAAATCACTACAAAAATAGCCATTTTGTTTCAACACTTCTGGTGTCTTATCAAGTGATGGTGTTGAATGTAAAATAAAGCTTTATTCTACATTCAACACCATCACTTGATAAGACACCAGAAGTGTTAAAACAAAATGGCTACTTTTGTAGTGATTTTATAACATATCTATGTTATAATTTTCGAATAAATAATTATATTTGCTCTACTCTGTATTGAGCAATCTTTTTTTAAGAATAGTATTTGTTGGATATTGGAATTTATTCCGCATACACCAATCCTATACTTGTATATATATATGTATATATATATATATATATATATATATATATATATATATATATATATATATATATATATATATATATATATGTATATATATATATATATATATATATATAATTAAGTAATTCATTGAGTCTGAAAGAAACCTCAATAGAATGCAGAAAGCACTGGGCGGCCGTTTCGTCCTATATTTGGGACTCATCAGCAGTGCGCATCCACTACCGAGAATTGAAACCCTGACAGCTAGGTTGTCAAGCAAACACCATACCAACTGTATAATGAAATGTTTGTTAATCCGTATGGATAATCCCAAGGAGAATGTACACCAAAGATTATTTATTTATATATATATATATATATATATATATATATATATATATATATATATATATATATATATATATATATATATATATATATATATATATATATATATATATGTGTGTGTATTTAGGCAGCAATCCTTCTTTCATGCACATTTCATTAAAAACGACTGACAAGGTGCTTTTATTTAGTTTTTTATATAATTTCTCGTGCGATCTAATAAAGTTTTTCTTTTCAGAGGATAAATTATATAAAAACTGTCCGAATGTTCTTTTTATCCGAGCGCTTTCGGCTATACATTTAGCCATTTTCAAGGATTATATTTCAACTGTTAGAATTACAGTTTTTATATAATTTATCCTCTGAAAAGAAAAACTTTATTAGATCGCACGAGAAATTATATAAAAAACTAAATAAAGGCACCTTGTTAGTCGTTTTTAATGAAATGTGCATATATATATATATACATACATATATATATATATATATATATATATATATATATGCATACGCGTGTGTATAACAAATTTAATATCTTTATTTACACTATTATATATTCGGACTATTGTCTTCATCTTTGTTGTTGTTATCGCAACGCTTCTTGTGTTTTGCTGTTTCTACTAAGTTTGGTACAAGAACTTAGATTTGGTAGGAATGCAATTTTTATATTACTTCTCTCTGAATATACTATGGAACAAAAAAACCCTCGGTCTTCTGCAATACCAACAGTATGCTTGAATGAAAAATGTAGTAATCCAGAAGATCCGCAGATATTTCTCATCGAAATTGTCGGATAGCTGTGCAACATTTTTTATAAAGCCTTGAGATCGTCAGCGCAGCCATTGTGTGCGCTGTGTCGGTAGGATTTGAACAATATGGATTCTATGTATGGTCTGTGACTGTTGTCTTCAGTGGGTGCATCTGAACTGTATTGGCAAGAGAACCGTGCCCAAAGGCAAGCTTTGGATTTGCGGAGACCGTTTGCCTGAAATGCTTAAAATATTCAAAAACTTCTATATTTCTTTCTTTTTAAATTGATGATGAATAAAAAATGATTTTAACCTGTGTTTTTGAACAATTAAAGGTGGAAAAGATTTGAAATTGTCTTAATTGATGGTGAAAATAAATAAACATCTGTGTTAAATCTGGGTGTTGTTACTTTTAACATTATCTGACTTCATAATAATAAAAATATTTACCGGCAAAATAAACTGGGGGTCACGGTCCCGGTAAAATAGAGTCTTCTAAAAACGGAATGCGAAGATCTACGGGAAATAACTCTTCATAATTTAATCTCATGTCCATTATTATAACTGACTGACCCGAACCAAGGAGGTAAGATGGAAAACGTGAAAACCAGTTCGATGTTTACATTTTTTATTTCCTTTTTTTGACGCTTCGCTCTTTTCACGAAAGCATTATCAAAACATAACTGAAAATAATAGGGGGAAACTCGTTATCATAGCAACGCTGCTATTTAAAAATGCTGTGATACATTTGAAAAAAAAAACACATGAAAAAAAAAGAACAAATAAAATTTGAAAATATATCCGTGAACAAATCAACGAGATTTGTACATAAAATAAAATGTGAAAAAACAAAACAGAAAGTAAGTATGGTGGATGGAAGAGAGTTGTGGGCCAAAAATAAAACATATATATTCAAACAAAACTCGTAAATATTTATAATTAGAAATATGATTTATGATATTTAGGTATAAAATTTAATTAACATTTTTAGTCCTGGGTATGATGATAAACTACATCCGGCAGCAAGGCCTCTGATTGAAAGATTGGAGGTTTTGAGTAGAATGGAATTACCACTTAATTGCTGTTGTTCCCAGATCCACCCTGACCCAGGGTGGTAGCACCTGGTAAGGTTCCAACTATGGGCAAATAGTTAACCCCAAACAAAAACAAAATACTATGAAAGTATAAAAATACATTTTTATAGTAAAAATACCAGCAATACATTTTTATACAAAAAAAAATACCAGCAATACATATTTGTAGTAAAATGACCACCAATACATTTTGTCTGTTGTTGAAGGCATACAATTGCATTTAAAATATATTTTGTTGAAGCCATAAAATTGTTCAAAATATTTAGATTTCGTCATTAAATAACCCATAGAGGTCACTAAACATAATTGACCAAATCAAAATCAACATTTTATTAAGATGTTTTGCAGTATCTATTTTAATATCATTTTCTTTAAATATTATCTTAGCTTCAGAAATGTGATATTTTAAAAACGTCTTCCTTTTTTAATAATCAGATTGAATTTGGATATCATGACTGATTTAATATTCCTTTGAGATGATTTATGATGAATAAATTTAACCATTATTTTTTATTTGAACATGTTACCTGTGTAGAAATAAGATTGATTTGTTCACAGATATATATATATATTTTAATTTATTAACTGTTAACTTTAAAAATAAATATATATATACATATATCTATAACTATTTTAATATATTTTATTGTTATACATTATTTATATAGACAGATATTTAAGTAAATGCTCTGTTTATAATAAACAGTATTAACAACATTAACAAGCATTAACTTAAATATTTATGTCTATATAAATAACATATTACAATAAAATATATTAATATATATATATAACTATATAAATAATAATAATAATAATAATAATAATAATAATTATTATTATTATTATTATTATTATTATTATTTCCTTTGATTTCTGGTGTATACTCATTTCTTTCTGGGTCCCGCTCAGAGACCTAAGGTCAGAAATGGCATCATGACATTTTCCACTGACCAATTAAAAAAAAAATACATGAATTCCAGGAATCCCTTCAATGAGTCTATTGGAATCCTTTCCAATCAATCCGAGGGCTCCAACTACAACAGGGATTGTTGATGTTCTCATGTGCCACATTTTTGAGATTTCGATTTCAAGGTAATTGTATTTTAATAGCTTTTTGAAGATTATTATTATTATTATTATTATTATTATTATTATTATTATTATTACAAATACAGCCCGCACCTTATGAAGGGCTTCATCTATGTAAAATATGTGTGACGTTTTTTATTTTTTTCAAACTTTTCAGTGGAAAATGTCATGATGCTTAAGTATCTGGTTGGGACCCGAAAAGAAATGAGCATACACCAGAAATCAAAGGAAATAATAATAATAATGATAATAATAATAATAATAATAATAATAATAATAATAATAATAGTTGTTTTGACTTGAAGTCACATTGCAAATCAGTGTGATTTCTTATTTTCAGCAACTTATCACCCTTCTCTAAAACTCAGTGTCCAAGAGTGCCACAGGTCTTTCAAGCCATTCAAAGATTTTACGGCAAATGATGGAATTTTCTTGATCATTCTTTCAATGTTCAATGTGCATACTATGGTTGTTCTTCCAATGTTGATGAATGTTATTTTTTCATTTGATATTGACAGCACAAGACCATAATATTTACTGTTTCCAAAACTATTGTTTTCTGTTATCTAACTCTTATATTAAATTAATATCAATTCTTTCTTTGATTTTGGTTTCTTGGAGGCATCACACATCAATGTTATTATCAATGTCCTGAGCCAATAATTCCTGCTTTTTTTTTTTCATGAATCCTTTAGCATTAAATGACTTGATGGCAAAATCTTTATAGTGAATTGGAGGGACTTACAAAGTTTTAAAAAAGAAGTTGTCAAGTTTTAAGGGCAGACAACTGGAGAAGTAATTACATTCTCCGCTAATTAACCACAGCGTTTTTAAGTAGCAGGTTTGCTATCGTAATGAATTTTCCTTAAATTTTTTGTACGGTTGTTTTGGTTTTGCTCTTGTGAAAGGAGCGGAATGTCAAAGGGAAAAATTAAAATCATCCAACTGGTTTTCATCTCATAATTTGTAAATACTGTTTAGTTATGTTTATAAGAGCATTGTATTTTCAAAATTCCTTTAAAAGAGCTTTTTTTTGATGCGTGAAAATTAATATTTTGTTTGGGTAACTGCCATTTTACAGCATTTTTGTTATTCTATTCTTTCTTCTTTCATGTTTTTTTTTGTTACTTTTGCTTGGTATAATAAATTATTCTCTCTGTAATTTCCCTGCAGGAAACATTTTAGTTTTATTTCTACAATTACATTTTTTGCTTGTGTTCATATATTCTTGCTATTTCATGTTTTTTTGTCTTTTATTATTATTTATTCAGTGCTATCCTTGCAACTGTAATAATATTTGTGATGTTTCTGTCAAACATTTTATTAATTTGTGTGATTTATGAAAGTGTTTTTCTAAAAGTTAAAAAATATCCTATTTTCGTATCTACAGCCTTATTATGTAGTGGATTAAACCATATTATTTTTATATTTCTATTTTTCTTTTACGATTTTGGAATATATCCTCCTGGGTGTGCCAGTAAAATACAGTTAGGAAATATACAATGCAAATGGGAAATTAAACAAAATGTTATTTTTTATGTTATAAATATACATATATTGTCTTGATTGTGCCAATTTTCTTGCCGCTGTTACAATGTAAACTTGTCCGCTCCGCTAGCAGTGTGCATCAGAACAAAGAGTAGTGAAACAATTTATCTTGTCGGAGGCTTTTAACATAGTACGGCAACAGTGCACTACTGTGTAAAAGTGTGTATGAGTGGATCAAGAAGTTTAGAAATGTCTGGACAAGTGTGACGCATGAAGAAGAAGCAGGATGCCCATCGACCTCCATCACAGACGATAAGATTCAGCAAGCCCGAGAGATGGTAATGGCGAACCGACGAGTTATCATTGATGAGGTAGCTTGCGCTCTGCAGATTCAGATCACTGCTCTTTGTTCATGTATTTGTAATCGTGCATGTGCGTCTGTCTAGTGGGAGTTCTATCTTCACCATTGTGTGGTTGACCGTTACCATTCAATACTCACTTAGACATGCAAGTATCAACACAAACCAACATACACACAGAATTATCTACAGTTTTAAGACATGTAACACGTGTCTGGCTAATGAGAACTGACCCAAACGTAATTGAAAATATCAGTGTTTTCTGTCTTTTTGTCTGTTTTCTCTCACTCTCTGATGAAACTTTAATAAAAGTGAAACATATTAGTTTTATATATGTTTCCTATTTGTTCTTTTATTTTATCATTGTTTGTCACTTAGATGATTTGTGTTACATAGAGATAGATAGATAGATAGATAGATAGATAACAAACAGACTGAGATAGATAGATAGATAGATAGATAACGAACAGACTGAGATAGATAGATAAATAGATAATGAACAGACTGAGATAGATAGATAGATAGATAGATAGATAGATAATGAACAGACTGAGATAGATAGATAGATAGATAGTGTTGGCAAAGGAATCAATATAGTATTGTTTGAGGTATAAAACTACTAGTCCAAATATATAGAGTTGATGACAGTTCTAAGACTGTCACTATCTACAAAACTTCCATCTTATGTTGTTTAATATTTGCTGTATTTATGAGAGAAAACTAACCTGTATCGGAGATAGAGCATTAATAGATATAAACAGTGTGTACATAGGAATCAACACTGAATGGTGACTGTCAATTTTCTGCCTGAAGCACTCTTCACACCAGTGGAGGCTTGGAGATCCCTTGAGACTGATAACTGACAATCTCCAATCAGTGTTGATTTCTATCTATCTATCTATCTATCTATCTCATTCTGTTTCTATCTATCTATCTATCTATCTATCTATGTATCTCAGTGTGGGGAGGTCGTTCTATAAATTTCATATTCACCAACAAAATATGTATATCTGTGTATATGCTAATAAATAAAAGGCTTGTGGGAGGATAAAATGTTATGCCTTTGTTTTCCTCTCAAATATGTGGAATCTGTCGTCTTGGTGTGTACATCCCTGGGGGCTGTCTGACGGATGGAGGATTTTCTCTTGGTGTGCCTGTGGAAGAAGGTGCCAAATTTCCCTGATGATGGACGACACTGGTGATCTGTTGCTTACGTAACAAATTTAAATTGATTTTTTGTTGGATCAGTTCTGCTTTCAGGGTTCGAAGTTCAACTTCTGCTTGATTACGAAGCTTCAAAAGAAAAGAAAAACAAATGTAAATCGCAAATGCCATAATTGCGCTGGATTGTAATTTATTGCAAAATTATTATTACTAGTCAAATAACTGTTCTATGAGCAGAGAAAAACTAAGTTGCCTTAGAAGTTCTCTTACCTCTCTAAAATTTCTGCATAAACAACATTTTCAGCAAGACAACTACAGTGGAACCTCGGTTCATGAATTTAATTCGTTCCTGAAGACCGTTCGTAAACCGAAATGTTCATAAACCGAAACTATTTTTCCAATAGGAATCAATGTAGAGAAATAAAAAGTCACAGTACAATACAGTTGGAAAAGAAAAGCACAACACAACACACAAATGTACATGACACGGAGGTTGACTCAGAAATTATTCCATTCAGGTTAACTCAGTTCGGCTATGTTATTCGAGAACCGGAATTTTGTTTGATAACCAAAGTATTTCATCTTGAATTTTCTGTTCGAAAACTGATTTGTTCGACATGTGAGGCATTCGAGAACAGAGGTTGTACTGTCGTTTTAATAGTTCTTTCTCTCACTCTGCTAAGTCCATTTAGAGCAGACAAGAATAGAAACAGCTGAATATATTTCAAATTTTTATAATAATAATAATAATAATAATAAAAAAATTATAGTTACAAAGATATGGGAACTTAAAATTATGATTATCCCTCTTGTGATAGGGGTACTGGGTATGATAAAGAAGGGTACCGAAAATCATGTGAGTAAAATTCCTGGACACATCAGCATCTCTGAGCTACAAAAGATTACTTTGTGTGGAACTGCACATATCATCCACAAACCCCTCTCCATTGAAATGAAACATCCCAAATATAACTCTCCTCCAGTGCCTCTTTTATTCATAGATGCCAGAAGGGACTTGCTACTTAAGCACTTAAAATTACTCTCTGGCAAGATGATACAACACACATCATCATTATCAAAAAAGAAACAAAAAAACAAAAAACAACAACAACAACAATAATAATAATAATAATAATAAGTTCAGTTATAGTTGGAGCCCTCGGATTCATTGTAAAAGATTCCAATAGACTCATTGAAAGAATCCCTGGTAGCCCATGCCTTAAAGAAATACAAAAAATTGTTCTCACAAGTACAGCCCACACCTTACGAAGGGCTTCATCTATGTAAATTATGTGTGATTTTTTTTTCAAAACTGCTCAGTGAAAATTGTCATGATGCCATTTCTGACCTTAAATCTCTGGTCAGGACCCAGAAAGAAAATAAAACAATCATAATAATAATAAATTGGATGCCAAGACCAGAAAAATGTTTACCCAAATGAGGATGCACCACCCGAAATCAGATGATGATAGTCTGTATATACCAAGAGCTTTAGGAGGCCGAGGTCTAATCCAACTTGAACTAACACTAAAAACTACAACAATCAGATTGGAAGCATACTTCACAAAATCCAATGAACCTCACCTACAAACAATAAAATACTAAATCCACCCCATCAACAAAGAAGCTACACTCTTCAAAAAACAGCTTAATATACCTGAAACTCTACCAACAAAAAACAAATCGAATACCATCTACCCTAAACAAGCAAAATAGAAAGCAAAACAACTTGTCCATATGAAATTACAAAAAAAACTGGGAGGACAAGGCGTTGCATGGCAAATATCTAAAAAGAATGAAAGAAGCAGATGTGAACCAACAGAAGATCCATCAATGGCTGAGGAGCACCAGATTGAAAGCTGAGACAGAAGGCCTAATTATTGCAGCTCAGGACCAAAGCCTCACAACCAGATCCAATCACTGTCACATAATCAAGGCTGGAACTAACCTGAAATTTAGGATCTGTGGAAAATATGATGAAACAATCAACCATATTATCTCATGATGTCCGAAACTAGCAGAAATTGAATATATCCACAGACATAACAAGGTAGCGACATCTATACACTGGAAGATATTTTGCCTTCTTTTTAGGTTCTTTGCTACTGCAGTAGATGGATTATGGTTCACTTTCTCTTCTTCATCCACTTGAAATTTATTATTATTATTATTATTATTATGATGGTGATGATGATGATTCAGGCAAAAATATGATTTGGTATATGTCATAGTAAATTAAAATTAGAGACCTATATAGAAATTTGGAAACAGTTGTATCCATCCAAATAGGTTGGAACTGGAATATTTTGTGTGATGTCATAGCGGTTAAATATCACATCAACTGCTCCTAGAAACCATTGCATAAAACAAATGTCTTCATTAGTATCTATGATGGATTTGGGATCATTTCCAGATACCCCTAATATCAGATTAAAAAGATACAAGGCAAAGAATTTTCTTGCGAGGTATATCGTCAGCCACTTCCTGACAACATACCTTGCATACTTCTGTACTTAAACCAAAGAGATTTTTTTTTCGATAGCTAAATGAAAACAAGAGGTGTACCTTAGTGTGGATTAATGGTTAGTGAACTAGTATGGTTGACCATTAGTTGTGGTTTTGATTCCTACTGGAATCCACATACTTGTGGCCTCGTGTGAAATTCAAGCTAAACTTGATAAAAAAACAGTTTAAGTTTGAGACCACTCTGGACTCATAAAAGCATCTTTTTTTTATCGTTATCAGTTTAAGCAAAGTTATCTCCCTTAGAACATGACCATTTCAGCTTCTCTCGAATTAACAAATTGCTTTTATGTTCAACTAAAAAACTGAATTTTAAATGTTAACTGATGATCAAGCTTAACAAAATTGCGAATTATTTCAGAAAATGGAAATTAAATTTCAAATTCTTTTGTCATAATGATTTTTTCTTACTACTGTTCATCCAATACAAGACCCAAGAGCCACTCTAGGTAGAGGATTGCTGAATGAAGATGTTGAAAGAGCATATAAAGAGAGAGGAAGTGTTGCATAGTATGATGAGATGTAGGATAAATAATGGTTGATTCTCAACTTGAAGAGGTTAAGAGTGTAGTGATCAGAGAAGCATCCACTTGGGAGTTCATTCTTCAATGCAATAGTTTTCAGAAAGAAGTTGTCTGAGTGGTACTTCCTCCTTGTTAATGGAATATGAAGTGAATTAGGATAATTTGATTGTGCGTGCGTGGCATGGCGGGTTCTAGCTGTGATTGGAGGAAATAATGAATGGAATTTACCTAAACATCTGCCATGAAAATAGTAGTAAAGTTGCAAGAGGCCTGTAATGTTTTGTCTGTGGGAAAGAGGTTGTAGGCTGGAAAAAAATTCATCACCTACAAGGCCGTGTAAGCGCTTTTGAACCCCCATCAGGACTGGAGAATGAGGATTGGGCAGCTCCAGTCCAGACATGGCAGCAATAACCTATTTTTCGTCTGATCTGGCCCTTGTAAAGATATAGAGCAGGGGAGGTAGAGTCAGGTACCTTCTGGAGAGGGACAGCAAACCAAACATTTTTTCCAATGTCTTTAGTTATTGGTCATATAAGTTCCACATGAGGTCTGGTGTGAACTTGTTATGGTAATTTACCCATGCCTGCATGAACTCTTCTAGCTATAAATAGGAGCAGGTACTGTCTTTTTAGGAGGAAAGTTTCCAGCAGTTAGCTATGACAGTCGGACCGAACATTCATGCTGTAACGCTCTCGTTTGTATATGTTTGTATTACTGTTTCTGTTAATATACTTGTTTAACTCAATTCCTCTTTAAGTGTCTTTATTTCTGGCCCTAACAAGGCCACAAGAGAACTTGAGTTCCAATAGCCAGGGAGGGAGTCTAATTGAGAGTATAGCTATTTATCATGAGTGGAAAAAATTTGGTGTCTGCTCTGTGGTGATGAAATATTAGTTTGTTTTTCTTTCGTAACTCTGGTTAAAACAACTACAAATGCATTTAACATAGAATTTCATTTTAAATTCCAGAAAAATTTTGGTCAAGAAAAATAAAGGGGTGCTACTATAGCGTGAGATCTACCTCAATATGTCGTGCCCTTCCCCTCATGTGGTCATTACGTCAGGTGTGGTCTAACCTGGATCAGGCCAGGTGTGGTCTAACCTGGATCAGGTTAGGTGTGGTCTAACATGGATCAGGTCAGGTGTGGTCTAACATGGATATTTATATCTGTCTCACATTTTCTAAACACGTGAAACGGGAGGTAGATCTCACGCTATATTAGCACCAATAAAGGTATATGCTTTGTCAAGTTCCTAAAATAAGATTTTCTCTATATTTTCAGTCTTGTAATGAATATTTAGATATATTTCTTTCTTGAGAAATGTGGCAAAGATATAATTTGATGAGTGTTTATCCAAATTTTAAATTGTCAAAGTTATGGTTGATATTTTTAGCACGTCATTCGTTCATTTTTTAACCTTTTTTTAATTGGGCTAAATTCCTTAAGGGACAAAACATTCATAATCACAAGATCATTTTTCTGCAAAATTGACAAAATCAAATTCTTTTTATAAATTCTTTTCTGACTTACTTTCAATTCTGCAGTCAATTTCATCTTGGCATTTTCCACACGTTGATGGAGATCATCGGTCGCATGTTTCAAGCGGGTCGCTTGTATTAGAATGTTATTCTGAAAGGAAAGCGATCCATTTGGTATATTTATTCAAAGCTGTTTAGTTCATATGCCTTTCCCATAAATATTTCCATAGAAATTTTTCTGATGAGCTTTCCTTTTTGAAATTAACGAATTTAAATGCAGTATTAGATTGGCGGCAAGGTCTCATCATTTTACAGTTGAAATGGTGAAATGTAACTATAGATACTATTTTATTTATCAATCTACCATTCATCTATGCTTTGAATATTGCTGCCATATCTGGTCTGTTGCTACCACTATGCATTTAGAGTTTCTTGATAAAATCCACAGAAGAAACTGCAATGTTATTGGTGCTCATCTAACATCTCCGCTTCAGTCATTTTCCCACTGCCGTAATGTAACTTCCCTTAGCCTTTTTTATAAATACTTTCATGACAATTATTCTGATGATGTTTCCTATGTAGTGTCTAGACTTTATCAATTTAAGCACATTACTAGATCGGCAGCAGATGTCTAGATGGAACCGTAAGTTCTATGCTAACAGTTTCTTCTTTCACACTTCTCACATGTGGAACTCTCTTCTGGCTTCTTGCTTTTCACTCAACTTTGATCTTCAAAAATTTAAATGCAATGTCAATCGTTATCTTTGTTTTTTAAATCCCTGTCCTTTTATTGCTCTCTTTCCTTAATAAAGTTTTTCTTTTTTTCATATTCTTTCACACTCAGTGACCTGTTGCATCTTAGTAGCTTTATCGACTTGCTTGGGTTGAAATGATGTTTCGAGATGGGGAGTTTGACATGATGTAATGGTTAGCAAGCTTGTCTCGCTAAATAAATTACAACTGAATATTGAGTTCACTCATTACTGGAAGCAAAATAGTTTCTGCCTTGTGCCACACCTAAGCTACTCTTAGAAAATCTACTCTTGTGCTACTCTTAGAAAATCGTCTTAAAAGTTTCAAGATGTCATTCATCAAGAATATCATCTAAATATATAGATACAAATAAGTATTTTGAACTATATTTTATTGATAATAATAATTATTTTTATTGATAATAATAATTATTACTTGACATATCTATTGAACTTTCTTATTGATAAAATTAAATAATTTTACATATACGTGTATTATTATTATAATTATTATAATTATTATTATTATTATTATTGTATCTGTCGACCATAGTCAGGATCATCGTGTCAATGTGAATGATTCTTTCCTTAGTGGCATTGTATGTGCTTTGCCAGGGCTACATATAGTTTTGAATTCAGAGTTTTCCTTGTCCGAGAGTAGCTGCTAGCCAAGATGGGTGGGGTAGATGAGTTAGAGCCATGCCTTTCCCAAGAATGTAAGTGTATGTAATGAACTTGAATGGAATTCAGATTTTTGTATCTGTAATAGAGATATTTCATAACCTAGTTTAGACAGGCACAAGGCTTAATTTGCAAAATAGTGCTCAAAAATACTGGGTTTTCAAAGTCCCCCATATTACAGCATATCGTTCATATATATATATATATATATACACACACACACAAACTCAGTCCATACTGTGGCTGATAAAACAGATGACTGATATCTTCATCTGCTGAAATAGGCTATTTTCTATATGAGGTGATTTTGGATTTTATCGTTTATTAATTATTTGCTCTGTAATAATAAATACATTGAGCTCTCTTTGTGGATCACTTTTAATATTTTATATTACTAGGATCCACTTGGATTATATACTACCGAATTTGTTACCTTTACTATATATACATATATATGTATACATAAATACACAATTATATGAACAAATATAGTTTTAGAAATGCTATATTTATGTGATAAAGTGCTCAATATCAGAGATAGAGCATATATAAATATAAAAGTAAACAATGAAGTCAACACTCAGACTGTTTCATTATAAACACAATGCATTTAGCATGAAACAGTCTGTCGCCTCTGAGTGTTGACTTCAATGTTCACTTTTATATATATATATATATATAAAAGTGAACATATATATATATATATATATATATATATATATATATATATATATATATTTAAAGATCATAAACTAAATATTACCACTACCACAAATTCTTCTTGTCATCCACAGACAGACTGTTTTGCTGTATCACAGCTCATCAGTGTGGCTAGATGTTCAGTTGCCTCTAGCTAGGATTGAAACCCGGCTGTATTGGTGTCAGTCGGAGAATCTACCCATAAGCTGTTATATATGTATTATAAATTTACTAATTTAAAAATATGGTGGAAAGCGATAGAATAGCAATGGAACCATATTTTTAAATTAGTAAAGTTATAATTTTTATGCTCTACAGAATTGTATTGAGCACTGTTTTTTTTGAATAATTAGTAAGAATACTGGATTATAAATCTTACTGTTCTTTCTCATTATTGTTATATATATATATATATATATATATATATATATATATATATATATATATATATATATATATATGCATGTTTGTGTGTAAGGTACAAGTCCAGGTGACTGAAGGCTTGAGCATATTGACCTCTAAGGTTGTTGAGCAAACATAAATGTGACTGAGGAAGTGTTTCAAACAGTGATTAGCTAGCTATCCTAACAGACATGGGTACTTGGAAATGAGCAGCCAATCATCTAAATTTGATATATTGGTTAAGTGAACTCTGTGTGCGATATCTCCAGTGCTGAACTGTAAAGTATGCAGAGCTAAAAGGTGGTACCTCAAAAAATGGGGAGATAGATTCATTTCCTGTCAAGATGTATATTTTTTTCATTTTTCTTTTGATGTTCTAGGCTGATAGATGTTCATTTCACCATTTGTAAATAAACATTGTGTCTACTGAAGCATATATTAGCACTGAAATTATATTTATAGTAAAAAGAAATATATATATATATATATATATATGTATATATTTAAACATTAAATATAACAAACAATGAGTGTCTGTTATGTCTGATCATGAGCTGTTCTAATGTTTAAATGTTTGCTTTAATTTCTGGTGAAAATAAAAACAAAAATTGTCCAACATTTGGATATTTTTTTATTAAGTTGGTCGTAAGGTTTCGGCTCACATGAGCCTTCCTCAGAGTGGTTATATGGATATTGAAACAAAGATATCAACCATCAAATCTGATATTTTGTTATTTTGACATAGAAAATTGCTATGCGACAATAACAGTCACAGAGTAGCAGACATAGATCGTAAGTTCAAGATGAAGTTATATGACATCATACCATGTGACAGACCAAAGTATTACAACAGAACCAATGTCTAAATGCAATGTAATGTGTTGTGACTAGTTTGAAATGTAATTCTGTTAAGTGTGGGTTGCTTCGTTTTTATGTAGATGGCCTTCAATATCTGAAGGTTCTTTTTACTGTGTGTATGTGTATTATTGTGTTATTAACTAATATCTGTCTAATATTATTATATATAAAATGAGAGTAACTGGCTATTTATATAAATCTCTGACTGATACCAATTCAGTTGGGCTTCGATTCTGGCTTGAAGCACGATAGCATTGGGGTAAAATCTCTGTCTGATACCAAATTGGTCAGATTTTGATCCCAGCTTGAAGCAATTAGACATCTAGCCACACTGAAGATCTGTGATACAGTGAAACAGTCTGTCTGTGGATGACAATATATATATATATATATATATATATATATATATAGATAGATAGATATGATATAACAAATTAATGATAATATTATTATTAATAGTTAATTACAGTAATATTGTATACTTTTATATATCAACAAAAACTATTTAGAAAAATATGACAAACTGTAAGGTTTGTTTGTGATGCATTTCACTCATTAGGATTTCACCAGACTGGGCTTTATTGATGTTGTCACGTCAACACATGCACATGAAACAAGAGATGCAGTTAGTTTCAAAATTTTTGAAAGAATATATATATATATATATATATATATATTTATGGGGAAATTGTATGACAAAGTAAAAAAAATTACTTGTGATGTGTTTCATCCTTCAGGACATCATCAGATTAAAAATAAAAATACATATCATTATCTCATATATATATATATTTTTATCATCCACAGACAGACTGTTTCGCTGTTTCACAGCTCATCAGTGTGGCTAGACGCCCGGTTGCCTCTAGCTAGGATCGAAACCCGACTGAATTTGCGTCAGTCTGAACTTCTCCCACTAAGCCGTCAGCGTACGGTGCGGGATGAAGGTGAATTTTAGCGTGTTTATTTTTAGATTCGGATAAACACACAGTGACTGAGAGTGACTCAATTCTGTCGAAGAGTCATATATATATATATGTCTCATATATATATATATATGAGATAACAATATATCTTTTTACATATCAAGAATAATATTGGGAAAAATGTATGACAAAGTGGGAAAAGTTTTCTTGTAATGTGTTTCATCCTTTAGGATTTCATTGGACTAAATTTGTTTTGTTGGTGACAACACATGTGCAAGAACGAGGAATATTGTGAATTTTAAACTAAAATTTTTTTTTAATCTCGTCAATTTCATTTAGATTCTTTTTCTTTTTCTTTCCATCACTTTTGTAAGTAGGAATTCCACACTGTGATAATAGAAGATCTGCCAGGAATGGTAAAATGTTGGAAGAGCCACGGCACAAATTTACTGTAGATGGTCTTGTGATTAAGGAACTCTCTAAACATTTATGTCAAAGTGAATTGTTTTTTCGTTTGATCAGAGTTAATGACGTCAAAAGGGACATTTTACAAAATAATACGTCAAATACATTGGTTGCCCACCATAATGAGGCTGATGACAATATTTATATAGAAAAATGCTCCTCTGATCAAAGATTAAAGATTGCAGCCACTATATATATATATATATATATATATATATATATATATGTATATATTCACAATATAAAGAATTGATAATTGACAACACAACTATCCTACACCATGAAGACAACAAATCTAGATTACAAATACTAGAAGCAATTTATATTAAAATATTCAAGCTGGCACTGAACAGAATCAACTCTGAATACTGTAGTAATGTTCTGAAATGCCTTTAAAGGAACATTTTTTTATGCTTTAATGTGCATGTGACCATGACATTATAACATAGAAGAAAAAATTCCGTAATGGATAATTTTTTCACGTACTAATGAAAGCTCAGCACATGGTCAACCATTTTGCATTTAAAAGCATAATGAAAAAAATTACGGTAATGGAAAACAACGCACATTTTTTATATAAATACTTATACTAATGAACAACATATAGTTTTGTACCACTTGCACCCTTGAAGATGGTCTTCGATAAAGATCAAAAGTACTTGGGAAATGAAAATAAAAGAAATTTAAACAGCCATAGCACATTTCTCTCATCCTTTAACATCAATACACAGAAGGTTATTTGTTAGTATGAATGTATTTTATTATTTTACTAAAAATTAGCAGACAAAATGTCTGTAATTTATTCAATCAGACATGTCTAAATATATATATATATATATATATATATATATATATATATATATATATATATATATAAAACTCAGTATAAAAAAATCAAGCTTCAAATACATTAGTATATATATATATATATATATATATATATATATATATATACTAATGTATTTGAAGCTTGATTTTTTGATACTGAGTTTTTAAATTTTAAAAGAGACTCACTAACCAAGCAATTAGAATGGATTTACAATTTTGTGAATATGTGATTTTGGAACAATAAGTATGTAGTCTGATACATATATTAGTTGAATTTTGATCTGAAACTTTCATTGTTTAATGTTTGTTCAATGATTACCATATTTTCTGGTTTACAAGTCACACTTTTTTTCCTAAAAAATACCCTGAAAAATATGTGTGCATCTTCCAAGATGAATGTAAGGCAACGCCCAGGCTCAAGTAAGATTGGATGGCTTGACTGATAGGGACGTGGATTTGTACGTTGAGTCATTTACACTATAATGTTAGCTGTCTATCTAGTTCAGCCTTTTAAATAAGTAACCTCAGTACTTAGCTGTTACAAGTATTTTCAAGACTATAAACCTTCCTGGAGCCGAGCCACAAGCTTAAACTTGTTCTGTTTACTAGCAATGGCAGGAGCCTTTCTGCTCTAGACTAGTATGTCATTGCCATACAAACAGAATCGGATGAGTGATTAATGTAAACAATATATGGTGCCACTATGTGAGGGACACATGGTGAATATGTTGTTGTATGAGAATGACTTTTTTTCTTAGAAATATCTTTCCAATATTAGGGTGCAGCTTCCAAGCCACAGCATCTTGTAAGTTGGAAAATATGGTAATATTTTACCTACTAAATTTTATGCATTGATAAAAAATGAGTTTTGTTGAAAAATAAATATTTCTTTTGCAAAGTTATTTTTTTTTTACATCAGTAGGTTATGAACTTATTGATTTCTTACATGGAGAAGAAAAATATGTATACATATATGTGTGTGTGTGTATATATATATATATATATATATACATATATATATATATATATATCTTTAATATCAAATGTTTAAATTAAATTTTAATAATTGCTAAACTTGATTTAATTAATTATATTAATGCAATTAAATTTAAATATTTGATATTTATTTAATAGTTTATATACATTTAATATTTAATATTTAAATTACATTTAAATATTCAATTGAATTAATGCACGTAGAACAAGAACAATCTATCCCAGTGGACTAAATAAAAGTTTTGGTTTGAAATTCCAATGTTTAACACCTGAAGAAGGCTGGAGTGTACAATGGCCGAAACATTATGAATATGACAATAAAGATGAGGACAACAGTCCAAACAATGTAAATAGTGTAAATAATGTAATTAAATTTGATAATATTTAATTTTTATTTAATAGCTATATATTTTTAATATTTAAACTAAGTTTGAATTAATTAATGTAATTCAATTAAAATATTTAATATAAATTTTCTTTTTACGCTGACTAAAATGACATGAATTGCTTTAGTATCTTTCTATTGGAAAATAGATTTTTGAATTTTAAGTTTGGATTTAAAATCTCGTTTCATTCCCAAATCAGCTTTGAGTGAAAATTCTCAGTTCATCCTTGTGAAAAAATGGCTGACCTTTTCCGAGGGTTTCTTTGTTGAAACTCTGGCTGGTTTTTCTTTTGGAGGATCCAAAGATGCTATGAATTTTCGGTGCATGCTTTCTAGTTCCTGACGTAATTTATTACACTGATCTTCAAGTGGAGTCGTTTTCTTCTTCTCTTCATAGTATTTCTTCTTCCAGATATCTCGGGCTGACGAGGTGAGAAAAACAAGGAACAAAGATATGATACATATTTTGAAAAATATTCTTATATGATTTTTATATATATTTTGACTTGAGTGCCATCTTTCAACATGTATGTGATGTGTTTAACATTAACAAAAACTGTATTTAACCAAAAATTGGCAATTAGGATAATTTAAAAAAATATTCTTTCAATATATGGCTGCTTTTACTGCAATAATTTTTTTTTTCTATCTTTGTTAAAATGCTAAACATAAGATTGAAATTTTAGCATCTCTACTTATTTTCCATATGAGCTTTTAACATTATTGTTTATATATATATATATATATTTATATATATATACAGTGTAACCCGGATATAAGAGACCCTGATATAAGAGAAACCCGGATATAAGATAGATTTTCTCTGGTCCCAAATTAGAGCCTGTGTTAATAAACAAAAAAGACCAAACCCGGATATAAGAGAAACCCGGATATAAGAGAAACCCGAATATAAGATACTTCTTCTCCGGTTCCGACAACTCTTTTATATCCGGGTTACACTGTATATATATTACAGTGTAACCCGGATATAAGAGACCCGGATATAAGATAAACCCGGATATAAGAGAGATTTTCTCTGGTCCCAAATTAGAGCCATACTTACCTAAACAAAATAGACCAAACCCGGATATAAGAGAAGCCCGGATATAAGAGAAGCCCGGATATAAGAGACCTCGTCTCCGGCCCTTACAACTCTCTTATATCCGGGTTACACTGTATATATATATATATGAATAAAGGCAAAAGAAAAACTTACCTGAGCTGATGTGTTTTGTACTCTGTGGGACTTTATCATGGCAAATGCAAGGAGTTTATTTTGTAACAAGTATTTATATATAAGTGTAAAAATGTTATTTGTTTTTTAAAATTTTTAAATTTAAGAACATTCATAAATCTGGCCAACCTTGTAGTATGAAAGATTCAATTAGAAAATAACAGTAACTGACTAATTACTGAAATGAAATAAAAATGATTGTTAAGATTCAAGTCTTGTGTTATCATTGAATCATCCTAATGACTTCATTACACTCCCTAGGGTCCTTTACGACTCTGTTCCATCGCTGATTGTCATGCACAACTGCATAAAAAACATATTTGCATTTACCTTATTAAAGTTCTTACTTTCTTTAAAAGACAAACAAACCATCAAAATTTACCATGATTTCTTTTATTCTGTGACCTTGCTTGAAGAACTTTGGCACGTTTTACTAATTCTTCCCTCTGTCGTTCTTTTGCACGTCTTTGTTCTCGAATAGCTTCCAATTCTTGCAAGAGTCGTTCGCCTGTTTTTGTTGGGAAAATATATAAGAAAAGAGTCTAGAAAATATAAGTATTTGACTTTTTCTTTTAATCAAGGAAAATAAACTCCATAATTTGGGATTTATCTGTGAAACCCTTCGAATTGAATCTAACACAAGGTCAAATTCAAAATGGGGACCTATGCATACATGGGCTAAAGAGAAAAATTACTCTAGTCTCTTTGGTACTTCCCATTTTGGGGACACTGCTTGCTCCTGAGTGAACGGTATTGCCTGGGATTGAGCTTACATTAACAATTATAAAATGTTAAAAAATCTAGGTTTTGAGGATTTTCTGTGTGACTACATGAATACAGTATGGCACAAGGTCAAGTTTAAAGTGGGATACTATATGTACATGGGTAAAGGTAAAAAATTACTAAAGTCCCATCGACACTTCTCCTTTTGGAGATTTCAGGCATTAGGTATAACCTTGACTGCAAGTCAAAGAAGAGGAATTGTCCTGATTCTAATAAGTGAGGGTGGGTATGTTTTGAGGAGAAAATAAAAGGCCTAAATAATTATTGTAGTATCATACCTACGGACGATAATGGGTATGTCCCCATTCACATAAAAACAGTAGTAAATACTGTATGTTGGTCTGCAGATGGAGATTCTTCTCCAACTGTGCTGGTCAAACTCTCTGTCTCCAGGCAGAGAGGATCCCCAGGTGAGGCTATGTCGAAGAGCAGAATCTCGTCTTGGAAAACAGCTACCCGACCCCATTTTATATGGGGTCTATGGGGATTTTTTGGCCAAGCTTATGGGCTTGGATACCCAACATTAAATTCGGCCTTGTGCCACATCTGACCATGTGAAGCTGTTGGTAGATATCCTGGAGTTGGAGATTCATTGTGGAATTCACTTGACTCACTTCTAGCACTTCTTCTATGCACCACTGGCAAATCTTACATGTGTTGTTTGTGTCCGAAGTATTATCATTCATTACCAACCTTTGTTGTGATTATTCTATTCAGTAACCTTCCCGAGATTACAACAATTATCATTATCTATCGTCAGTGGCAATAAAAAATGGCCAGAATGTGGCTAACACTAAACCATAATATGTCCCTGAGGTTGCCCACTGGAAATATATGCAGGGACAACACTCCATGCATGGCATGGCACTACACATAGCCCAGTATTATACGACTGTTGATCAAAGCAACCTCTCTAAGTTGAGACATTTTATTATCAGTTGAAGGCAACAACCACCCTCTTTTATATAAGTTTCATTAAAGGTGACTAACGATGTACTGTAATTAAGCTTTTTTTGTTATTTTCCTTGTGTTCATATACTTGTTTTGTAAAGTGTACAAAAATTGTTCAAATGTTCTATATATTTGAGTGCTTTCGGCTATTCTATTAGGCATTATCAAGGATTTTTTCCTTTTTTATTTTTAACTGAATCTGTAGATATTTTTATATGTTTCTATTGTGATAGTAATATTTTATTATTTTGCAAACATAGCAGGTTGTGGCTGTATTCATAGTTGACGTTATGAGTTGACGTTATGAGTTGATGTTATGAGTGTTGGCATTATTTTTATTAGCGCTTTCATTATTTTTAGTCTTTTTTACATGTGGATGAGGTTATTATACTTGTATTTTCTACAAGTATGTTGTGGAGGTAGTTTAGTAGGTTTCCACATCTGTTTAAATGAGTCGTAATTGAGCTATGGTCAGGCAGTTTTTATACACTTTATATTCAGTCTTTAATAAAACTTATGGCTATGAAAATGATTGAATGCATTCTTTTAAAGTGACATTTTCTGTCCAACACTAATTCCAAAAGATTCACTGGAATGACAATAATCAAAATGCTGAAACTGAATAAAGTAAACAAGAAGGGTAATTAAGGAGCCACAACTAAAATAAGTTTATTGCTTAAAAACAAGCAAATTAGTGTACATACACACATATATATATATATATATATATATATATATATATATATATATATATATATATATAAAATTAACAAATCGGATATTTCAGAAAGCCAGTTTTCTGAAGTCTTCAATTTGTTAATTAATTATCACTTGCTCTGTTATTACATTGAGCTCTCGAGATTTATATCCTCCCTGGAATTATTAATACAGATTACCAATTAACTTTATCTTATCATATTATATATATATATATATATATATATATATATATATATATATATATATATATATATATATATATATATAGAATTAGGACTCAAGATAAACCTTTACAAATCAGAAACTATGATCTGGAATTGTAATGAAAGCAGTGGTAGCACCTACCCTTAATCCATCATAGAAATTCAGGATGTAGAATTAGTAAATAATAAACACTTCAAATACATCTGTATATTGATCAGTTATAACAAATTTAGTATTGGAGACAAGGAAATTGACACAGAATAGACTGTGCCAGGGGTAGTTTCAGCCAACTCCACAAATTGATATAAACCTAAGAATATGAGTCATTTTCTTAAATAGTTTTATCAGATCAAGACTTTCATATGGATGTCATTAATGACACCAAGCACATTCAGAAATATCTAAACTCTCAGTTGTATACACTGCTTTCTCAGGTCTTAGTGAGGACCATTCGTCTTCAAACCTCTTGGATTGGCACTACAGAGAATGACAAAGAATAGAAACCACATCACTTGAGAACTAAAATGGAGAGCACATGTAACTCAAAGAGAAAATAATGCTATAATGAAGATGCTGACTTTCCGCACTACCTTAAACAAAAGGTTAGGAAGGAAACTGCCATTACTGCTAGAAAGAGCGATAACAGTTATTGGACTTGATAAACCTAATTTTCTAAAAAATTGGTTTAAAAGAGATTCTATAAATTTCAACTGACAGTCATGTTAACCGTTTGGTCAAAGGATGCCAAATGTTTCCGTCTAAGGGTATGGTTAATCATATCATTATCATTACTCTTTTGTTCAGATTTGTATGGCATGTGCGGAAATTATCTAATGAGCATTTTCTTGGCAATGAATAATCAAGGTTCATACAATATTTATTTGTTAAAGGCTATCTTAATATAGTATGAAGAGAAGGGTATCGAATACTGGACATCCATTGTTTTTCTCCACGGAATCCATCATTATCCATTTCCTTTGTTCAACCCAACCATTGCCTCATTTCTAACTATGTCATGAGATTCATCTAATGAATGAATCTGTAAAGAAATCAAAACAAAATGTGTTTATGTCAATCTTCTTAGTGATGGGTTACTGACAATGCAGAATGCACTCTCTTGGCTGACATGACAACCAATTTAGGAAAAGGAAAATTCTGAATTCAAGAATTGAAGGAGAATATGCTCTGTCAGGCTAACTTGTCCTAGATACACCCATGCCGTGCTTCTATAGCCCTAGTGAATACAGGACTTGGTACATGATATGATTTACAGACACCATTGTTTCAAATTATCGACAGACATCATTGCTTCAAATTGTTTACTCGTCATTGTTTCAAACTATTTACAGAGATCATTGTTTTAAATTATCATAACATCATTGTTTCATTTTTTTTACAGTCATTATTGTTTGAAATTTCTTTTACAGATATCATTGTTTCAAATTATTAAAAGGCATCATTGTTTCAAACTATTTACAGACATCATTGTTTCAAATTTTTAATAGACATCATTGTTTGAATATTTTTACAGATATCATTGTTGCAAATTATTAACTGACATATTCAAATAATTTGCAGAAATCATTGTTTCAAATTGTTTAGAAATATTCTTATTTCAAATTATTTCTCCAATGTCCTGAAAGTCTCAGATAAACAGTTAATCAAAATGAAGGAAATCAAAATGAAAGAAGTCAACATGAAAGAAGTCAAAATGAAAAATAAAAATAAAAGAAATGATGAAGAGGAAACGGAAGCCATACTTTCTTCCTTTCTTTTGTTTTTTGTAACTTCCAGTTCTTTTGTTTCTGTGTTATTCTGAAAGGAAAAAAAATGCAAAAAATGTCAAAGATTTGTTTAAAGGGGAATTAAAAATAAAGTTCAAGTTACTGGTGCCATTCGAAAATAGATAAAGTTTTCAGTAATATGGAAAGAAGAAAGTTATTTCTAAAATATCGAAAAAGAAAGCAAAAGATTCTGGTTAACTGTGGCACAATGGAATCAAAGCAGATTGACAACTCTTGTTAGGTAAAGTAACAAAAATAAAATTTCAAATTAAATATAGATACATACATTTTCAGTTTGAGTAGAATATATATAGCAAAACAAATAAAATAATCTTTCCCACTTACTTAAATAACATATTTACTATTTAAAAAACTATAGCAATTCAATAAATTTATCGACAAAACATCTGAAAAAAACATTTAATATTTATCATAAGTATGACAAACATATGACATAGATATGACATAGATATGACATAGATATGAAATAAATATGACAAAGATATGACATAAATATGACAAAGATATGACATAGATATGACATAAATACGACATAATATGGCAAAGATATGACATAGATATGACAAAGATATGACAGATCTGACAAAAATATGACAAATATATGGCATAATATGATGTAAATATGGCAAAGATATGACATAGATATTACATAAATATGACATAAATATGACAAAGATATGACATAGATATGACAATGGCAACGATATGATATAGATATGACAAAGATATGACATAGATATGACATAAATATAACATAGATATGACATAAATATGACAAAGATATGACATAGATATGACATAAATATGACAAAGATATGACAGATCTGACATAAATATGACAAATATATGGCATAATATGACGTAAATATGACAAAGATATGACATAAATATGACATACATATGACAAATATGACAAAGATATGACATAGATATGACATAAATATGACATAAATATGACAAAGATATGACAGATCTGACATATATATGACAAATATATGGCATAATATGATGTAAATATGGCAAAGATATGACATAGATATGACAAAGATATGACATAGATATGACATAAATATGACATACATATGACAAATATGACAAAGATATGACATAGATATGACATATATATGACATAAATATGACAAAGATATGACAGATCTGACATATATATGACAAATATATGGCATAATATGATGTAAATATGGCAAAGATATGACATAGATATGACAAAGATATGACATAGATATGACATAAATATGACAAAGATATGACATAGATATGACATAAATATGACATAAATATGACAAAGATATGACATAGATATGACATAAATATGGCAAAGATATGACATAGATATGACAAAGATATGACAGATCTGACAAATATATGGCATAATATGATGTAAATATGGCAAAGATATGACATAGATATTACATAAATATGACATAAATATGACAAAGATATGACATAGATATAACATAAATATAACATAGATATGACATAAATATGACAAAGATATGACATAGATATGACATGAATATGACAAAGATATGACAGATCTGACATAAATATGACAAATATATGGCATAATATGACGTAAATATGACAAAGATATGACATAAATATGACATAGATATGACAAAGATATGACAAAGATATGACATAGATATGACATAAATATGACATAATAATGACAAAGATATGACAGATCTGACATATATATGACAAATATATGGCATAATATGATGTAAATATGGCAACGATATGACATAGATATGACAAAGATATGACATAGATATGACATAAATATGACAAAGATATGACATAAATATGACAAATATATGGCATATGATGTAAATATGGCAAAGATATGACATAGATATGACAAAGATATGACATAGATATGACATAGATATAATAAGATGATGAAATACTCTAATATTAAATAGTTTGAAATATTTATTAAGTTTATTTTGCCATAATTTCTTAAGTGATTGTGCATCAACAAGATCAGTTTTGATATGTCATAAAAATAATGGCGTGTCTTCATTAAATACTTGCATAATGCGATGTCATAACTCATCAGCATGCTTCTTTGCTTCCTGTCTAATCACATAATTTTGAGTATGCAAACTTTTGTGCACTTTAAATGGCACATATAGACATACCTATACTCTAAGTGGTTTCTCATAACAAATCCGCAATGACCGAGAAGAAAGTCACTTTGGTTGGATCCTACTGGCCCCATTAAGAGGGCTGTTGTTTTGAAGTCAACCATAGTCAGGATCATCGAGTCACTGCAAATGATCCTTTCCTCAGCTACATAGCATGTGCTTTGTCAGGGCTATATGCAAATCAAAAAACTTACAGTACTTGGTATTCCCAAGTGGTCACCCATCTAAGTACTGACCAGGCTTGGCATTGCTTAACTTCAGTGATCGGATGAGAACTGGTGTGTTCAATGTGAAATGGCTGTAAGCTAAAATAAGTGAAGAAAATTATAACTATAAATGATTTGTTTAGGCTAAAAATATTTATATCTTGATTGATCATTGGCTCAATTAAGCAGCTTGGTCGTTGAAAATTATTAGAGTTATACTTGAATGGTTTTGGCTCAAATAAAAGTATACCTTGATTTATCAGTGGCCCAATTAACTAGAATCTGCTAAGATATAAATATCTGCTTCATACAATAATTTGATTAGTGTCGTCATTTTGATCAGAATATTGAAGCGTGTTGATTAAAAGAAATTGAAATTTTCTGAAGATGATGAAAATAGATATTGAAATATTAAAGTAACAGAATAGATCTAAAGGAATTCACAATCAGAAGCCTCAATCAGAATCAGCAATGGAATTTTAAAAATAGTTCACATTTGGCTTAGATTTTAGGCAAAGAGTTATATTTCTTATGGCAAACAATTGCTAACCTGAAATAAAGAGCCTATAAGAATTACCATATTTGATGTCCCACAAACCAGCCCCTCATTTATTTTAACTTGAAAGACCCATGAAAATTTCTGTTTTTGCATTTAAATTTTCTGATGAATCTTAATTCTTAAGTTAGTGATTCAGTAAGCTCATGGTGAGTTTTTCAACAATAAAATATCCTTAGAAACTCCTCTATTGTATTGTGTAAATATTTGAGCTTAACAACTTTAACAAAATATTGCAATAACAATCATAAGAAGTAAGGGGGTACAAATGAAAAAAAAAATTGAAATTAACAACTTTTCCCATTTCACTGAAACAGACATTAAACAATTCTATCTTTCTTTCTTTCTTTCTTTCTTTCTTTCTTTCTTTCTTTCATTTTCCCACTAAAACAAAGTCGCATCACTGATATAACTTTTCCGCCTTTCCATGGGATCAAAACAGAATAGTCCGTTATTTATGAGGTATTGATAGGCGACATTAAACAATTCTATATTATTAGCTGAGATCAACATGTAATATCTGTTCTTATCCACTTAATCTGATTCTCTCTCTGTCCACTTCTTTATTTCTTTTTATTTTCTTACTGAAACCAAGTAGTGTCTTTTCCTCTCTTTCTCCAAGAATAGTCTGTTATTTATGATATATTGGCGAGAGACATTAAATGCTCATCTTATGAACATTTCTCTTAATAATAATTTAAATAATAATTCAGCAGACGATATTATTCTATTTAATTTATTGTAATTGGATTTGAGTTGATTACCGTACTCAGTTTTCATCATTCAATAGTATGCATCTGAAAAATGTAGCTTTTATTAGTCACCATCACCTCTCAGCCTTTTGGCTCTGAAAGGTTCAAATAATTTCAAGCACAAGCCACAGGGGTTCTAACCTTCCAGGAAGTACCTCTTCTTCAGGAGGGGGCTGGGTTTATTGCCCAGCACCTGAAGTGTCACCCGAAGAGGAAGTGCTGAGGGGGCTTGGGCAATATTTCCATGGTATAGCTGTGCTGTTAAACCCACTTTAAACCTTGACCTTATATCATATTCGGCAGTGATGTGGGCGCACTAAAAAACACCCCTTCCCAGGCTATTTATCTAAGACCAAAGTATAGTATCTGTTATTCTCAGTTTAATCTGATTCTCTCTCTCTCTACTTCTGTCTTCTCTTCTTTCTTTTTCCTTTCTTTCATTTTCTCAATGAAACCAAGTAATGTCATTTCCCACCCCTTTCCATGCAATCAAAATGTGGAATAGTCCATTATTTATGAGGTACTGGCACATACAATCCAACTCTAAAGATGCTGGAAAAATGGTCAGTTCCTTGCACCATTTCAAAAAGTTTTTTTAAGCGTTTCAACCCAAGCAAGGCCAAGCAAGGCCAAGCAAGGGGTTACAGAACGTTGGAGCGAGAGCAAATAAGAGTGATAGAGGAAAGGATGAGGTGAAGGATAGGGGATAGATCAGGGCATCTGGAGACGTCGATTGATATTACATTTGAATAGTTGGAGATTATAGCAATTTAACTTCTATTTCTACAAGAGTCAGATACGACCAAAAATGGACTATTGCTGCCATATCTGTTCTGTAGCTACGCAATCCCTACTTTTTAGTTTTGCCTGAGCTCAAAAGTATCTACAGGGCCTTGTGGCTAATGAATTGTTTTCCACCCTACAACCCCTTTCTCCACAGACAAAATGTTGACAGCTTCTTCATACTCTATTGCTATTTCCTTGTAAAATGTTCTGACAAGCTATATGCCATAGTTCCACCAGTTCAAACCTTTACAACTAAGATTGCCAACATCTGTCTGTATTTGGGAGATGAGGTATTGTAGCTATTTACACTATTTACATCGTTCAGAGTGTTGTCCTCATCTTTAGTGCCATATTCATGACGTTTCAGCCGTTCTATGCCCTGGCCTTCTCCAGGATCTGTCTATGTTTCTGAGATGAGGTATTGTAGCTATTTACACTATTTACATCGTTCAGAGTGTTGTCCTCATCTTTATTGCCATATTCATGACGTTTCAGCCGTTCTATGCCCTGGCCTTCTCCAGGATCTGTCTATGTTTCTGAGATGAGGTATTGTAGCTATGTACACTATTTACATTATTCAGAGTGTTGTCCTCATCTTTATTGCCATATTCATGACGTTTCAGCCGTTCTATGCCCTGGCCTTCTCCAGGATCTGTCTATGTTTCTGAGATGAGGTATTGTAGCTATTTACACTATTTACATCGTTCAGAGTGTTGTCCTCATCTTTATTGCCATATTCATGACGTTTCAGCCGTTCTATGCCCTGGCCTTCTCCAGGATCTGTCTATGTTTCTGAGATGAGGTATTGTAGCTATGTACACTATTTACATTATTCAGAGTGTTGTCCTCATCTTTATTGCCATATTCATGACGTTTCAGCCGTTCTATGCCCTGGCCTTCTCCAGGATCTGTCTATGTTTCTGAGATGAGGTATTGTAGCTATTTACACTATTTACATCGTTCAGAGTGTTGTCCTCATCTTTATTGCCATATTCATGACGTTTCAGCCGTTCTATGCCCTGGCCTTCTCCAGGATCTGTCTATGTTTCTGAGATGAGGTATTGTAGCTATGTACACTATTTACATTATTCAGAGTGTTGTCCTCATCTTTATTGCCATATTCATGACGTTTCAGCCGTTCTATGCCCTGGCCTTCTCCAGGATCTGTCTATGTTTCTGAGATGAGGTATTGTAGCTATGTACACTATTTACATTATTCAGAGTGTTGTCCTCATCTTTATTGCCATATTCATGACGTTTCAGCCGTTCTATGCCCTGGCCTTCTCCAGGATCTGTCTATGTTTCTGAGATGAGGTATTGTAGCTATGTACACTATTTACATTATTTAGAGTGTTGTCCTCATCTTTATTGCCATATTCATGACGTTTCAGCCGTTCTATGCCCTGGCCTTCTCCAGGATCTGTCTATGTTTCTGAGATGAGGTATTGTAGCTATTTACACTATTTACATCGTTCAGAGTGTTGTCCTCATCTTTAGTGCCATATTCATGACGTTTCAGCCGTTCTATGCCCTGGCCTTCTCCAGGATCTGTCTATGTTTCTGAGATGAGGTATTGTAGCTATTTACATTATTTACATTGTTCAGAGTGTTGTCCTCATCTTTATTGCCATATTCATGACGTTTCAGCCGTTCTATGCCCTGGCCTTCTCCAGGATCTGTCTATGTTTCTGGATGAGGTATTGTAGCTATGTACACTATTTACATTATTCAGAGTGTTGTCCTCATCTTTATTGCTATATTCATGACGTTTCAGCCGTTCTATGCCCTGGCCTTCTCCAGGATCTGTCTATGTTTCTGTGATGAGGTATTGTAGCTATGTACACTATTTACATTGTTCATAGTGTTGTCCTCATCTTTATTGCCATCTTTACAATGTTTCCACCATAGTACTCACCAGCCTTCTTCAGGTGATATACATTGGAATCTCAAACCAAACCCTTTATTTAGTATACAAAGGTAGATTGTTCTAGTTCCATGTACCATGCTTTTTATGGATATCTCAGCTTCAGTTAGTTCCCTTTAGTAACTCAAATCTCAAAATTTCTATTCCCTCTGCTGTGGCCAGGTATTGAACACACACCTCTTTGGGTCTAGTCACTTTTTAGGATTACTTCAATCAATGCTATTATCCACTGGGTGAACGTATATCACCTGAAGAAGGCAGAAGCATACAACAGCCAAAACATTGTGAATATAGCACTAAAGATCAGGACAACAGTCCGAACGATGTAAATAGTGTAAATAGTTACAGTACCTCATCTCAGAAATATAAACAGATCCTGAAAAAGGCCAGAATGTACAACGACCGAAACATCATGAATATGACACTCAAGATGAGGACAACAGTCTTAACAGTGTAAATAGTGAAAATAGTTACAGTACCTCATTTCAGAAATATAGACAGATCCTGAAGAAGGCTAGAATGTACAACAGCTGAAACATCATAAATATGGCACTAAAATGAGGACAACAGTCCAAATGATGTAAATAGTATAAATAGTTACAGTACCTCCTCTCAGAAATATAGACAGATCCTGAAGAAGGCTAGAATGTACAATGGCCGAAACGTCAAGAATATGGCACTAAAGATGAGGACAACAGTCCAAACAATGTAAATAGTGTAAATAAGACTGACACATACACAAGTGTGAATGATCTTTATTCTCTTCAGATTCCATTAGGAAGAAAGAAGTTCCATTTGGATAACTTCTATTGTAGAACTGGCTCCCGAGAGGATGCTTCCCTGATCACTACAATTTTAGCTCCTTCAAGTCTAGGGTCAACTGTTATCTACATACAGCAACTTCATTCAGTAAACTTCTTACTTGAGTGGCTCTTGGGCCTTGAATTGGATGAACAACAGTAAAAAATAACACTTTGATGCAGACAAGAATCTTTATGCACTCACAGGGAAGTTGGACTCTACAGGCATCATCTGGGCTGCTGCAGCCTCAACTGCCTTACTCCTTGCAGCAGCAGCAGCAGCTGCTGCTTCTTTGGCTGCAGCCTCCTGCTCTGCTGCCATTTCTTCTTGCTTCCGCTGCCGTTCCGACCTCAACCAATTTTCCTGCTCTTTCTGCTCATGTTCCAGCTGCTCTCGAGCTTGACGCTCTCTCTGTCGTTTCTCTTCCTCCTGCCTCTGCCGTGCTGCACGCTCTTCCTGCCTTTGCTGTTTTAGTTCTACTTCACTTGCCAGGGGAAGCTGGTGTTCATCTCGGCCAACATGTTTCACTTCTCTCCCTTCCTGAGAATATCTAAAAAACAAGATTTTATATTAAAACTGTGAGTCAGATTGTCAGAACTATAAACGAAAAAGGAAACTGAAATTTTGAACTTTTAAATTTAAAAGTATTTTTGTTTATATTTTTATTACTTTTGTTATGAGAAGAAAAAGAAATGAAATGAAATTTGCTGCACTATATATCCAAACACATAAAAAAAAATTTAAAATTTAAAATTTAAAAATTTCAGTTACCCTTCTTCTTTATGCGGATGTGTAGTTACATCAACATAAAAAATTATTTAAGTTTGTTGAAGTACTAAAGGCCAAAATGTTTTGCACAAGAACATTTCCTAATTGGTCATTAATTTTTCTAAAATTGTTCTGGTATTTAAAAATTCATATATTTTTTTCTCCTGTATATATATATATATATATATATATATATATGTGCGATATGTATGTATATTAATATATATATATACGTATGCAATTTTTATATATATTATTTATATATTATATATGCGCGGTACTTATTGGAAAGCGTTCAACATCAGTGGTAGATCTAACATATTTAGTTGGACTGATGTGAGTTTGTGACCCTGGGTTTCACGCTTTTGTGATCGTCAGACAAATTCTCACGATCGCAAAAGCATGAAACCTAGGGTCACAAACTCACATCAATCCAACTAAATACATATGTGTTTATATATATATATATATATATATACATATATATATATATATATATATAGATAGATAGATAGATAGATATTGATATATATATATATAAATGAATATAAGATATCGCACATACAGTAATGGTATAAATAAAATAGTGCTTGATGTAATATAACAATATATATATATGTGTGTGTGTGTGTGTGTGTGTGTGTGTGTATATTAGAGATAGAGTGTATCTGTAGAGGAGACAAAATAAATAAAAAGAGAGACAAGAGGAAAAACTATAGTTTTTATATAATTTTTCCTCTTGTTTCTTTTTATTCCTATATATGAAATAAAATATCACCTATGGTTTTTTAAGTGTTTCTTTGTCATTATATAATAATTTTTGCTCAGCCTTTTCAATAGTATATCCTCTTGGAAATTGCATACAGATTACCAATAATTTTATTAAATATATATATATATATATATATATATATATATATATATATATATATATAGTAAAGGTAACAAATCCATTGGTATATAATCCAAGTGAATCCTACTAATATAATATAATATAATAATATATATAATTTCGGATTTCATCGTTTACTAATTACATATATATATATATATATATATATATATATATATATATATTACTTAAACATTATTTTTAGTGGATACCTTTTTAGTTTAAAGTTTAAGTAAAAAAATCTGTCAGATTAATAAATAAGATATCCATTCCCTTTTTATATATATATATATATATATATATATATATATATATACTTTGTATTTTATACGTTCTTTTTACATATATATATATATATATATATATAGTTTTTGTACTTTGACAAAGGCTTTGTAAACATAACACCTGATCAAATTGAAATAATTTTACATTGACGCAAATCAATGAAGTAACTTGGGTTAAGAAATCAAAAAAAGATGGCTTCAATACGCTACAAGGTTTGTTTGATGGTGCTGAGTTTTCGGAGTTAATAGGCCTACATATCTTATATAAAATTAACAAAATTGTACATATAAACAACCACAGTCTTTATAGAGATGATGGTCTGATGATAGCGCCAGATAACAGAAGAACAAATGATAATATAAGAAAAGTGCTTTTCAAACTCTCCAAAGACTTGGCTTTGGAATAGAAGTTGAAATGAATAAAAAATTTGTCAACTATCTGGACATAGAATTAAATCTCCAAGCTGGCAGTGTCTCCCCATACATGAAACCCAATGCAAAATTAAAATATGTGAATATTAGATCTAACCACCTTGTGAGTATAATACAGCACATCCCTAAAGAAATAGAGCCTAGGTTATCCAGAAACTCTTCTAGTAGAATAATCTTTGAGGATAAAAAGAAAAAATATGTAAAGAACTTAAAGGTAGAGGGTCACAAAACCAAACTAGAATTTAAACCTCAAATTAAACAACGTATGAAAAACGATTCAAGGAAAGAAAAAAATATTTGGTTTAACCTCCTTTTTAACTTAAAGGTAAAATGTAAAATAGGGATGTTATTTTTCAAATTACTTGCGAAACCCTTCCAAAACAATTCAGAATTACATAAGATATTCCATAAAAACACAGTCAAATTAAGCTACAACTGCACTAGTAATTTAGAAACAATAATAAATAGACAAAAGCCAGAAATTTCAAAACTAACGTGCAGTAAAATATAGTTAACACTAGTAATTTATGCAACTGTAGAAATAAGAATAGATGTCCATTAAATGGAGCTTGTAAAACAGAAGTTATAATCTATAAAGCAGAAGTTATAGATATTAATGGTCAGAATAATAGGATGTACTGAAGGTTCTTTCAAATGAAGATGGTACAATCATAGTTCATCATTCAAGGTAGCAAGTCTTAGGAGATCTATCTAACCATGTGTGGAATTAAAAAGAAGAAAACTGGAGGGATCTGATAGTAAGATGGAAAATTTTTAAAAAGGCAGAGCCTTACAACAACGACAATAAAATTTGCAACCCCGGCCAACAGGAAAAATTAGCAATAATGACATTTCCAGATCCCCAAAACATTTTGAACAAGAGATCCGAAGTCATGATTCCTCTTAAGCCTGTATGAGGCTGGTTAAAAGTATGTAAATTTCAATTAATCCCCCTACCTATAAAGCGTTGGGAGGTCAATTCACAAAAATTACCTGAGGAAGTGAAATCAACTGATCTTCTAATTTTGAAAGTATATATATATCTATATATATATATATATATATATATATATATATATAGGGGATGGAGATATATATAATATATATATATATACAGTGTAACCCGGATATAAGAGACCCTGATATAAGAGAAACCCGGATATAAGAGCGATTTTCTCTGGTCCCAAATTAGAGTCTGTGTTAATGTATATATAATAGATCAAACCCGGATATAAGATAAACCCGGATATTAGAGACTTCTTCTCCGGTCCCGACAACTCTCTTATATCTGGGTTACACTATATATATATATATATATATATATATATATATACACCATGTGTGACAGTCTATTAGTTAGATGCAATCTTCAGGCCATGTGTGTTGTGTTTTGGCACAACTATTTATATAAGCAGGTCAATAGTGTATTATGGGTAGTAAGGCCTATTGTATTATCTTAATGTTTATGTTTCACATTATTCTAGAGAAGTGGCTGCCAAATTGTTTTTCTCTGGGATGCATTTTTTATATGAAAATTTGCTCACACCTCACCAAATTTTATGTGATAAAAAGTACATAAAAAAACAGAGAGAGGGTTAAAAGGAGATTAAAGCAAATTCTAAATCAGAACATTATTATTGATAACTCTCTCCTCTAATTTGCAGTCCCTAGTTATTATACTCTTAAGACTTGATATCCTCCAAATCTATAAATCGACCATTCGCCCTTGCATGGAGTATTGCTGCCATATATGGTCTGGAGCCCCTGCTGTTTGCCTCAGGGTTCTTGATAAGATCCAGAGACGGATATGCAATGTAACTGGCCCTGATCTGTCATTTCGCTCTGTCTTTTTTACAAATACTTTCAAGGTAATTGCTCCGAGGAGCTGCTTTCGCTGTTTCCTAGGCCTCATGTATTTAAACGTCCTACGAGGCTGGCATCCCATTCCCACCCCTTCACCGTTGAAACTGTTAGATGTAGACGTCTCTTCTACTCCAATAGCTTCATGTCTTGCACATCTCGCCTGTGGAACTCCCTTCCTTATTCCTGTTTCCCTGACAAATACAATCTCCAACTATTTAAGTTGCCTTGATCTATCCACTTCCCTTCTCCACATCCTTTCACCTTTCATTCCTATCTGCTCTCGCTCCAAATCTTCTGTAACCCCCTTGCCTTGATCGATCCACTATCTTTCTCCACATCCTCTCCTTTACCACTCCTATCTGCTCTTCCTCCAAACCTTCTGTAACCCCTTGCGTGCTAGTGGCTTCCAGCCTTGCTTGGGGTGATAAGCTTAAAAAAAAAAAATATATCACAAATCGGTCAATAATTATACTGGGACTCATGCATGCAATTACAAGTAATCCATAATAATATTTTAAATTTTAAAATGATATTTATTTTTGGCATATGAATTTTTGAAACTGTTTTTAAATCTTTACTGTGTTCATCTGAAAGTTAAATTTCTTTTACTAGTGAAGTGAAGAATGCTGAGTTTAGTGCAACTAGCTGAGTAACACTTCAAGGGAGGTTATAGGGTGGTGAGAGTTTTTTTCTTGCTGAAAATACATCTATACTTTTTCATGAAATAATAAACATAAACTAAAAATTCTTAAATCTATCTATATTAAAAATTGAAACCAAACCTTAATGAAATCAATTATGAGTACTACATTTTAAAATGTGTACAGTAGATAGTGTAAAATACTGAGCTTTGTACCAATAATTCTTAATACTTATTAAAAAAAAAAACTCTTGATACCTCATAACTTAGTTACCCCCCCTGAAGCATTACTCAGTAATTACACTGAATTCAGCATTCTTCACTTCACTAGTAAAAAAAAAATAACTTTCAGATGAACACAGCAACTTTATCTATAAAAATGATGAACACTACTATATTTGTTTTGAAAAAACTACACCCGGATGATGACATTGTGCTAATATCGAAAGTACTCAGAATAATTAATATGTATCAACACAGTAATTTTTTCTCTTTCTTTAAAAATGACACCAAAATGATTGTCCATGAATATGAAAGGATCCAATTGAAAATAAGTAGATGAAACTTAAACTAAATTAGTCAATGAAACATGTCTCAATGGAAATATGCTGCCAAAATATATGCAATATATATATATATATATATATATATATATATATATATGTATATATATATATATATATATATATATATATATATATATATATATATGTTTATAAATATAAGAATATAAATCTATAGCAAAAATATAAGTATACATAGATATAAACACTGCATGGTGACTGTCAGTTTCACACCTCAAACAATTTTCAGATCATGGATATATATTTTAGCTATTGATACAAAATAATGTGGCACAAAAGACTAAAATGGGCATAGGAAGGGCAGGTTTTATTGTCCTGTTGTTTTACCTAGTGACTCACAATCACTAACCTATTTACTGGAAAATGTTTTTGCTAATCAAAACTTCCCATTTACACTTCCAAGTCTGGAGCACATGATGAGGAAGAAGGGCTTGGAAAATCTGACACTCACATGACATATTGAGGGCAAAAGAGACACATGGAAACAACACTTAATGAACTTGAGTAAATCGATGACAGAACAGGTTTAGGGGAAATAACAAATGGACATAATTTGTTATGAACTACAAAGGACAGGAAATTGTGGAGAGCCATGATTGCCTATGTCTTGAAGGGACACGGCACCTAGAAGAAATCAGTAGCATTTAAACATAACCATTATTCCAGTAGTTATAGAAGTACTAGGAATAATTGAGAATATTGATACACATATTAAGAAATTCCCCCAAATCCACTTTTATCTGAAATACAGAAGCAGTAATCCTTTGCATAAGCAGGGTAAAATCGTCACATGGTAGAAAACGTTGCCCACAGTCAATTGTCAATCTGAATAAATTATTATTACAAGACGATATTTTTCCAGAAGAGTGGTGCTTATTGGAGCTCAGCAATCATCTTCTTCTTCTCTATGTGTTGTGTTCCTTCAAGACCTAGACGATCATGGTCCTCCACATCTTCCAGTCCCTCGTTTGGTAGTGTGCAGAAGGTGGGCAGGGGCACCAGGCACCATATTGTGAGGTCATCCAATCAAAGTGAAACAAAAATTTAGTTTATATTTAATGTCAATAAATTTTGTATTTCTTGTTTCCTCTATTTTTGCATATATAAAGAGTTCAGTCTCAGGGGCATACAATCAAGGAGTTGGCACTGGACATCCCCAAACCTCTAGCCTTGTAGCTCTGAATAAGTGCGGTCTTTTTGTTATTTCTCCCAAACCCTGTTTCATCATCCATTTACCCAAGCCCAACAAGTAAGTTATGCGCTGCTTTCCTCTGTCCCTCTTTCCCTCAATCTGTCCTGTGAGTATCAGGTTTTCCAAGCCCTCCTTTCTCATTACATGCCCCTAGAAATTTCAACTGCCTCTTCATGATTTTAACTATAAGTTTTCTGTTTGTTTTCATTTTTTTCTAAATCCTTGTTGTTGCTCATATGTTCGGTCCATGGAATCCTCAGCATCCTTCTGTAGAACCATTTTTTTTTTGCTTCAAGTTTTTTCCTCATCTTTGAGGAGACTGTCCAGCATTCATTGCCATATTGAAAGACAGATATCACCTAACAGTTTAGCATTCTTTTCTGTCTCTTAATAATCTTAGCTTTTGGAATGCATCTGTGGCCATCCAAATACATCCTTGGATCTCAGTTAGAAAACATCCCAGATATTTACAGTTTTTGTACTTGTTTGATTTGAGTATCCCTGATTTGTAATTTGCATTTTGGGCTCACCCCTTTTGCTGACAACCATGCATTCTGTCTTCTTGTAGTTTATACTTAGTCCTTTCTTCTCATTTTCTTTTGCAATCTGCTTAGGGAATCTATAACTGTGCTTCATTGGTTAGCATGATGGCAGCTAATTCAAAATAGCCAACATTGCAACTAGTGCAACTGGCTATTTGAGCTAAGATGCCTATCAAGATGCAACATATTGTTACCGCTGGTAATCATCCAAGCATTGTCCAAGTGCCAGACATGATTCATTCATTGCTACCAGTAAAGCAAATGATCTGTTATGTCTATTGCTGCAAGAGAGCTACAAAGGACAAGAAATTGTGGAGAGCCATGATTAAGGGGACACAGCACATAAAGAAGAAGAAGTTTTATTGCTACAATCTTAACAACATTAGATATGCCGAGACAGTGTTGATAACAGACACAGAAAACTATAGGAACTCCTACAGAAGGTCGTGGAAGGAAGAAACATTAATTGTAAGAAGACAATGCATGGTTGTTAGCAAAAGGGACAGCCCAACATGCAAATTACATATAGGAGATACCAAAATCAAGCATGTACAAAAATTTAAATATTTAGGAGTTGTTTTAACGGAGGATGTAAAGTGTGACATCTGAGGGTGGATTGGGATAACAAAAGATGAATTTTCAAAATTAAAGAACAAGAACATTTTGTTTAAAACAAAGAAAGCATACTGTTGTAACTTAGGGAAGGTTACTGAATAGAATAATCAAATGAATGTTAGTAATGAATGATAATACTTAGGACAAGAACAACACATATAAGATTCACCAGCAGCGTGTAGAAGTAGTCAACTGCTAGAAGTGAGTCAAGTTATTCCACAATGAATCTCCAACTGCAGGATATCTATCAACCACCCCACATGGTCAGATATGGCACAAGGCCGAATTTAATGTGGGTTATCTGAGCCCATAGGCTTGGCCAAAAATTTGCCGTAGACCCCTGTATAATATGGGGTCGGGTAGTTGTTTCCTGAGACGGGCTCTACCCTTTGACATAGCCTCGTCTGAGGATCCTCTCTACCCAGAGGCAGAGAGTTTGACTAGCACAGCTGGAGACAAATTTCAACTGCAGACCAACATGCAGTATTTACTACTGTATTCATGTGAATGGGACATACCCATTATTGTCTGTAGGCATGCTACAACACATACTGAATGTATATCATTCCTCCTGTATGGTGGTGAATACTGGAAAATCTCCTCACCGATAAAGGAGAAACTTGAAGCAATAGAAATGTGTGTCTACAGGAGGATGCTGAGAATGCCATGAACTGAACATGTGAGCAATGATTAAGTTTTAGAGAAAATGGAAACAAAAAGGAGACTTATACTTAACATCAGAAAGAGATAGTTGAAATTTTTAGGGCACATGTTGAGGAAAGAGGGCTTGTAAAATTTGATACTCACAGGACAGATTGAAGGAAAGAGAGACAGAGGAAAGCAGTGAATAACCTACCTAATGGGACTGTATAAATGGTTTGAAGAACAGGAATTAGGAGAGATAGCAAAAGAGAAAGTTTTCTAAGAGCTACAAAGGACAGAAAATTGTGGAGAGCCATGATCACCAACCTCCTGAAAGGACATGGCACCTAGAAGTAATAGTCATAGTGCATATACCATAATACTAGTTTTCCTGTGAAGTCCTAACTAGTTCTATATATATATTTTTTTAGTGTGGAGGTAAAATATTAACAATAATATATAATTAACATAGCAATGGCCCAGTCGATAAAAGCATTGGTTGATTGATCCAAAAAGTGACTTGACCCAAAGAGTTGTGAGATCGATCCCTGGCCTTAACAGAGGGAACAAAAACTTGGAAAGTTGAATTATCAAGGCAAATTAACCAAAACTGAAATATCCAAAGGCAAGGCATGTGGAATTAGAACAATTTACCCCTGTGGATAAAATAAAGTGCTCAGTTCAAAATGCCAATGTATATCACCTGAAGAAGGCTGGAGTGTACAATGAAACATCATGGATGTGACAGTAAAAATGAGGACAATAGTCCAAATAATGTAAATAGTATAAATAGTTAGAATACCTCATCGCAGAAATATTGACAGATAAATGAGCAAATTTTAAAATGACTTTTTTATTTAAAAATAACTTTTTATTTTAAAATGACTTTTTTGTTTTAAAAACTCTTTTTTATTTTAAAATGACTTTTTTATTTTAAAGTGATTTTTTTATTTCAAAATAAATTTTTCCTTTTATTTTGACTGTGTGTATTTTACTCTAAATATTACACAGATGCACAAGTGCAGGCAAAACTAACTGAGAATATAAGCAAGCTTTAGTTCTATAAAGCATCCCATTATTGAATTTGTGCACATGGCAAGTATGTATTTGATTGAGGCAAGTCAGGGAGAAGATAGAAGGTTCATATCGAGCCTTTCTTTTTAGAGACTGGCAAGGTGGGCAAGGTCCAACAGGAAAATTTGGTTTCAATGATTTTTTTTAATTGTACTCAGCTTTGAAGATTAAAACTTGATGGGACATGTTTCTGAGATTCCTATGAAAACAACCCAATAATGATCTAAATAAGATTTAATTATAAAAGCCTGAATATAAAAAGAGCCTAAGTTCTTTAGATAGATAGAGAGAGAGAGAGAGAGAGAGAGAGAGAGAGAGAGAGAGAGGAAGGTAAACTGAGGTAGACTGATAGGTAATTGTAATGGGAATATGAGCTGTTTCCCTACAAGGAAACATAGGCTGAATATATATATATATATATATATATATATATATATATATATATATATATATATATATATATATATGTATATATATATATATATGTGTGTGTATGTGTGTGTGTGTGTAAATATTCTCAGATGGAGTGTATATGTAGAAGGGACAAAATGATTATAAGAGACAAGAGGAAAAACTAAGACAAAATATGCCAGCTAAGTACAGTTTTTGCTCTTGTCTCTTTTTATTCATATATATATATATATATATATATATACAGATAGATCTGAATAGAATGATGTAGATAGATACGAACCTAGAGAGATAGATAGATAGATGGATGGAAATAAATTTTTATAAAGTATTTCTGGTATTAAAACCTATTTTTACACTTTCATAGTGTTTTGACCCCAGTTTGGGGGTAAACTATTTGCCCATAGCTGGGACCCTAACAGGTGCTACCACCCTGAGTCAAGGCAAACCTGGAAACACCAGCAATTAAAAGGTGGTTCCACACTCCTCAAAACCTTCTGATCAGAGGCCTTGTTGGATGTAGTTTATTGTCTTACCCAGGATGGCCAACAAATTTGAGTCTTCTTTTCTTGTCAGAATGATCAGACTGAGTTTTCTGAGGTGCCTTACCTTCGTAATCACCATTAGACTCATCTAACTCTTTCTGAATCCTTTACACTGTCCATATTTAGTCACCCGAACCTTCTGAAATGTTTGTATTGGAACTTCTGGTGCAAATGTTGAAGCAGTACATCATGCCACACCCAAGTTTCTGGTGGAGTGAATTGCATCATGGTACTCTTTTCCCGACAGATGGCACCCAACTTACCCTACTATACTGTACAGTCAGCAAAATCAAAAACAATGTACATGTGTGAAATTAAAAATATAAAATGGCGACAATTTACCCATCGCACCCTGTAGATAGATAGATAGATAAAGAACAGGTTGCGATAGATACATAGATATTTAGATAGATAGATATTACAGCCATCTGTGAAAATCCTGATTTGAACATGATTACAAACTGTTAAATACTATACCTATGAACACTAATGGCAATGTCCCAGTACTCATAAATATGTTCGACACTACTGTAAGTGGAGAGTAATATGCTAAGTAGTTCATGACTAGCAGTGGTTTACCTACTTCATGCTGCTGGCGAGTATTGTATTTTGTTGATGTCATAAAGATTATCATTTCATTTCCAGCCTCCGTTTTGCTTATTCCTCATTCAGTAACCCTTTCTAGGTTACAGCACAAACATAAAAATGTAATCTGTCAAAAAATTCACTAACAAAATGGCCTCAATTCTTTCATATGTAACCACATAATATTTGTTGAGACCAGGAATTGAACAGATATAATAGTGCTTTTAATAAAAGTAAACTCATTCATAAAATAATATATTTCTTACACTTCATTTCATATTTTTATTTCTCATTACTAACTGATAATTATCCCAGGAATGGCCATACAAGTGCAGAGTATCATGTGGCATACAATGGCAGCTAACCATAAGACATTCAGTTGTGGCAGTTTTGTCTAACGTCCAATTGGTCGCTAGCCAACTGGCCAATGAGAAGGGTCCGTATTGTCTCTACTTTAATTCAAGTTCATTGATATTTTTTACCTCCGTTGGTTGGCGTTCAGGGACGGGTGATTGGAAACACGTAAACACAATGTTGATATTGTTCCAACCAGCTGATTTTCTAAAATAGATTGCTCTAAATTTGCACATCGTTCAAATCTGCAACAGTTGTGTTCTTCTATTTCTCCAATCTTCAAAATTACTTTTTATTTCCCTTGTGTCCTTACAGCAGAATGTTTGTAATACTGTGTGAATAAAATAGAGGAAAATTATGGTTAACGAATAAAATCTCTTAATTAAAAAAAAAAACAGCCACACAGATTGCTGGAAATATATTGTAAAGGGTGTTCCAATAACTTGGACCAATTTTAAATGTGAATTAAGTTTAAGCATCTAATGTTTTTTTTTTCTTTTTCTTTCATATTTAGCAACTTAAGTCTTTGGCAATTTCAACCAGGGAAAGATTAACGATCAAACAGCGTGTCAAAGTTATTGAAACCTATTATGAAAATAGATGTTCAAACAGAAATGCATTTTGTGCACTTGGCGATTTTTTTGGTCAACATAATCAACGAACCGAGAGTGCAGTTGGAAATGACGTAACATTGTTGTGGAGAGGTTCAATGCGATGAAGAATAGAGGTGTCTGTATTTTCGGCCACATTCTTGTACACTGCAGCAATGTTTTCAGCTGAACGGTGTAAACGATCACACAATGGTGTTTTCACATCTGCCACCGACCCAGTTTGTTTGAATTTACAAACAATTTTTCCAATTGCACTCTTGAAACTTTAACATGTCCAAGTTATTGGAACACCCCTTATTTATGAAATGTGATATATTTGATTGGTTCATTTGAAGTCCCACAAAAATGGAAAGAGAAGAAGGATGTGGCAGTGCTTTTTCATTGGCCCATGAATTGGTAAATAAGCAACTCAGGGGAAGGTGAGATTTCCTGGTAAAATATTTTTGAGCAAGCATTTTTTCCTCATAGTCTGCACTTCTCGACTTAGGAAGCCTCTCACTTTACCTTCTCCTTCACTGACAAGTAGTTGGAAAAATTTCTCTACTGGAGACAATAAAAGTAGCCAATAAAGACCACATGCATAGTGCTATTTAATACTTCAAAAAACCTTCCTCCTGGTGAAAAGAATGGCTATGCTGATGACATAGGTATTTATATTTGGGAAATGCAAGATCTTGAACAAAAAGTCAATATTCCCTACCAATATTTACATTAGTTATATGCAAACTATTGTCCTCATCTTTGTTGTTGAGTTCAATCCTGGGACTTGGACTCAGTGGAAATGGGGTAAGCAATAACTGAGCAGTACTAAATAAAAACCAGGAATATCCCTATACATGGGCAGTAGAATGAGAACAATCTAACATTGTATATTAAATAAAGGGTTCAGTTTGAAATTCTGTGTAGATTACCTGAATCAATAAACACTATACAAAGGGTGGAGGGAACAATATCCAAAACATTGTCATAATAGCAACAAAGATTCAAATAATAGTTTGCATGTAAATAATGATGACTCCTCAACCCATAAATGCAGACAGATAATTCTCTCTCAAATATTTCAAGAAATAAGACTCAAGTTAAACGTTTCCAAAATAAAAAACTATGGTCTGGAAATCGAATTATTTATGGTTTAATAGCCATAATAAACTATCAGAGACAACAATATCCATTTTGTAGAGATTGTAAATCCAAATGTTATGGGAAAGGGAAGGTAGAAAAACTATAATGGCAACTAATTAGCATTTAAAGCGAAACTCATTGAAGAGAGAAAGAAATGATAATGAATTTTTACTTGTAACTGGTGTAATCTTGCAGTGGTTGTGTCAAATTGCAACAAAAAACTATATGTTGCCTACAAGTAATTCTCCTTGTAGAAGTAACGATAGAAAATAAAGAGTTAGGAATCTTATTAACAGTTTTGGTAGCACATCCAGTCAGCTTTAAAAGAGAGTAAGGTAGAAAAAAAAGAAAATACAGCCTTGAGCATTTTATATATCTTTCTTCGAACACATCTGAAAATTTTGACTCCCTTCCAATCAGATGGGTCGACTGAAACTCATTTCTATAAATTTTCTGTGAAGACAAAATAATATCTTTAGTTTTATTTTCATCACTAGATAACAGTTGAATTCCCTCTTCTCTACCTCTCCACAAGTTTTATTTAAGGTAAGTGCTCAAAATTTCTACAATTATACTATAGTGCTTTTCTAAGCATAGCTTAGATGTGGCACAGGGCCGGAAGTGTTGAGCATCCAGTGAGGATCAAACTCACTACTCAGTTGTAATTGATTTAGTGAGACAAGCTTGATAACCATTACACTACGTCGAAATGCCCAACATCAATTTCACCGTAGCTGAACATTTCAATGAAAGGAACAATAGTATTGATAACGTTAGACATGTCCTTCATTTAAATTCTGACAAGAATGCTGAAAATCCAAATTAAAATAAATTTTTAACAATAAATTTAGGTTTAAATTGGAATTTACGCCTACTCAATGAATCCAGTTTTTGTAAAAAGCTACCTAGAAAGCCTCCACAATGCCAAATGTGGCAAACAACCAGCTGAAAACTACAAAGTTTCATTAGTAATAGCTTGCACCATTTTGTCTTGCCACATGGGCAACGCAAATAAATACCTATTTTCGCTTTTCTATGATTCACATATTTTGTAGTGGATTTGTAAATAGGATTGTATCTGTTTGAATGTTAAGTAGAATATCTTGACAGAGAAGAAAGGATGAGTTCTTCAGATAAGGACAATGCAATAGAAAACGAGCCAATGGATGATAGCAGGAATAACTCAGACATGGATGAAATGAGGCTAAGATGTCCATTAAAAAGAACAGGACATAAACTTCAAGGGGGACAGGAGGAAAGAGGTTGAAGAAGTTCAAGAACAATCAAAGACATTAAACCTGTTCGGTTTAGGGAGATATAGTGGATTGGTAATTAGGATTTTACCTATTTGCATATGTTAAGTAGAAGAGATATAAAGGGTATGGTAAACTGAGAGATGAGTAAGAAGTTGACAACTAATCACCTGACACAACACAATACGACACGTATTAAAAAACAAAAAAAATAAAATTTTGCCTGGTTGAAATTCATTCCATTTCCTTACACCCATCATTTACATGTGTAAACTATTGGTTGCCACTGTTTTAGTCTAAATAGAAGTGTGTTGCAACAAAGTAATAATATATATATATATATATATATATATATATATATATATTCATAAGAATTGAGCACTATGGTGGCCAGTATGGCATTTATATACCATTTATGTAATGCATTAAAAATTCCCTTTCTCTGTCGTGCACCAATAGCCCAGGGGTAAGAGTCTCTAACTGATGTCAGATTGGTTGGGTTTTGATCCCGACTTGAATCAATCAAATGTCTAGCCACACTGATGAGCTGTGATACAGTGAAACAGGCTGCCTGTGGATGACTATATATATATGTATATATATATATATATATATATATATATATATATATATATATATATCTTACAATGTCACATCCATGTATGCATCGGTGATCAAGCAATGTCAAATTGTGCTTTGTAAATGCAAATCATTCTCAGACTCTTGTAACATTCATATCTGTTTCGCTTCATATCCTAATATAAACAAAACAATTTTCTAAAGAAGTAATTGAAGAACTTTTGCCCTTAGTACCACCCATTTGGTTAAATGCTGGGGGATACCAAATGATTTTCCTGTTTCTATTCCTATGACTGTTGTTGTTGTGTTTTATATATTTGATGTCAGCACACTTGTAGCCACTATTTTAAGGCAGTGTTGTAAACTTTACTATGCTTGTAAAAGACATCTTCACTGGAAAAGTTATTTCTAATCCTATATTCTATAGAAGAGGGTATGTGTTTGATTACAGATTGAAGGTGGTTAGAATTCATGTGGATGTATATTAGATTGGCATTTATTTCATGTAGGGTTGGAATACATACTAGGTCTAATATAACATCAAGGAAATCTACTTTTTTAAAATTAGTGTTGATCTTAACTTTAAGGATAAGACTTTTAAATTCTCTATGTATTAATTTTCTGATTTTGTCAGTTTTAATTATTGTGGAATTTTTTACTAACATAAAGCCATCATCTCTATATAATTCTATATTATCAACGTTAATATCATCGTAGGTAGCCAGTCTGTCAGCTATGTACCATGAGTGATACATGCCTAGGCGATCATGTATCTTTCGATACATGACTGACAAGGCAGATTTTTTTCCCGCAGTAGGTTGCCATTTCTTTCTACGGTAGACCAGTTGCCATTCAAGGCTGTAGAACCCGGTCTGTCCTGCTATTTACCCAGAGCTGTGGGGGGGAGAAGAAGAGGATTCATACCAAGGATATTAGCACATAAGTGAATGCAATGGATTCGACTGGAATTTGAACTCAGCTCTCCGATTCCTCAATCCGAGCTGACTCAACTGATTAAGATTATATAAGATAAATAAACTAACAAGGTTGGAAGGCTTAGCAGAATCTAACAATCCCATGGAAATATCAAATTGATTAACAGAATTGTTTTTAATCAACTGTTCTTTTTGTTATGTTCATAATAATATCAAGCTCCTCATTGGAAAGATCTGAGTACTCCTTGGCAAATTCCAAAACCAAAGTAAAAAGATCCCTGGAAACAGATGGCTAATAATCCATAATATCAAATTGAGTAAATGAACAATTTTTTTTTATCACTTATACCATTGAACCAATTTATGACACCCAGGGTATTAATCCATTGTAAAAGTCCAAGGCGCCTCCTAATCAGCTGGTTGACTTTATCAAGGATGATCTTGCTAATCCTTCCAATTTCAGGCCTGGTAGGATTGATAATTCTAGTGGGAAGATTAACCTCAAAATCAGGTTTATGATCCTTGATCATGACATAGGATTCTTTGGTGCAGAATTTTTTTTAACTCTGTTGCTAATTTTGAGCTTGTCAGTTATAGTTTTATTTGTTGCATTAATTTTATCAACTAAATTAGCAACATTATTATATACTTTTCTATAATTTTTAGCTACGTAAAGTATTATAATCCTTAGGAGTAATTTTGTAGAAGTTGGCTGTTTTGTCAGATTTGACAAAAACCTTGTTGAACGAATGAATGTCCTTTACAACATAGTCCAGATACCTTTGAAAATGATTTTTATATTTATGAAAGAGATACAATTAATGATTCCTAATAAATCATTTTCAAAACTATATAATTGTATAAAGAATGGTGCAGTTTTTAAGCATTTGAAACCATAAAAATCTGGTTCCTTTGAAAAATTGTTATCACAAAGGAAGAAATAGGCTTATTTGTCTTAGTAAATCCTCAGTTTTCAGAACTTGTTTTACAAAATAATCCCGTTTGTTTGTTTTAGGAATATTTTTAAGAGAGATATCAAAATTGTTTATTTACATGTTAATGCAAAAAAATAAATGCAGAAAGTGCTCTACCATGAAGGGAGCGAAATATGCAAATGAGAGAAAGAACAAATGAAGTAGAATTCTGCTGTTCGTAGCATTTACTTTTTAAATAAAGTGCTCAATACAAAAGTGGAGCAATTGCCTGAAAAGACACAATGTAATGCTGAAACATGAAAGCTGTTGTGTTCAACATGTTTTTGTTATAAAATCTTATAATAAAATAAGATATATATATATATATATATATATATATATATATATATAATATAAGTATTATCATAAACAACTTGTATCATAATGAAGAGTTTTTTTTATATTTGGGAAATTATAAAAAGGATAAAATAAGTCTTGAAACTTTTATTAAAACTTACCTTCCAGTGTAGTCCATATAAATATTTTTCTGCCTTGGCTCAATTGAAAATTCTGACAATTGCGAATCAGAATAATGGTCCCCTTGTCTTCCATTGATCAACCTTCGACTAGAGTAAGGTGACCGTACTAAAGGGAGGGAGGTTACTGGTGAAATTCCCAAGGGGGACGATCTCCTCATTGAGTTCTTCGTAACAGAATGAAGTTTAGAATGAGGAGAAGTTGGGGGGGATGTACTGTATGATTTCCCGGGTAGGAGATTTCCAATTTCTTCAGGAGAGTACTCGGAATTTGGAGGTTGTTTCAAAGCATTTTGGAAAGACAACTCAGAATAAATATTTTGCTTAAATGATACTGGCGTCTGGTGACGATATGTTTGGTAGGATGTGTGTGATGGGTTTTCCTGCTTTTGTAAATACGGTAGTTCGTCATTGTGGTTGTTGATTCCTGACAATTGATAAATAAGAAAAAAAGAAATTCATATAATTTATAAATTATAAAATGTTGCTTTTTACTTTTTTTGTCTTATGTAAATTATTGAATATTTTTCAGATAGTAATTCTGAATTCAGTAGTAAATTATTTACTGGCATCAATTATCATGTTGCATTTGCAGAGTGATAAAAGCAATTTATAAGAAAAATGAATGAAATTTCATGACAAAAAAGACGGGGTAACAATTCTATATCTTATCATAAAAATGGTAATACAGGTTAGGAATCGTTTAACCAAAATTCTTGGGACTGGAAGTGCTGTGCTTTGGGTTTTTTTTAATACAAGCTATTTCATTTGTATATAGCATCTATAAAATGGGGCAGTTTGGGAATGGAACCCAAGCATAAACATGATATCCCCTTACATTTGATAACACAGCTGTCGGAGTTAGCTCCTCCTTAATTCCCTAATTGTTCACTAGGGGATGCTCCCCCGACACTATAAATACTAGGCAACTTCTTGCCTCTTTCTCTTTTACACTTTGCATTTCAGCGGACACATTTAAAAATGTAATCTCTCATAGAAATCTGCGTTTTGCCCACAAACTCTACATTCACACACAAACACAAATGTCTTTGTCACTTGTAAATTTGTTGTTTAATACATATATTTTGTTGACATATATATATATCAGTCTTTTCTTTACACCTTCGGTTGGACTCAACTTGAGTCCGGCATTGTGCTTGTAGTTGGACCTTCTTCTAGCAGGAATAAACAGCACGTGTTCCTAATTCAACAACATGTAAACACACGGTTCTCTACACAGCTTATACCCTTATATGTTGATAACCAAATCATATGAAACACTAAAAAATATATATTTCTTTTTTGTACAGTAGGTTAAACCATATGATGTTTCTTTTCCTGTTGGCTTCTTTTAAATATAGGTTGAGAATCTTTTATTTGAAATTCTTGGGACTGAAAGTGCTTCAGTTTTCCGATTTTTTCGGATTTTGGAATATAGACTATTTCATTTGTATATAGCATCTATAAAATGAAGCATTTTGGGAATGGAACCCAAGCATAAACACGATATTCCTTTACATTTCATAACACAGCTTGTACATTTACACTGAAGGTAGGCTTAAGTATAATTTAATAAATTTTCTGTACATACAGATATGGTGAATATAGACATTGGTTAGATCTAGTGACTAGACCCAGAGTTGTGAGTTCAATACCAGGCCACAGCAATGGTGAACCAAAACTTTAAAAAGTTAAAAGGAAATAACTGAGACATCCAGAAGAGACATGGCACGTGGAACTAGAACAATCTACCCCAGTGGACAAAATAAAGGGTTCAGTTTAAAACTCCAATCACTTGAAGAAAGCTGGAGTGTACAAAGGCTGAAATGTTGTGAATATGGCAATGAAGATGAGGTTAACAGTCCGAATAAGGTAACTAATTGTTGAGGGATCTCCCCTTTTTACACAAATGGACTCACCCAAGGTATACATATACTACTGCCAGTGAATACCTGGGAGTACGTTAAGTCAAGTCAGACAGTAGTAGTAGTAGAACGTAGAGTCGGTCGAGTAGAATAACGTAGCGGCAAGAGTCACCGTAACAAGCACGTAGACTCAGTAAGAAGTCATACAGTGATACGTCAATATCAAAGACTGTATATATATTTTGCTACTAACCCACATTCGTGGATCTATTAACCTGTATTACCAGTTTGCATTATTAGGTTAATACATTTATTTCCTATATTCATTCTTGGCGTTTGTTATTATTTGATACCGGATTTCATCCCGGAATCCACAACACTAATGTAAATAATGTAAACCTTATCTCAGAGATATAGACAGATATACTGATACAGTTAATGACATCAGTCAGATAATGCTAACATGGATTTTCAAGTGGTGAAATTAGGTAAAAATAATGTTTTGTACTTTCTCTATGTGTGCAAAAAAAAACATGATCGCTACTTAAAAAATATATATAAATGCATGACTTTTTGACATTTTGATTAATATCTTTACTGAGCATGAAACACCTGTTAAATAATTCATGAATGAAAGTGTTGCTCTGATAATCACTAGCAAAAAGTTCTCGCCAATGTAGGCTATGTAGATGGGCTGGAGAACCCCCACCCAAGGTAGATGAGCTCCCTTACAACAGCTGCACATCATCTAGAAACATTCCCCATGATTTCTGAAATGTTCAATTTGTGGCAAGTTGTGTCAGCACCTAAAAAACCTTTGGATTTTGTAGGTTTTCTGATTTTGAAATTTTGGATAAAGGATATTTAACCTGTACTAAAGTATAGCACTTATGAAACAACTAAACTGTTTTATGGGTCATCAAAAATCAAGGACAAAAACATGTGCACAGTGACTAAAAAATATGCAACCAATCAAGTTTCAGATAAATGAAAACATAACATTTAAGGTTAATTACCTTCAAACCTGCAAACCATTCCTTTTGCTTACAAAGAGATGGTTGGTAGGACAATATACACTGAGTCCAACACTTTCAAGTGATAATAAGAATTAGTTTTACTCAGCATTGAGGACATGTCCAGGCTATAAGTCCAGGCACATTCCTGTGTCAATACCCTTTGTGTGGACTCCATATATGTGCCGCTGGGGGCTTATGGGAAATGGGGAAAGAGAGGAACTGGCCCTTTTGGTTAGGTATCAGATTTTAGACTATTTGTGACTAGAAAGACTTGTGAAAATGTCAAAGTTTTCCTATTTTCATTTTCTGATGAATTTTAATTGATGGAAGGTTCTATGACAATAAAATGTCTGTAGAAATTCCCCTATTACATCGTTAAATATTTGAGCTTAACAACTTTAACAAAATATTGCAATAACAATCATAAATATGAATGCTGGTCATTATTTTAAGAAGTAAGTGGGTACAAATGAAAAGATTTGAAACTGAAAACTTTTTCTATTTTACTGATGTTAAACACTTCTATCTTCCGTTCTTTCTTTTTCTCACTGAAACAAAATAGCATCTCTGATATGCGATTTCCATGTTTTCATGTGATTAAAATGGAAGAGCCCATTATTTATGAGGTATTGGCAGGACGTAATGGTCGTGCGAACAAAGGAACTAACTAATGAAGGGAAACATAAGCAGAGTTATTAGATGATGATATTTATTTTTATTATTTCTAATGTATTTATTCTATTTTATTTCATTTTTGAACAACTTTTAACATGACTGAATAAATTGTCCTCTGTATTTATGGAGATTAAAGAAAGAAATCTTTGTGACAAATTGTGGCAAACAAGATATGCTGAACAATGCTGCAGTGAGGAATTGGCTTGTTATTTTGCTGCATGACGTTTCACTCAATAAAGGACCATGAAACTGAGACAGGAACACTCTTTCACTGACAAAATCATCGACAGGATGGTCAACTTTTGAATGACCAGATGTTTTGTTCAACTGAACACTCATTATCTGGTCAAGGTCAGAGTTAGAGTCAGCAGTTCTAACAAGTATGATATTATAAAATGTTCCTCAAAGAATTGCTCTATTTAAGACCAGAATTATTCCTTTATAATCAAATACACAATTTAGTTGAAAAATGGAAATTAGATTGGTGACTGAATAATGATGCTATGAAAAAACTGGCATCAAATTATTAGTTAATAAAGTAGATATTATAAACCAAAGTTCATATAAATAAACCCTGAAAATTTTACCAACGTCCTTTGGTTAATAACAGTTTTATTGTGAAACATTAACCTGACGTCATGTAGTAATACGTGGGGGGATCAGTTTATTATTTAATAACAATAGAAAAACGATCCTCGTCTTT
>OZ038499.1:42393594-42473594 GCA_964036315.1 Acanthosepion esculentum | reverse complement strand
AACTGTATCACAATCCATGTTGACTTCAAAAACATTTTCTTCAAACACAGTCAGAGAGAATTTCAAAATGGTGGATCCTCAAATAGTTAGATGTGAAAGTGCAAAAAAGAAACTGTCTTCAACAAATGAATTTAATTAAACCAAAATGACTGTTTAATTCAATCCCAAGGTTGTAATAACAAAGTCTGAAATTAAGATTAGATGGACATAAATGCATGGGTCAGACATGGGTGACGCTGTAAAAAGGAAGACTGTGTGCCAAAGTTGGTTGTGGCAGACTGACTAGGGAAGCATGCAAGAGAGAGAGAAAGAAAGAGAGAGAGAGAGAGAGGAAAACATTATGTATAGGAAGGGGAAAATAATAGAGATGGATATGGTAGACAGTGTATGGGGACAGAGAAATAAGAGAGAGAAAATGATTATATATATATATTTTTTTCTGGAAACTTCTGAGAAACACATTTAAGACAAGATTGTTTTTAAACTAAGTTGATAAATTTTTATAACAATCAATAACTTAATCATTTAAAGCAGCATACGGATATGCTTATTTGAAATTGTGTACAAGGTGGATAAAGAGTTTAAGCACAATAGTCATAGAAATAGGGGGAAAATATATGACAAAGTGGAAAAATTTTCTTGTGACATGTTTTGTCCTTTAGAGCTTCATCAGACTAAATTTGTTATGTTGGTGTGACTACACCTGCACAAACTATGGATGCTGGGAATTTCAAATATTTTAAAATAAAATAAAAAATTTAAAAAATTTTTTAATCTAACTGATTTCATTTAGATTCTTTTCCTTTTTATTTCTATCACATTTGTTATAAGATATCCCATAATGTGATAATAGAAAGTCTGCTAGGAATGGTGAAATGTTGTAAGAGCCAGGGTACAAATTTACTGAAGATGACCTTGTAATCAAGGCACTCTCTAAACATTGATCAGAGTAGTATTTTTTTATGAACACAAGGTTATATAAACACAAAAGAGACATTTTACAAAACAATACATCAAATGTATTGGTTGCCCAATGTAAGAAGACTAACCACAATTTTGGCATAAAAAATGCTACTCTGATCAAAGGAGAAAACAATTCACTACAATGAAAATGTCTAGAGAGTGACTTGATCATAGAGTCATCTACAGAGTTACCATTGATATATATATATATATATATATATATATATATATATATATATATATATATATATATATATATATATATATATTCAGGTAAGATGAAAACAAATAGAGTACAATTCCAATGTTCATAACATTTAATTTAGACGAGGACTCAATACAAAGTAGAGCAATATTATTTAGGATGTTACATCAAAAACATGTCAAAATTGCTACACAATTACAGTCATGTTTCGATGTGTATCAATGCATTTTATCAGGCAATTATAAATTACTGGTGAATGAACAATTTATTCAGATTTAAAAGCAAGATACAGCCTCTTTTTATGTAAAAAAGAAAAAAGGTGGGTGGTTATACTGTTTGTAGGCTTTACTCAGCTCAACAATCACATATGATGTACATTAAATTTAAATTAAGGGAAGAAGCAAAAAGTAAGAAATTATTTTTCATAAATGTGTCATGATCTGTAGATTTGCAATCAATGGCAGCACAGATGTCAAAACAGGAGCAGATGTTAATGGAAATATATTATACACACTAGACATTGTAATTTCCTAAGAAAAAATGAGGTGGACTGGTAATTTAACAAAATGCTAAACAAGTTATATGCTTTTATTCCTACATAAAATTTTTTATAGTTGATAAATAAATAGCTTCTTTAAGAAACCAGAAAATAATTTAAATGTATAGAATTAGTTAGTAACTTAATATGAAACTGTTGACTAAAGTATCTTTATATAAGATGTTAATAATAATAGCCAATCAATGAAAAATGTTAAAAATACCAACCAAATACCAATACATCTGTTCAAGATGTTACTAATACTATCAGGAGATTAATAAACAATTATATTAAATCTATATTTCTAAAGAAGTGACGGCATTTTACTTTTTAATTATTTTTAGTGGATAGCCATATTTGAGTTGATGTTCCATTTATTTATTAAACAGCATATTTATTTATTTTCGAATATTTGAATATATAATGATGGTTTCCCCTGCCCAGGGAAACACCTGTTCAAATCATTTTGAAGAGCACATCTTTTTCTTTAATAAGATTTCTCAACTATTCAGGCTGATAGATGAAAATAAATAAATATACTGTTTAATGCATAAACAGATCATTTACTCAAACATGGGTATCTACTATAAAAATGTTGAAGTGATAAAATCTGTCAGATTAATAATTAAAAATCCATCACTTCTTTAAGCATTGCTTTGTTTATGTCAGGATATGAAACTGAGCAGATATGTTTATTTTGAGAGTCTGAAAAAAAATTTTCATTTATAAGGCACTATTCAACTTTACTTGATCATCGACACTCTTCGTGGTGGAGACGTCTAAACCATGAAAGATCTAACTGCAATCTCCCCTGTCTCGCGGGATGCAGGTTGGGATCCTACTGTAGAGCCTGAAGTTTTCTTTTATAAGATTATAATATATAATATTCAGATTATAATATATACTATTCAGAATTCAGACCAGTAGACAAAAATAAAGAAGATATACTTTTTAATAAATAAATGGAGCATCTGTTTAAATGTGGGTATTCACTAAAAATAATGTTTAAGGAATATATATATATATATATATATATATATATATATATATATATATATATAAGTCAACATTGAAGTCAACACCCAAAGACAACAAACTGTTTCATGCTAAATGCAATTACCAGGCCACATGTGTTGTGTTTTTCTTGACTATTTATATATATATATATGTGTCAGTGCTGTATATTTACATATACTCTATCTCTGATATTGAGCACTTTATCCTATAAATATACCTTAAAAGTATATTACTTCATTCATATATATATATATATATGTATATATATATATATATATATATATATATATATATATATATATATATATATATATATATATATAATGAAATTGATTAAGTCTGACAGTTATTTAATATATTTTCTGTTTATACGTTATTTTTATAGATACAATTTATTTAAGTAAATGCTCTGTTTTTAATTAAGCAGTATTAATTACATTTATCGGCCTGAATATTCAAGAAATTTTGTAGAAAATATGTATTCTCAAGCAGGAATTGAACCTATATTCCTATACAGAAACCATCATTTAATCTGACGTGCTATACTATTTAGCTACAGAGAAGCATCTGGTTAGCAAAGTCTGAATTACTGTTTATAAATATACAATCTTCAATGAGTTTCTGGATTGATCATATCTGCTCACAAAATGTATCTTAACGTAAACAATGACAACATACCATGAAATGGATTAAGGCCGACAATTATTATTCTGTTTATGTTATAATACTGTTTAATTAATTAATTATATATAACTAATTAATTATAATACTCTTTAATTAAAAATAGAACATTTGCTTAAATAAATTATATCTATAAAAATAACATATAAACAAAAAATATACTAAATATATATATACACATATGTGTGTGTATATATATATATATATATATATATATACACACACATTCACACTCACACACACATACATATATATGTAAATTATTTTGAGATAGAGTGTATCTGTAAAAGAACAAAATTAATAAAAGACAAGAGGAAAAACTATTCTTAGCCAATACATTTCATCCTCTGAGGGGCTTTATCAAGACAAATGCAGGATTTATTTTGTTGCATGTGTTTATATATAAGAGTAAGGATGTCACTGGCTTATCAAGGCTTTTAAATTTGAGTACATTCATGAATGTTCATCAGGTGGTTGAAAGGTCAGTCAAAATATGTGGAAGGCACAAAGTGACATAATTCAAAGTCTGGTGAGCCAAAAGTAAGTGAGTAATCTTGTTCTCTCAACATGCCAGTGTATCTTTTCAAGAAAGAGTTTTGGTCGATTTTCATCTGCAAGTCAAAATCCCTGGTGGCAATCCCTGCCTTGCTCATTATTGGAGAGACATTCTCGACAAGTTCAAATTTTGAAAATTCGGCACCCCAAAAATGTAAAAGTGCTAACCTCATTGTCAAAAATAATGATTCAGCTGCAAGATCCAAATTCTAGTGAACCAATATTATTTATGAATTCACCTGTCCTGCAAGGAAATGCGTTCTTGACCAATCCAAATTCATAAATGATTATATTGGATATACTATAACATGCCTAAAAAGAAAACTCAGGCTACATTTCTCTGGCCATAGCTCAATTAGGTCTCATTTAAATACACATGGAGACCTACCAATCTCTATCCATAACATATTCATTGATAATACAAATATAATAGCTTCATCCACATGTACAAAAAGGTTAAAAATAATGGAAGCATTATTAATAAAAAAGAAAAAGCAAACACTCAATAATATCAACTATGAACATGGCCAATGTGCTGGCCATGTTTGGAAAATGAAACATTCTTCTAAATCTTGATACATGCATAAAACAATTTTTTTTATTCAGTTAAAAGTAAAATGAAATTCATAATAATAATTGATAATGGCTAAAAGTATAGCCGAAAGCACTTGGATATATAAAAAATTTGGACAATTTTTATATAATTTATGTACTAAAAAGAAAAAATTATGATGCATGAAAAATTATATAAAAAAATTAACCATAGCACCTTGTCAGTCGTTTTAATTAAACTTGCATATATATATATATATATATATATATATATATATATATATGAAAAAGAATTTGAAAGTGCAACTGGAGTCTTCAAGAATATTTATTTAGAGTAAATTTACCGGTTTCACAGTTCTATGATTTTCAATAAAGTTAAAGGGTAAGCATAAGTTTCAAAAAGTGGTAATAATTTGTTTCTAAATTTCACAAATAAATTAATTTTATTACAAGTTATCTACCATTGCCTGACAAAGTGCAACAATCATAGTATTGAAACATGAAAGCTTTTGTGTAGCGATGTAAAATGTCTTTATTATAATCTATTATAATAAAAATATTATAATATAAAATCAATATTAAATTCTCTACATCATGGCTGGCAACTCTAATAGGTGGCATAAAAACTACCTCAATGCCAGGCACTATTGATTCCCAACTATGACTGTAAATATAATCTGTCAACTAGAAGTCTCCAAGGTCCGGTTTGTTGTTCCCAAAAGTTTGCTTTTATTCATCTGTTATTCCTTTCTCTTTTAGTCAAGTGAGTGGTTGCTTTTGAAGACACCATTTGATGGATTTTATTGCTTGTCATAAGTCATGAAACATGGCTGAGGTAAAATCACATAACCTTACCGTTTATGTGGCTCTCTCAATCATAGTATCACATTTCTCTACCATGAAAAAAACAAAAATGGTGAGCCCAGTATCTGAATATAAAGTTTCAAAGACTTCCTCAGTACAAAGGGTGAAAGGATTTTTTCAACTCACCATTCTTAGTTTTATGTCCATGGTTAAACTTTGGCGTGATCTCTCTCTCATAAGATCTCGTTTCTGATTTGGGATTTTCTGTTGTTGCTTGGCTGGAATTTCTGTCAGAATTACTTGCAGTTTCCATCATGGAGGTGTCTAAAAGATAAAGTTCGGATCCATAGCTTTTGGTAGAATTCTGAAAGCAAGAAGTGAATTTTTTAGTTAGAATTGTTGGATCCCCAATGAGGATATTATTCATGGAATTCTTTTAATATTAAGATCAATTTTCTGATTCATAAGACATTTTGTGAAATTTCATTAAGATGAATTTGCTGGAAACTGAAATGCAAATTGAAATTAACTTATTTCAATACGATAAATCAATTTTAATCGACAAAGTTTGTTTTATACAAATCTTTTAACCAGTTTTTTGTTTTAATTTTTGTTAATTTCTAGCAATGTACTCAGATTGTTTTACATTGAATGTCAATTGAAAAAGCTATATAAATAAAGTTTCATCTGCTGATGGGCTTTATTAAGGCAAATGTAAGGATTTTATCTAGCAACAAATATTTATAAACAAAGGTATAAATGTTAGTTTTTCAAAATTTTAAAATTTAACAGATGCTCAGAAATATTCATCAAGTTAAGTGAAAAGTGAAAATAAATTATGGAAGATGCTAAGTGATGTAATTTAATGCCTAATAAATAAAAGTGAGTAAATGATGTTGAATTATTTTTTTTTATGCTATTAATATTTAAATTATTTTACTTTAGGATTAATTTATGTATTTTATATTTTAATTAACAGGAGGTTATGAAATTAACCATATTCATTTAATTTTCAAAATTATAGTCTCGTATGTTGGCTTTGGAAAATAATAATTCTTTCAGAAATGGAAATATTGGAAAAAATATCCAGGGCACAGATTTATATTTAGATAAGATTCAATAGCAGCACTCTTAAGAATTTTCTGTTTAAGTAAGTCACTTTTTCTTTTAATAAGTGTGGCATTGTTTAGATCAAAGTTGTGGTTGAATTTATTTCTATGTATGACTAATGCATTTAATAAATCGTTGTATATAAGATCCTTTTCATGTTCATAAATATGTTTTTTTAAAATTTATACAAGTTTCCCCAATGCATTATGAGGAGCAGTTATGGCAATTTATTTTATATATACCTGCTTCAGAATTATTATTGTTATGGGTATTTTTGGTTCTGATCACATCCATGGATATGGTTGTAATTATTTTGATATTAATAAGATTGGATATATTCTTTTGAATACAAAATATACTTTGAATATTACTGCCACATTTGCTTCTGCACTCCTGCTGTATATCTAGACAGTCTTGATAAAATCCAAAAAAGAATCTTCAATATTATTGGTCCTGACCTGGCATCTCTGGTGGAGTCACTTTACTATCATTGTAACATAACTTACCTGTGACTTTTAAGAATTGCTCTTCACTATGATACCTAGACTTAATACCTTATTCCTTAATACCTAGAAATTCTTTAAATTCCTTAATACCGAGAAACTGATTCAATCTGATGAACTTTCTGCTATGGTACCTAGACTTTATAAATTTAAGCACAGTACTAGATTGGCAATAAGGTCTCATTAATTTACAGTTGAATTGGCTAGGTGTAACACTAAGTTCTATGCTAACCGTTTCCTTTCTTGCACTTCTTGCTTGTCGAACTCTTTTCTGGCTCCATCCTTTCCAGCCAACATTAATCTGCAAGAAATTCAATGCAATGTCAATCATTATCTACGGTCTTCCTGAAAACTATTCTTTCATTCTTTCTCCCTAATATGTTTCTCATCTTATCTTCTTCCTTCACATTCCATAACCACTTGTATATTAGTGGCTTTAATATATATAATATAATATATATATATATTTAATATATATATATATATATATACATATATATATATATATATATATATATATATATATATATATATATATATATATATATATATATATTTAATACACGCTTACACATATCGTACTTACTCACTCCCTAAGAACCAAATAACACACACACACACACTTAACAGAGACACATCCCCTCTCCAGGAACCAATAAAACTGCAAAACTGACCAAGGGAATTCAAAGCAGCATGAATCCATCCAGCTCTTATCTCAAATAACAACTTAAAAGAGACTGTTTGACCAACACAAGGAATGTTAAAAAATTCATGTTAAAACGATAAAAAACAAATAAAAAAACAAATGGAAACTACAGACAAAAGTTCATTTTCTCCATCAAGACATTCATTTCTGTAGTTCACTGATACCATGATGGCCATGTTGGCCAAACTCGTCAAGGAATCTAAATGAAATAATAATAATAAAAACGAAAGAATATTAATCTACAACCTAGTGTGTCTGAAGATTTCAATTTTTTTAATAATTTTTATTGTTCAAATATATATTTAATATATATATATTTATATATAATATAATATATAATTTATATATAATATATTATATATATTTAATATATATATATTTAGCTCTTGAAAATATATTTCAATTGAGCACTGTTGAATGACAAGATAATTCTATAAACAACTGCCACCTGCACTAATGCAAAGCTCTTCAGTAAAATGAATTGAGCCCTATGGCTGATTGGCATTTGTTTACATTCATAAAAACAATACACTAGATTTAGCTAGCTCATTCTGTCAAATGAAGATAGCTAGGTGGTAGAAACTCTGACACCAAATTGGTTGGGTTTCAATCCTGGCTTGAGGCATTTGGATGTCTAGTTGCACTGAGGAGCTGTGATACAGTGAAACAGTGTTGTCTGTGAATGATATAATTTAGCTCTTGAAAATATATTTCAGTTGAGAACTGTTGAATGACAAGCTAATTCTATAAACAACAACCACCTGCACTAATGCAAAGCTCTTTAGTAAAATGAATTGTGTCCTATGGCTGATTGGTATTTGTTTACATTCATAAAAACAATACGCTAGATTTAGCTAGCTCGTTCTGTCAAATTGCGTCCAGCATGAAACAGCCTGTCACCTCTGTGTGTTGACTTCAATTTTCACTTTTATATTTATATTTACATATGATCTATCTCTGATATTGAGCACTTTATCCTATAAATATAGCACACCTTAAAACTAGATTTTTTCATATATATATATATATATATATATATATAAATGAGTTCATTATATATATATATAAATGAGTTCATTATATATATATATATATATATATATATATATATATATATATATATAAAGAGGAAATACAAAACATATGAAACCCAATAAGTTTGAATGTTTAGTAACAGAGAACAAAATCATGTCTTTTGTGTTCATGGCATTTTCTCAAGAGATAATCTTAATAACTGATGTGTTTCTATAAGTTGATGATAGTTTTATGGTTGTTTCGTATGTGAGCTAAAAAAAGACCTTCTTAAAAGTATCATATTTTTTTGGTACATCAAAAATGCACTGGATTTTATTGACCTTTTTCCAACCTGTGGGGTCGACTATTGTCAGAAATCAAATTTGGTTGGGCTCATATTAAGTGTTAAAAATAAATGATCAACTAAATTTTATTCATCTTTCATTTGGTTTCTTTCACATATCAAATGAAGATAGTTGGTAAACTTTATATAACAATATATATATATATATATATATATATAAACATTTTTATATATCAAGGAAAAATGGAAATTGGAAAATGTTTTGTGTGATGTGTTTCATCCTTAGGACTTCATTGGATTAAATTTTGACTAAATTGGACTAAATTAAGAGAGTACCTTGATTGTAAAATCATCCACAGGAAATTTGTGCCCTGGCTTTTACATCATTTCTTCCTTCCTGGCAGATATATTATCACAAATAATAACAAAAGTGATGGAAAGAAAAAGAAAAAGAATCTAAATTAAATTGGTTAGATTACATATAAAATTTTTCTTATAATTCCCAGCATCACTCATTCATGTGCATGTGTAGTCACATCAACATAACAAATTTACTCCAGTGTCATCTTGAAGGACAATATGTGTCACACAAAATCTTTTTCCACTTTGTCATACATTTTTCCCCAATATATATATGTTAGAAAACAATATTACATTGAATAACTATGTCACCAACAAAAAAAAACAATGTTAATCAATTTACAAAAATAACTGTAAATGATTAAAAATACAATTTGTCCCTGAAATGGCTAATGTATGACTGAAAATATTGTATACTGAACTAGTATACATTTCGATGGCAATGTCAAATTTTGTATTGGTTCCACTGAAAATCCATGGAAATCTCGTTTTTATCATCATGACTTTAGGTAACGTAAGATACATGAGTAACACTGCTCTCTCCAAACATTTCTGACAATTAAAGAATGGTGGTTATACACCCATAATTACATGGGATATTGTAGCTAAAACCAAATCTTACAATGGGAAAGGTTAGAGATGTAATTTATGCCTTGTAGAAAATTAGTTATCTTAAAACACTTAAATAACATTAGTTTATTAAACAAGAGAAATGAAGTGATGGTATAAAAATAAATACCTCTTGAAATACATTGATCCAGATTATTTTCTACTATAGACTATAATCTTTCATTTTTTAATTTTCTTCTGTTTACTTATCTTATGTCAAGCATATATAATTTATTTTATTTGTTTATAGTTATAGATCCATTTATTTTAATACAAAATTTATAAAAACATTAATTCTCATTTATTTTAAATATAAAATATAAGTCCCGACTATTTTAAATACAAAAATTTTTTAAATCAGTAATCCCCATATAATATATGGATTGTGCCAACATTACATTAACCAGATATTTTTTATTAAAATTCAAATTATACAACAGTCAGTCTTTATTCAGCACCTGAAGATTGCTTTGTACATGAAACTCTGAGTTGTACTACCATTGCAGAAATATATATATATATATATATATATATATATATATATAGCATAATGAGAGGCCACGTATACTTTCTTGATATGTATATAATATCTGGATAAAATAAATGAAACAAAATTAATCTACATAAATATTTCAACAGTTAAAACTATTTCTTGAGATATGGTCAAAAAAACCTTTTAAACAACATTTAAGACACTATCATCAGTCTTCCACCAAAAATTCAAACACAGTCGCATTCCACATCACGTGACATCCACGCTTCACGACAAACGCTGTAAACAAACACACAAACACAGTATCTCATTTGATTTTTGAGGAAAGACCGAGGTGGTCTGAAATATTAAATATATACAAAAACACAGAAATGAATACTTTCATAAAAAAAACACCTAATTTTGTTTCATTTATTTTATCCAGATATTATATATATATATATATATATAATATTTATTCAAAATTATAACATATGCATGTTATAACATCACTACAAAAATTGCAATTTTTTTCAACACTGCTGGTGCCTTATCAAATGATAGTGTTGATTGCAAAATAAACAGTTTTAAGAGTTCGAAAACCAACCAAACCCCTCAATAGGGGAAACATTGTTACGTAACCTATGATGACTAATCAGAATACAAGTATATGGAAATTCATAATAACGTGACAAGATGCCCTAAATACAATCTATTAGTGCATTAAAGTTAAGATTAGATTAAATTAGAAATCAATATAACAATTAATGTTTTAATTTCATAGTTAAATTTAAAATTAAAAATTAAGTTACAAATGTCAAATTCTAAATTTAAATGAGCATCAAGTTTAATATTATTACAAAATTATTCAGAAAGGAAACTAGGAGAAAAATACATTGTTCTTAGTGAAGTGCCAACCCTGTACTTATATATATATATATATATATATATATATATATATATATATATATATATATATATATATATATATATATATATATATATAATATTCAGTAGTGGTCATCTATGGACTGTGCTGTTTGCTTCATAAAAGATGTTTATGGTTTTATTGTCTCTCATAAAATGCACAAAAAAGTGATCTAAACAAATTATTATTTGCTTTTCTTTCATCTGACTTATTTTTGCTTTTTATTGCAACATTTAGGTTCTTTGATAATTTCATGTCAGTAATCAAGCAGTTGTGGATGTGCATATGGTGTAACAGATATTGGAATGGAAAGTGGAATTGGTGAGGGGAGTTCAAATTACAGTCTAGTCTGTAGCATTCACTTTTACACTAATATGTTTGGAAAAAGCATGAATACATCTCTCCTCTTCACAGTGATTGGTTATTTAAGGAGAGTAGTTTTGGCTAACAGCCAGTCTAACTGAAGGATGAATATGAAGTCTAGCATTCATCCTTGCTTTGAATATTGCTGTCACATCTGGCCTGGTGCTCCTGCAATATATTTAGAGATTCTTGATAAAACACAAAGAAGAATCGGCAATGTTATTGGTCCTTCAGTCCCTTTCCCACTGACATAGCATAGGTACCCTGTGCCTTTTCTATAAATACTTCTATAAATACTTTCATTGTAATGGTTCTGATGAACTTTCCACTATGGTCCCTAGACTTTATGAATTTAAGCACAGTACTTGATTGGTGGCAAGTTCTCCTCAGTTAAAATGGCTCGATGTAACCATAAGTTCTATGCAAACAGTTTCTTCTCTTGCACTTCTCGCTTGAGGAACTCTCTTTAGATTTTTACTTTCCAGTCGACTTTGATCTTCAAAAATTTTAAATGCAATGCCAATTGTTATCTTCTGTCTTCTTAATTTTTGTTCTTTTATTGTCCTCTCTCCTACAGTAATTTTTCTTATATTCTCCCATACTCTGTAACCCCCCTTGTTTCTTAGTGTCTTTATTGCCTTGCTTGGTGTGAAATGATTAAAAATTTATTTTCATGGCAGTTGTTCTGATGATCTTTGGTGCCTTGACTGCATGAATTTAAGCATGCTACTAGATTGGCAGTTAGGTCTCAACATTATGTACTGTTGAACTAGCTAGATGCAACCACCACTTCAATACCAACAGATTCTTTTCTTGCAAAACCATGGAGAAGACAATAAGAAAACACTCCACTATCTTTCCCAAGACGTTATGGAAATTCACCGATAAAAAAAGAAAAAGAATTTCTGGATAGCCATAATTGCCTGCTTCCTGAAAGGGCACAACATTTAAAAATGTCCAAGGTAGTAGTGAATGTGTTGAGAAAATTAGAAGAAAAAATTGTGCAACACTTCATTATGATTGGATTTATGCAAAATTTCCAGGATGTGTGGCTAATGGATTTTGGCATGGAAAATGGACTTTGCAAGTTGAGTCCAAAATTTTGATTCTTCCAAAGATGTGTGGGTGGTGTAAGGGGGGAATGGTAGCACAGAATGAGAAATCAGAGAGCTGACTTCAAATTCTAGTCTGGTTTGCTGCATTTGCTTATGTGCAAAATACCCTTGGGGAAGGTAGGAAATCACTTCTCTCCAACCACAACTATGGGTTAAATATTACAAACTTGAAAAATCATTATTTCTCTGGAAAAATCATTGTTATTCTCAAAATAATTCTCAATGCAATATTCATTTGGCAAAAAAATGAATTATACAAATCAAAATTGAAATTGGTTACATCAAATGTGATAACATTGGAATTAAAAAACAGTAGCACAAATATGCACAGAGAAATCCTTGAAAATGAATGTAGCAACATTCGAATGTACCCGGAAAGAAAATTATATATATAAAAGTGGACATTGAAGTCAACACCCAGAAGCAACAGTCTGTTTCATGCTAAACACAATCGTCAGACCATGTGCATTGTGTTTTTGCTCGACTATTTATATATACAGGTCAGTGATTTATCATGGATAGTCTATTGTATTATTCTAACAGTTGTTTAGGTGGGCGGTTACAGTTGTGTTTCAAATTATTCTGGGGGCTATTGAGTGGGAATAATTATGGATCTGACTACAGAATTTTGCCTATAGTGTTGTTAGTTAACTTTTTTATTTATTATTGATTATTTTATTGTTGGTCGTTGTTACTACATTTTCTTATGTTGGTCGTGCGTCTGTTGTTTTGTTAATTTGTTTATTATTTACTTAGTTTATTTATTTGTTTAGATTAGTTTGTTTTACTTCCTTTATTTTCATTCATTCTTGTTTGTTTATAGTTTTCAATTTATATGTAATGTAGTAAAAATTTGTTCTTGTGTCTACATTTTGAGATGAGTTATGATCATCTGTTAGTAGTTTATTTTGGTCTGTGAAGGTAATTATGCCTATTTTCCCTCCAGGCAGAGTTTATTGTTTTTGGATTGATTGTTGTAGGCTGATTCTGTTTTCCTTATTATCCATGATATTTTTGATGTGATTTGGTTTTTGTTTCAATTTCCCAGATAAAAACACTAACTAACAGCACTATAAATAGCCAAAAACTGCATTCGGATCCACAATTATCCCCACTCAATAGCCGAGACACCAGATCAGGGACAATAATATTGCTGATTCTTCTTTGGATTTAAATGATTTAGGACTTTATGTAGTAAATGATTGATTTTGTTATGTTTTAGATATTTTTTTAACATCATGTTCACCCCAAACAAAGCAGTAAAGCCACTGAGATGTGAAGGGTTATTGGGTGTGGAAGAGTTAGAAACAGGAACATTGCTAAGGAGTGAAAGCAGAGGAAGAGTGATCAGGAGGACAGTAGATAATGATTTATATTGCATTTAAATTTTTGAAGATTATAGTTGGCTGGAAAGCATGGAGCTGGAAGAGGGTTCCACAGGTGAGAAGTGTGAAAAAAGAAACTATTAGCATAGAATTTATGGTAAATTGGTGAGACCTCATTGCCAGTCTAGTACTATGTTTAAATTCAGAGTCTAGGCACCATTGTGAAGAGTGATATTTATTTCAGCTTCAAATACAGAAAATGTGGCACAAGACCAAAAATGGGGAATGAGGAAAAGGACAGTCTTCTTCTATCTTAAATTTAAACTTAGCTAGCTGCAAACACTGACCCAAACATACTACAATATTCCTAACACTAAAACAACACATTTACCTTTCTTACTACATCCACCATAATACCTCATTGTCTCTATAAAAATCCTAACTAGCCCCCAAATGTTATTGTCTGTGGTGGGGAGGGGAATAAAACAACAATTTAAAAACTAGCCCCAATGAGTATTTACAATATGAAAACAAAGCTATTTACAAGAAACCAAATAAAATAATGTTAGTAATAAAACCCCCATGATCCTTAAGAGTTCATCCAAACAATTACCATGAAAGTATTTATAGTAAAGGCAAAGGGAGGTAACCTTATGGTGGTAGGAATGTGAATGAAGCCAAGACACCTGATTCTTTGGATTTTATCAAGGAGCTCTGGATATATAGCAAGAGAACCGGACCATATGTGGTAGCGATATTCTAAGCATGGATGATGGAGGAATGTCAGACTTATAGATATGTATTATTATTATTGTTTAATATATGATAACTCCTTCAGGATGAGAATGTGCTAGTTAATTAGTTTAGAAAAAGGCATGAAACCTTCAATTTTTATGCAATTCTTTGAAATCCAGAGTGGAGCCCCAAACATTAGGCCTCTAGTGTATGTAGTGACCACTGTGGTCAGTGCTTTGATGTAAGTAGTTGGATTGATTCTGTGGTCCTGCATAAAGAAGTAAGATCACCTAACCTAACTTGACCATCACAGGAATAGTATCTTTGGTGTGCATCACCGTGAATGCATCTGCGAGTCCAAGTACCTATTGTTATTCTTTGCTTATTTTGTCCCAAATTCTTCTCTTTGGACATTCTGAGCTCCTCAGGTGTCTTGAGTTTGTTCAGCATATGCTCTGATTGACTCATGTGGTTCTTCCAGATATTGACAAACATGAAGTATCTTAACCTCATCACATAGTGCTTATACATAATGTCCTTGTGCATCTGACAGTAAACTCCACCATTGCTGCTATTGACTTAGTGAGATGGCTTCCTCAGCCCGTTGAACAATTCTGGCCATTCTTAAATTCTGGCCATCCTTACATGTGGCTCTTTTTTACTTTCTATGACTGTGACTGAAGGCTTCACTCTTTTGGCTACAGATGATGCCAACCTTTAGGATTCTCATGACAGAATCACAAAGAACTGTACCAAATAACAGGAACAGCAGCACTTGAGGACTTTCAACAGCAGCAACAACTAAAATGGATAGCACATGCAACTCGATTAGAAAATAATGACATAATCAAGATGTTGACATTTCACACTACTTCAAACAAAAGGTTAAGAAGAAAACCTCCATCAATACTAGAAAGAGTGATAACAGCTACTGGGCTTGAAAAGAGAAAATGATGACATAATCAAGATTTTGACATTCCACACTACTTAAAATAAAAGGTTAGGAAGGAAACTCCCATCAGTACTGGAAATTGTAGACTTGAGAAACCTGTTTTCCTGATAGACTTTTTACTAGGACGATGTTAGAAATTCAGTTGACAGTAGCACTAGCCAGTCAGTCAATGAATGCCAAATGTTTCCTTATAAGGAAACAAGTAATATAAATTTTTACTGTTCAAACTCCACCCTGGTCTTTTGAAAAGGAGTAGAAATTTATCATTTGCTTCTTGTTTAGGATTTGGTTTCCAGTACTGCCTAAGGTCTTCTCATTCTCTTTCCCTCCCAATAGATCCTTGCATTTTAGTGGCATTTTGACCTTGCTTGAAGTGAATTCATTAAAAAAAGTAGTGAAGAAAAGCATAACTCAAGTACTTATAAGGAAATGGCTAACTGGTCAAATGTCAAATGTTTCAAATGTTTCCTTATAAAGAAATGACCAATATTAGCATTACTATTAGAGATTAGGAGAACAGGTACTACACTTTGATCCCAGCCTGATGGCTAAGTGGTGAAGAAAAGCAAGTGCTACTAGTTGCCTGGTCAAGGAATGTGGACTGTTTCCTTATAAGGAAACAGTTAATATTAGCATTACCATCTGCAGATTCTTCTAGCTTATTCCTGACATTGTAGGTGAAAGTTTTAGCCACTTTCATGAAGCTGGCTATCTCTGAGTCACTGGTTGATAGTTAGTGTCATGAGTATAGCGTGCTTTTTATTTCTTGTGTCAGATTGGAAGCAGCCATGTTAATGCACTTGATACATCTGAAAGGCAAATGAGAAAGTACTAAAATCTGGTGCATGCCACAAAACATTATGTTAGCTTATTTCCTGTTTGTGGCTCTTGACAAGTGTGTTCTTAATTACCTGGCGCACCCTGTGCTTTCCAAGTGGATTTAGTTATTTCGATCCATGGATTTGTGCTCCAAATTTTCTTTTTATGATCTTGCGTGTGAATTAATAAATATTCCGCATTATCTCAATCTGTGTAACGTGTTTCCTCTTGCGTTCAATGATTTATGAATAGCAAAACAGATTATCAAAACATTCTTTACGTGGCCTGAAAAACAAAGTCTTAATTCCAAGCCTTTTAAGCCATTTATAAAGCTGTTTATAAATATAGAGTTTATATATTGCTCTTTTTTGGGTTCATTCCAAATACAAGCGGTTTAAGTATGTTAAATTGAAGCCAAGTTGTTTTTATCTTAAAAAAAAAAGAAGTCAACTGTAGTTGGGTTCATTGAGTCAATGTGAACGATCCTTTCTTTAGCTGCATATTATGTGCTTCGCCAGGGCTACATATAGTTTTGTATTCAGAGTTTTCCTTCTTCTAGATTGGTTGCCATCCAAGGCTACAGAACCCAGTCTGTCCTGTTATTTACCCATAGCTGGGGGGAGAAGAGATCGATTCATGCCTTTCCCAAGGGTATTAGCACATAAATGAATGTAATGAACTCGACTGGGATTTGAACTCAGTCCTCCAGTTCTCCAATTTGAGCCACATTTATTATCATAAACTGGGTATATTAAACTTGTTTACAATGACTTAACAATCTAGACAATCTTTCTATTTCATATAATTTAAAATTTGTTTCCACAACAAACAAGTGCATTTTGGAGTTAAAAGTCCTTTCCTTGTTGATATTTACACAGTTGAAAGGAGGAAAATTGAAAAAAAAAAATTTGTTGTACAAATCTTTTGAGCCGAGTTGGTGTGTATGCTTTGAAAATCAGCATTCAAAATATTGAGCTTTTACTTGAACTCTGCTCTCTGGAAGTGAAGAAGATCATGCAAAGTGTTGCTATTAAATAGAAAAATTCAGTATAGATAAGGCGAACCACTTGTCATACATTAATAACCAATAAGTAAATATAAACAAACCCTTCCGTAAATGTTTTCTTTAACTGATTCCAATGCCTTTTGTGTTGCCATTTTTTTCCTTTTACCATATATATAGACGATAATGGTTATGCCTCTATTCCCATAAATACAGTAGTGAATACTGTATGTAGTCTAGAGTTGGAGATTCTTCTCCGGCTGTGTTGGTCAAACTCGCTGCCTCTGGGCAGAGAGGATACCCAGACGAGGCTATGTCAAAGAGCAGAGTCTCGTCTGGGGAAACAGCTACCCGACCCCATTTTATATGGGATCTATGGGGAATTTTTGGCCAAGCCTATGGGATTGGATACCCCACATTAATTCGGCCTTGTGCCACATCTGACCACTTGGGTCAGTTGGTAGATATCCTAGAGTTGGAGATTTATTGTGGAATTCACTTGACTCACTTCTAGAAGTTGATTACTTTTGCAACGTGCCGCTGGCGAATCTTATATGTGTTGTTCTTGTCCTAAGTAGCACTCAACCTGATACAACAACATTTTTCTGTTTTTCTAAGCTGAGCATGTGTGCAATTTTGGGGGAAAATATTCTGATGTATTTCGACTGAAGATTTTTCTTTTTCTCTAAGTTATAATTTCTTCTCAAATACCCGATACTTCTTCAATAAAAGTTTGGCCACACAATACAATGAAGCAAATGTTCAGCTGAGTTCCCCCAATTCAGACATTTACAGCTTGGACGGGCCATGTTGTTTCCATGAATTCGAATCAACCACATTGCCCCCATATTCCATTTGTCATGCAGAAAAGCTTTTCCTTTAGAACTGATACTCTAATGTGTATGCTTCTTTGAGGATTACATTCTAACACTGTTCTAGTCAAGAGGCAATTACTATCTAGTTCCCTTATACTCATAATCTTCACTGCCTTCTACCTTCTCTTACATTCATATTCCATGCCTCATTCAGTAAAAATCTACCTTGAGAGGCTCTTGAGCTTTGTATTGAATAAGCTTTAGTATTAAAAAGATATAATACCAGATCAACTTGAGAATTTAAATATTGTGAAGTGTTTTTGGCTCTGTCTGGGTGTTGTGCATTTTACTGTATAGGTTTGCCTTTTGGCCTTTCTTTTATTTTTCATTGTTTGGGATTTTTCCTTGTCTAAAGTTTTAGGTTATTTGGCAAGTTGTCTATTGGTCACACCAACATTGTTGGCTTTTCTTCAGCTTATATATATATATATATATATATGTGTGTGTGTGTGTGTGTGTGTGTGTGTGTGTGTGTGTGTGTGTGTATATATATATATAATGTAAAAATGTATTTAGTTGAAGTGTAATTTCAATTAATTGCAGGTTATCAATGATATTTTGAATAAGGTGCTCAATGTCTCACAGCATAATATAGTGTATATGTTATGTTTTGGGGAGCATATTAAAAACATGACATGCATACACAAAACTAAACGTTTCATTGTGACAGAAATATATGTGTGTGTGTGAATATAATTGTTTTCACAGATTACACAGATACTACACTCTAATCTTGGACAAAACTTGAGTGTTTCTTCCTACATAAAGAATCCACACATTTTTATGCTAGTTATTATAATAGTAGTTCTCAGATCACCAATCAGGAAATTCTTCAGGAAATGCTTTAGTAATTATATTAAAAATCAATTTTCTGATTCATAAAACATTTTGTGAAATTCCATTGAGATGAATTTATTGAAAACTGAAAAGCAAATTGAAATCATTTCAGTGCAATAAATAAATCAATTTTAATTGACAAAATTTGTTTTTTTACAAAAGTTTTTAACTAGTTTTTTGTTTTATCCTCATTGCTAATTTCTAAAAAAAATAATTGAGTAGTTTTACATTAGGTAAGTGAAGAAGCTGTAGAAATAAAGAATTGATCTCCAATGAGATTTGGATTTTCATTCCATCTTGGAATGGACAAATCTTGCTAGAAACATTTTTTTTTTAAGCATATCACCCCAAGTGAGGCAGAAGTGCCACTAGCACACAAGGGGTTACGGAGGGTGAGAGCAAGTGTAAAGAGGGGGGTGTTTGACAAAAGGATAAAAGAAGGATGGGGATCAAGATCAAGGCATCAGAAAATGTTGATTGACATTACATTAGAATATTTGAAGATTATAGTTATCAGGGGAGCAAGTAAGAGGAAGGGAGTTCCACTGTTAGGAAGTGCAAGATAAGAAGCTGTTGGAGTAGAAGAGATGGCTACATTTAACCGTTTCAACAGTGAAAGAGTGGGACCAAGATGCCAACCTAGTAAGTTGTTTGTCTATTTCAAATTCCTGCACTTTCTCTGACTGGCATTGAGTGTTTAACAACACATTTATTTTGATAAAAAAGCAGCAATCAAATGAAATGAAAAATAAAAAATTAAATGAAAAAACAAAAATGGAGGGAAAAAATAATTAAAAATTAATAAAGACAATATTTCATTTAGAAAATTCAGAGAACAGAATTTTGTTTATGGATCATCAACAAATTTTCAATTTCAGTCTTTCTTTATTGGCAGCGAATTCTAACTGTTTGGCCATGTGCCCATTACATGGGTCTACCCAGATAATAACCCTAACCCTAACCCAGATAATAACCCTAACCCTAACCCAGATAATAACCCTAACCCTGATAATAAATATAATACAATGGTAAATGGAAAAATATTATATGCAAAGACCTTTGTAAGATCTGAACAACACTGTTCAAATAAAATGACAATGGTTCTAAATATTTGACTGCAGGAATTAAGTAGGAAATTGGAAAATCTTTTTTTTCTCAAGTAATTTGATAGGCAAATTCATAAGGAAAATGAATTCTCATTGCACACTTGTTGACTGTCATTTCCTTTAAAACTGATACTCTAATGTGGATGCTTCTTTGAGGATTACAGTCTAACACTGTTCTAGTCAAGCGACAATTACTATCTAGTTCCCTTATACTCATAATCTTCACTGCCTTCTACCTTCTCTTACATTCATATTCCATGCCTCATTCAGTAAAAATCTACCTTGAGAGGTTCTTGAGCTTTGTATTGAATGAGCTTTAGTATTAAAAGGATATAATACCAGATCAACTTGAGAATTTAAATATTGTGAAGTGTTTTTGGCTCTGTCTGGGTGTTGAGCATTTTACTGTATAGGTTTGCCTTTTGGCCTTTCTTTTATTTTGAGGAGACATTCAGACTGAGACCAGGATCATAAATCATTTGTCAAAGTGGCAAGTATTCATGAGATTAAATCCAAAACCCCAGTAACCTTACTGACCCAAGCCTCATGTCAACACTTTAATGTTCAACCTGTCCCCCATGATAGATAAACCCCTGGGGATTGCTCATGCTGTGTAGATAAACTTTAATTTCTCACCTGGAATTGGAGCCAAGAATCAAGTGACATAATATGCATTGTTTTTTGAAGGAAGCGGGGATTTAGGCTATTTTAGTAAAGGTAAGATAATTTTATAGTGTGACTTAGTACTTTATAAGACAGGACTTCATTCATTATAATCACAAAGAAATGTCAGTTTGTATGTTAAAATGAGGGGAACAGGAAATAGCATTTTTTTAATGATTTCAACCCCAAACAAGGCAATAAAGCCACTAAGACAGAACGGTTTACTGAGTGTTGGAGAGTATCAGAAAGTAATACATTATTAAGGGGAGAGAATAATAAAAGAACAGTAAACAATAAAATGTCTCATCACAGATTCCTAACATATAAGTCAAATTTTTTTAGTCATTTCTGTTTCTAATAAAATTTCTCTGTCTCCCAATATGTCTTTGAATCTCAGTGTCGCACTTTCTGTCTTGTTTGATTGAGTATCCCCAATTTGTAATTTGCATTTTGAACTCATCATGGAACCATGCATTTTGTCTTCTTGTAGTTTAAACTTAGTCCTTTCTTCTTGCTTTTCTTCACTACCTTCTGTAGGAGGTTTTGTAGTTTCCTTTCCACGTCTGCTATCTACACTGTGTGTCACATCTGCATTGGTTGCCAATAATGACTCCCCCCACACCACTGCAACACAAATTGCTATAAACCAAAATATCAACCTGAACACTTGAGTTATGTTCATAAATGGCCTCGTCAGATCAAGACATTCATGTGGATGTCATGCATGGCGCCAAATCAGTTCAGAAATATCCAAGCTGTATACGACTGTTTTCTAAGATCAATGGTTTAAAAATGGCTTTGAGTGCTTGAAGCCTGAGGGTCTTGTCAAAGTTTATCCTTCTTCGGACCTTGTGGATTGGCGCTATGGAATCACAAATAAAGAATTGTACCAAATAAGAGAAACCACATCAATTGAAGACAAGAGAAGCAACTAAAATGGATAGCACACGCAACTCAAAGAGAAAATAATGACATAATCAACATGTCAACATTCCACACTACTTTAGACAAAAGGTTAGGAAGGAAACCCCTGTCAAAGAGAGCAATAACAGCTAGTGATGTTCAGAAATGCTAAATGTTTCCTTATAAGGAAACAGCTAATATAACCAATACTATTACCATTATAGTTAAGCCAGTGTTCTTCCTTTCCTTCCTGAGGGGTGGGGGTATGTGGATGATGTAAAAATTCAGAGATGGGATTAGAATGATCCTGAACAAAATATCAATATCTGCCACCAATTGTTTCTTATACGATTACTCATCATATATTTTTAATTGTTTCTTGTATATTTTATAAAAAGAAAATGACGAGCCGCATGCAATTTCTGTTTTAAAAATTCTCAGTGTATTAAATGACAGATTGTTTTCAAATATACACTTCTGAATATAAGGAGATAACAAATCTAGAATAATATTTTCAGATTACTGATCTAATATTAAAAGTTAATTACAAGAAATTATCATAGTGATTATTTTTACATACATATTTACAAGGTTACATGATTAATAGATTTTGACTTTTAAAATCCAGATATAGTTACAGAATTTAACTATTTCAAAATGTAGTTTAATTTAAAACCCAGACATCCAACATCTATTTTATAATTTCAATGCACCTTTACTATTTTAAAATTCCCTTGGAGTGAATCTATTTTAATTGCATATACGAGGTCTGATCAAGAAGTATGCAGAGTGAAGCCCCTTGTCACAGATTGACCTTGAACTCTGTCACACATACACGCTCACTCACTTCTGTTATTGTTCATCACAGTGCTTGGAAGGAAAGTGTGTAGAGTGTGGTTGTCTCATCCTACCACAGTGGTTCCATCAGTGACCATAACATGCAGCAGTTTTTGGCTAAGGCCAACATTCCCCAGATCCAGCAACCACCATATTCCTCAGATCTCACCCCTTTGGTATTTTTTCCGCTTCAAACATCAAATCCCACTTGAGAAGAACAAGATTTCAAGATGTTGAGGAAATCCAAGAGAATGTGATGAGGCAGCCGCACGCTATCTCAAAAAAAAGTTCCAGGAATGCTTCCATCAATGGAAATGATGTTGGATAAAGTGTGTGGCTTCAGAAGAGGACTACTTTGAAGGAGATTAAATGCTGAATTGATATATGTTGTAGTTTTATTTTTACAGTCCAGATACTTTTTGATCAGCCCTTGTATAGTTTACCTACTTTAAAAAATCAATATTTAATTTATCTATTCTAATTAGAAATGAAATTTATGTATTTTAAATTGCACAGGTATATCATCTCTTATAAATTCAAGATAAAGTTTATTTATTGTAAAAATTTATTTATTTCAAAATACCGATAGAATTTATCTGTTTTAATTCAAGAGACAGTACATTGAATTTAAAATCTTTATAGATATATCCTTTTTTCATTTCAGATGTACTTATTCTATTTTAAAATTTAGACATGGTTTACTTATTTTAATATGCATATGTACATGACCTATTTTAAAATCCAGATGTAGTTTACTTTTTTTTAAATGTAAATATAGTTTATTTTATAAAAAAGATGTAGTATACATATTTTTAAATCTTTATTTAGTTCAATTATTATAATGAATTTTTAAAAAAATAGTTGTATTTTATCTTTTTTAAATCCAGATGTAATTGATATATTCTAAAATATAAAGCTGATGAATTTAATTTAATTTTCTCAATAAGCAAAATATTTTGCTGCATTTCTTTTCTCCTTATCGGTAAAATCAATAAATTCATAATTAAAGATCTGTCGACACAAGATAATTCTCTTTATTAAAAAAAAAATCTTTCAAAAATAAAATGATTTTCTCAAACGTTATTTGAGGTAAATTAAATGATTTAAAGTTTAATTAATTTGAATTGAAACAAATATTACTTCTATCACAGAAAAGTATATTATAAATTTTTTTTTATTTTAAAATCCTGATGTAGTTTATCTGTTTCAAAATCCAAATGTTATTCATATATTTAAACTATGCAAGAAAGAGACCAGCTTACCGAGTTAGAAATCTGGGGAATATAGCTTGAATCCAAACCAGATGAAGGAAAACGACACCGGTATATAGGAGGGGGGCATGAAAAGCCTTTTTTCATTGGCTGATACTGACTAACGTAAGAACGGTTGGACTCCTAGCTATGTTGGAATTTTTTTTTTTTGCAATGTCAAGGTGTGTAGCACAACGCTTTCAAGAAGGTGACCTGACTCATCCAGGGTCAGGTTGGAGTTGCTGTTTGAATCAATATGATGGGACACACAAAATCATCACTGAAACCACCCTTGATGCAGCTAAAATGTATTATACAGTGTAACCCGGATATATGAGAGTTGTCGGGACTGGAGAAGAAGTATCTTATATCCGGGTTTCTCTTATATCCGGGTCTCTTATATCCGGGTTACACTGTACAACTATTTAAATTGCAAATAGAATCTATTTTCATTCACAGTTACACACCAAATCAATTTTTATTTGTTTCGTTTTGAAAATAATTTTCTAATGCAACGAAACACTTGTATATGAAAATGAATTCAGTGCAGAAACATGACACAAACATATTAACATGTTAGTGTATTAAAGGAGGTGTGAATAATATAAGGGTTAGTTTTTTTTTTTTTAAACATTTCATCTCAAGGAAGGCAATAATGCCACTGAGATGCGTGGGATTACTGAGTATGGAAGAACATAAGAAAAAGAAATGACATAATTAAGGAGTGAGAACAATAAAAGAACAAGATAAGACAGAAGATAACAAATGACATTGCATTTAAATTTTTGAAGATCAAACTTTAGTGAGAAGCAAGAATCTGGAAAAAAGTTCCACAAAAGTGAGAAGTGTGAGAGAAGAAAATGTTAGCATAGAACTTACGGTTACATCGAATCATTTCAACTGTAAAATGATGAAACTTTGCCGCCAATCAAGTACTGTGCTTAAATTCATAAAGTTTAAGTACCATCAAGGAAAATTTACCAGAACAATTACCATGGAAGTTGTTGTGATGTATAAGGTCTACTCATTTACCGAATGACTACTCATTTATTAGTAGTCATTTGACTACGCCATGCAAAATAGGACAACTCCATTTTGCCTCTGTCACTACAAAAGTATTTATAAAAAGGTACAGGGAAGCTACATTATGGCGGTGGTAAAGTGACTGAATCTGAGATGCCAGGTCTTGACCAAAAACATTGCAGATTGAAAGGCATGAATGTATCTTGCTTTAGCTATGGGTTAAATAGCAGGGTAAACTGGACTCTATTGCTGTAAGGTGGCAAGATGTCTAGCAAATTGTGAAGAGGTAGGGACTCCATCAGTCTATCTTACCTTAGACATGCCACTGTTGCTATAGTTACAGTACCTTATGATCCTAATGGTTTAGGGAACTTGTGATGCATTATGCATGAGTGGATCAATAGATTCAAACAACAGCAGCAAATAAACAAGTTACATGTCACTTAGAAGAAACAAAGCCATTTCCTTGTAATGCAACTTGTTTTTTTCTCTCTTCTGTAGCCATGTTTAAGATCTTATTTACAAGAGGAAAAAAAAGTACTTACAAAATGGGGGAGAAAATGTTTGGCTTTCAATTGATATTCTTGATGTTGTTTCACCTGAAATTATAAAAAGAAAAAAAATTGATTCAAGAACAAAATGATAATTGCCTCGTGCAGACATTGCAAAAAGGGTGTGGTTAGAGGAAGGTGAACAATTTCATTTCAGGTAAAGAACACACGTATAAAAATGTATATTTTGATCATAATTCATTTGAAAAAGAATCATTTACATGATTGTTTTGCTCTGTGCATATGGCGCTTGCATTGACTTTCATCCCATGCCTGATTTGTATGCATGCAGTTGTCCTCATGTGTGTGCACATTGTCCAGATATGACTTCCACAAGTTTTTATCACCTCTCTGAGCAAAATACCATGCATAAACATTGAACATAAATTCATTGTACTGCTTCTAATTATCATCAGATTGTGGTTGATAATGCAACAATACTGTAACAATTCAACTGCAAAAAATGACTAAAAATTTCGGAGGCTCTTCACATCAAAAGATGGTGACCTGCCATCAATACAATTTGTTTCATTCTTGCTATCAATGGGTGTACAATAAACACTGCAACCAGAAATACTAATTAATACAGATTAAGGACTCCAGATTACGAATTTTAAAAAAATAATTAAATTATTAAAAATCATTAATTAATCATTCATTCACAAAAAAAAAAAATATTGTTACAACAGAAAAAGGCTGTTGTACACTCCAGCCTTCTTCAGGCGATATATACATTGGAATTTTGAACCAAACCCTTTACTTCGTACACCGGGGTAGAATGTTCTAGTTCCACATTGGGCCATGTGTCTTTTGGAGAGTTGAGTTACTAAAAGGAAATTAGCTGAAACTGAGATATCCAGAAGAGTTATGACACGTGGAACTAGAACAATATACTCCAGTGGACAAAATAAAGGGTTTGGCACAAAATTGCAATGTATATCACCTGAAGAAGACTGAATGAATTGTGAATATGGCAATAAAGATAAGGACAACAATCTGAACGATGTAAATAGTGTAAATAGTTACTATACTTCATCTCAGAAATATAGACAGAAAAAATGGGTTGATAAGCCATAAATAACAAATTAATCAAGCAATCAGTTAATAGAGGCATTGAGTTTACTATATGAATCCATTGTAAATTAATCCCATTATGGTAGACTAAACAAATATGTTTGTATACTTACCTGGCTTTTGCTGGGAAAGTTTTAAAATAATCAAGCCCCAGGGGGATCACCCTCCCAGACAGTAGCTCTCCTTCAGGAGGGGTCTAGGATCATTACCTGGTATCTGAGGTATCCCTGAAGGGGGAAGTGCTGAACGGGCTTGATCAATTTTTCCATAATAATGCTAGTAAATCCATTTTAAACTGACCTTGTGTTACATTCGGTTGCAACGTGAACATACTGATAAATACTCAAGCCACGTGTTTTCTTAAAATGTAAAAAAAATTATTTTTTTTTAAATTTGTAAAATGGAGAACTTGATTGATAGCAAAAGAGCTCCAGATTTTGAATTTAAATTTTGTTTTTACATTTTCAAAAATTATTTGTTATGAGCATATTATGATTTGGCTTCTGTAGGGAGATCAATTTACAATGTATTTAAATAGAAAACTGCACCCCTGATTAAGTCTTATAACATTTAATAAAGAAAAAACAATTTATATCTGTCATAGATGTGCAGGTGGTATAATGGTCAGCATCTCAGAATGGTAAATTGGAAAGCCGAGTTCAAATTCTAGTCAGGTTTGTCACAGTAACTTACATACAAATATCCTGGCAAAAGGTATAAATCCATATCTTCTTCCCCCCAGCAATTGGTTAAATAGTACAACTAGAAAAATCATTGTTATTCTTAAAAAATTAATAATGCAATATTCACTTGCAAAAATAAAAGAAATATTCTTAAAATTTACTTTGGCTTTAAATAACTTAAAAAGGGTTGATAAGACATAAAAAAACAAATCAATCAACCAATCAGTTTTCATATCTGTTATCTGGAGAGATTAATCTATAGCAATATGAACAAAAATTGCTTGGTTCTGGTCAAAGTGCCTAAATAATAAAGGTTGATCCACACATGTGTTAAGATGCCTTGTAACATTTGTTTAATTAATTGAAGTTTTAATGTTTAATTAATTTAATATTAAAATTGATTGAAGTTTAATGTTTAATTAATTCAACGTTAAAATTAATTGAAGTTTAATGTTTCATTAATTCAATGTGAAAATTAATTGAAGTTTAATGTTTAATTAGTTCAATGTTAAAATTAATTGAAATTTTAATGTTTACATTATTCGGACTATTGTCCTCATCTTTGTTGCCATATTTATCATGTTTTGGCTGATATATGCTCCGGCCTTCTTCAGGTGGTTGGAATGCCGAAGTAAACCCTTTATTTTGCTTGCTGAGGTAGACTGTTTAGTTCCACGTGCCATGTCTAATGGATATCAGTTATCTACTGTTAATTCCCCTTTCCAAGTACTCCACTGCCTTAACCAAGTATTGAACTCAAATCTTTGGGTCCTGTCACTGGATCTAACCAATGCCTTTATCTATGTGTCCTTAAGTTTTAATGTTTGATTAATTAAATGTTAAAATTAATTGAAGTTTTAATGTTTAATTAATTAAAACTAATTGAAGTTTTGGGAACAGGCAGTGTGTACCCAGTAGGAAACGGCAGTGTGTACCCAATAGGAAAATGGGTGAGCTGTAACTAAATGATACTAAATAAAAATAAGAACTAGATGATATCCCTAGACATGAGCAGTGAAATGAGAAGAGTCTACATGTGTAGATTAAATAAAGGTTCAGTTCAGGATTCCTTGCAGGTTACCCAGATCAATATAGACCTGAGGAAGGCAGGAGGGCACAACAGCAGAAACACTGTGATGACAACTACAAAGATGAAGATATAATATAAATAGTGTAAATAAAGATGATGGATACTTTGAAGAGTTCATTTTTTATATGCATTGATCATCTCCTCTACTCAGCAGATCTTGTTCCATCAGACGATTTCCTGTGTTAGAATTAAACTGGAAATACATTTTTTACCCCCATAGATTAAATAAAAGGTTAAGTTCAGAATTCCTTATAATTTACTCAGATTGATTTACACCTGAGGAAGACTGGAGGGTAAAACGTGATAACAACAACAAAGATGAGGACAATAGTTTGAATATAGATAGTATAAATAAAGAATGACTTGTGATAAAATCAACCAACCAGAAAGAGAAGGGACAATATGATGAGGAGGTAAGGCAGTTCAGCTACATCAGACTTGTTAATCTTCACAACCTGAAAAGCAGTGGCTTACCCACAAGGGGCTGAGCAGACATTTTAGATGGGGCACACATGGGGCGAACAAAGGAGTCCAAATTAGACATTCCATTATGTGTCCATGTTCCTTTAATTTGAATTTAAAAGACTTCTATGGAAAAAGCATTTATTTTGCATCAGAATATTATTTTTTCAATATAATCTCATTCCTCTTTTATTACTAAATGTCCACCCAATACAATGCCCAAGAGCAACTCAAGGTAGAGATTAACTAAATGATGATGTTGTTGTATAGACATAAGAAGGGTGAAAGTAAGTGCAGCTCATGAGGATAGGTAGGATAGATAATGGTTGCCCCTGAACCTGAAGAGGTGAAGATTATAGCATTAGTGGGACTATCCTCTCATTATCCTGTTCCATAAATATTAACTCTTGGGAGAAAACTATGAACTATTACACTGAACTCAATACTTTTGATCAAACATTATACAATGAAAATTTCACATTAAAATTCAGTTAATAACTGGCTATAAAGACAGTGATCCACACTCATAAGTTTTTCATTTATGTTCTATGCAAATTACACAAAAACCTTACAACTTACAAAAGAAAATAAAAAGAAATCATTTTTATTGGAAATCTTATTGCTCCAAGCTAAGAAATGCTAAAATGAACTCATATTTTGTTTTTGTTTTATTTTTTTTTTTTATTATTATGTGATCGTAAATTTCTTCAAAGTAATCTTACATCTTCTCATAAATATTTACGATATGCCTTTTCATGTGGCACAACAAAGCAATGGAGTGCGTTCTTATAAACAAAGTCGACATTACTGATTCAAAAAGAAATTCCTCCTCTTAATAATCTGATATCTTTGTTCGGGTCTGCATTTTTATTGCCAGTTGCATAAATTCATAAGGCCACTTTGATGATTTAAAGTAAGTCAAAGGAAATAAGAATATTTCTCAAGCTAACAAATCTGAAAAGGTCTGGAATTTGACATTATTAACATATTTTCAAAGGTACATTTACTTTGTTTTCACTTGTATTTGTTTTAAATCATTTAAAAGAACCAATTATAATAAATTACTAAACTTTCGTGTAGAAAGTGTGAGGGCATCAAGTGCAGATTGAACTCACTACAGTAGTAAAAGTAAGACAAGCTTTTTGAAAGCATCTTCACATTAAGCTAGTTATGAATTATTCTTTTTAATGAGATATCCTTTCAGGATTTAGGCAATCATGGATCTCCACAGATACCTTTTTTATTACCTGAGAATTGCTATAACTTCTTGTGAAAGATAGTGGAATGGTTTTCCATTCCCTTCTTCACAGATTCCTTTTTTTATTTTTGGTGAATTGCTGCAAATTCTTGGGAAAGATAGTAAAGTGATTTTTCTCATTGTATTCTCCACAGAATTACCATAACTTCTTGGGAAAGATGATGGAGTGGTTTGCCATTGTATTCTCTACAGAATTGCTATGACTTTTTGGGAAAGATAGTGGTGTGGTTTCCCATTGCCTTCTCCACAGATTCCTTTTCTTAATTATCTGTAAATTGCCATGACTTCTTGGGAAAGATAGTGGAGTGGTTTCCCATTGCCTTCTCCACAGATTCCTTTTCTTTCTTATCTGTAAATTACCATGACTTCTTGGGAAAGATAGTGGAGTGGTTTCCTGTTGCTTTCTTCACAGATTCCTTTTCTTTATTATCTGTGAATTGTCATAACTTCTTGGGAAAGAGAGTGGAGTGGTTTCCCGTTGCCTTCTCCACAAATTCCTTTTTTTTATTATGTGTAAATTGACATGACTTCTTAGGAAATATAGTGGACTTTTTTCATATTTCATTGAATTTCCTCTATTGTTTTGAATTCAGTGTTGCCTTTTCCCTAGATTGGTTACCATCCAAAGCTTGAGACCTTTGTCTACTCTGCTATTTAATTTATAGGGAGAAATAGATTCATGCCTTTCCAAAGAGTATTTATGAAAATTTGAATTAGAGTAGTACAATTAAATGGATATTTACTCAGAATAAAAGGTATTTAGCCAAATCAATTTGGAAAGCTATCCAAGAATTGTTCAAATGACTGAACACATTATTTTTATTTATATTATTGTTATGTTTATGAATTTCAATGCTAGATTTATTTGATAAGTATGGTTGGAGCAGTTTGTTTAGAGCTTTAGATAAGTTATTTACAGGAGTAGGAATATGAGAAAGTATACAATGTAGGGCACAGTTAAGTTTATGGATTTTAACATTTCTATATAAATAGCCAGGATGATACTCACCCAAACTTTTGTTAAGTTTCATGAATCTAACTTCTACATTATTAGTTGTAATTTATTTATTTGCATTCTAATTCAAAACACCTAATCTAATTCTTAACAATAATTCATCAGCTCACATATCCACCCTATGTAAAACTAATGTTGTTCCTGAATTCTCATGTCCTTTGGGAGATTGCATCTCCAACATTAATAATCAACAAACAACATTAAATTTTTACATTGGCCACACATGCACAACACTTTCCTGTAGATTGACTTGTCATTTGTCAAAATTTAGAGCAATTTTGCACATATATAGCTCACAAACAACCAAAGTAATATTAATATAAGTCATATCTTAAATATTTAACACCAAAATATTCTATAGCGCTCATTGCAAACAAAGAGTGAAAATTCTAGAAGCCATTATAAGGCAAAAGAGAGAACCAACATTAAATCAAATACATTTCTCTATAGGAGACAGCTTATGGCCATATCACATTGAAACACCAGTTCTCATATGATCACCAAAGTTAAACAATGTTGAGCCTGGTCAGTATGTAGATGAGTGACTACTTGGGAATACCAGGTGCAGTAAGTATGAATGCACTGGTCATGGATAACAGTTCAAAATTGAAAATCAGTTTCCAATCCCAGTCAGGTTTGTTAAATTTATTTATGCACAGATAATCTTGGTAAAAATACGAATCTACCACTTCTCTCCCTAGCTATGGGTTAATTAGTAGGATTTGTATACTAAAATTATTATTATCTCCCCAACAAAAATTCTTGCAATCTAAAAATATGTTCTGGCTTTAAATAACCTTCAAAAGGTTATTAACTGTAAAAACAAATCAAACATCATCTTGAGTGTCGGTTTCACAGAGCAGTGGTTCTTTGGGAGAAGCTGTTTGAATGGAATACAGAGGGAATGACGGTGGTTCATTATTATCAAAGTGCCACGGTGTGTCCTTGCCATGAATGTTAGGCCTGGCAGAACCAAGGAATGTAGTTTGTCCAAGCACTTTCCATGGAAGTAGCTATATAGCAGTGAGAGGCTTGCCACATCTTGCTTGTGAGAGAGAGAGGTTGCAGGTAGGAAAATAAATTGTCAACTATAAGGACGTGGAGACACTTTTGAACTCTACTGAGACTGAAAAGTGAGGACTGTTGGTGTTAATTAATTTGTGCTGCCTAAATACATCTCATTTGCTCCTGAAAAGTTTATTTCAGTTGAGCTCTCTGGGGAGGAAGTGTGGGTTTGTAAACAGTGACTATTACGGCTAATAATGCAAGACTCTTCGGTAAATCGAATTGAGTTCTCTCACTCACTGTGTGTTTATCTAAAAACAAATATGTTTAAATTCACCTTCATCCCTGACGTGCACCAATGGCTTAGTGGTAGAATCCCCGACTGATGCCAATTCAGTCGGGTTTGAATCCTAGCTAGAGGCAACCGGACATCTAGCCACACTGATGAGCTGTGATACATCAAAACAGTCTGTCTGTGGATGACAATATATATATATATATATATATATATATATATATATATATATATATATGTATATATATGCGTAATACCCCATGCTGAAAGTATGACTCAGAGTTTCATGCACTATGCAATCATCAGATACAAAAGAACAGTAAGTTTTTTTTCTCAGTGAAGAGGCTGCAGGACAGAAAACAATTCATCATCCACATGAATATTTTTTAACTCTGTCAAACCTGGTAAAGTGAGGATTGGTCAGCTCCAGACCAAATCTGGCAGTGATATTTCATTTTTGGTCTGATCTGGCTCTTGTAGAGACAGAGCACGGCAGGAGGAGTCTGGTATGCAGTGTGCGATGGATAAATTGTCGCCATTCTATATTTTTAATTTTGCACGTGTGCATTGTTTGTTTTTGATTTTGTTATAGCAGGGTCAGTTGGGCAACATCTATGAGATAAAGAGCATAATAACGCAATTCACTGCATCAGAAATTTGGAAATGGTATGCCGTACTGATTGGCATTTCCACTGAAAGCTTCGATATGAACATTTCAAAGTGTTTGAGTGTCAATCTGAAGACAGTGCAGAGGATTTGGAAAGAGTCTAATGGTGATTACAAAGGTGTTTGGAATGATCACTAGTGATGGTGATGTTATGCCCCATTCATCTTTTCGCAGGGCCTCAGACTCAACATAGAGACCTGCATGAGGTGTCTTGAGGAGGTAGCACTGTTCTGAATCAAGTGGGTGGCTGCCAGAAGACCCAATGTCTGGCAACAAGACACAGCACCATGCTACACAAGCAGGAGAACCTAGTCATGGCTGTCAGACAATTTCTGCAACCACATCACCTATTACATCTGGCCACCTAACTCCCTAGACTGCAACCCCCTTAATTATTATGTGTGGGGTGCAGTTGAGTGAGAGACCAACAAAACTCTTTTTAACACCAAAAATGAACTGAAGGCAAGGATTATGGCAGTATTCACCAATTTTAAACAAGGAGACCTTCCAGAAGTGTTGCAGATTTTCATCTGGAGGCTGTAGTTCAAACCAATGGGATTTTATTGAATAAATTTACTCTTTAAAGATATTTTTGTGTAATTTTGGTAAATATATTAAAATGAGATTAAAATGTTAAAATGTGTAAATGTGTGTGTGCATGTGTGCCTGTGTGCATATGCACATGTGAGTGTACATGTGTGTGTGAGTGTATCTTGTATGTGTGTCTGTGTATATGCCTGTGTTTGAACTGGTCAACTGTTCAAGAAATGCTTCCCAGATGAGGAAGCCAACGACAAACAACATGATCCGCCTTTGTATTTGGTTCAAACTGCTTGAATCAACGCATCTGTCACACATGTATATTTTGATCAGAGGATATATATATATATATATATATATATATATATATATATATATATATATATGCACACAGGCACACATGCACAAACACATTTACACACTCAAATATTTATAAACACCTGCATATTTCTAAAGAATTAATGGATTTATTTTTAATCCAACATCTTTTTATCACTTCAAACATTATTAGAAGATAGATATGAATGGACTGAGATAGATAGATAAATAGATAGATAGATAGATAGGTAGTGAACAGGTTGTGATAGATAGATAGATAGATAGATAGATAGATCAGAACAGAATTAGATAGATATGAACAGATATATATATATATATATATATATATATATATATATCAAAGAAAAGAAAAAACTTATTTTTATTCTTGGATATTTTGAATTTGATCCTTTTAAATATATTTTTTTTATCTTTTCCAATCAAAATTGACATTTTGTTAAAAAAATGTCTAAATCTTATTTTTACAATTCTTCACAGAGTACAAGGCCCAAAAGCCACTCAAGTTAGAGTGTTACAACATGAGGTCATTGTAAGGATGTAAAGTGGGAAGAGAGAGCATGTTCTGAGGATATGTAGGATAAATAATGGTTGACACTCAACTTGAAGAGGTTAAGATTGTAGTGATTGGGGAAGTATCCACTCGGGAGTCAATTCCACATTGCAACTGTTCTGGAGAACAAGCTGTCTGAGTAGAACTTCCTCCTCACCAATGGAATACGATGGGGAATGAAGATGAATCAACATAGTGTATGTGACATAGTGTCCCTTAACTGTGAAGGCCTGAACTGTTGGAATCAAAGAATGTAGTTTGCCTTAAAATCTGCCATGAAAATAGTGTAGCAAGAGGCTAGCAGCATTTTGTCCCAGGGAAAGAGGCTGTAGAGTAGAAAACTATTCATCATGCACGAGGTCACATAAATGTTTTTGAACTCTGTCAAGCCTAGAAAGTGAGGACTGGTCAGCTCCAGACCAAATCTGGCAGTAATACTCCATTTTTTGGTCTGATCTGGCTATTGTAAAGATAATGCATGACAGGATGAGTCTGGTACTTTCTGGAACGGTACAAGGAACTGAAGGTCGTTGTTGCTAGAGCATAGAAGGACGAAGAGGTGCAGATTATAAGAATATGGAGGATAGATAATGGTTGATGCTAGACTTGAAGAGCTTAAGATTGTAGTGATCAGGGAAGCATCCTGTAAGGAGTCTATTCCACACAGTAGCAGTTCTAAGGAAGAAGCTGAGTGGAATTTCCTTCTTATGAATGGAATACAAAGAGAATGAGTCAGCTCTGAGTGTGTGGCATTGCAGGTCCTAGCTGTGAAGGTCTGAACTAGTGGAACTAAGGAATGTAGGTTCTCTGAACATTTGCCATAAAAACACTGACAGAGTAGCAATAGGCTCGCAATGTTTGGGAAAGGGGTTGGAGAGCAAAAAATAGTTTATCACCCATAAGGCTGTATAAATGCTTTTAAATTCTGTCAATGTTGAAAAGTGAGGATTGGTCAGCTCCATCCCAGATATGCCAACATTATTCCATTTTGAATCTGATCTAGCTCTTGTAAAGATACAGTATGGCAGGAGGAGTCTGATAGGACAAGGAGCTAACCATATTAAATGTCTTCCATTCGCACCAAGCACCGGCAATCTTCCAGTGAGGATGACATAATTTCAGTCAACGTTTTCAATTGTCTTCTTTCTTTTCCCATTCAAATAAAAAGATTTCATCAAACCTTTTACTTATCATTTGTTCCTAAATGATTTTATATCATATTTGTAATAACAAACTTCAGCCTGTTACATTAATACACACTTCGATTTCATCTTGGAGCTTGTGGTCATGACCAATAATGATGTGATAATGTTGGATGTGCAGATACGGTTTGACTCTCTTGTATGCATGTTTGATGCATGCAATAGGGAAAAGATTGCAAATACAGCCAGCCCTTTTTCCTGGATAATATTGCTATCATAGTCATTACCTTGACTTATAACTGGAGAGAGGTGTTTGCCTAGCAATATTATCAGGATTGCAAACTGCTACTACTGCACTGGAGTAGGATGCTGTAGGCTTACTGGAATGCCTTGGCAGAAGTGGGGACACACTCTATGGCCCTACTGGGGGAACTTCTAGATTACCCCGAATAGTACAGGATCTACCCTGGCATGCTCAGAGCACCACCCAATCAACATGGGACTAACTCACCTAACCTTTATAGGTTAAAGGGAATTTTTCCAATCCCCACCTAATAGATGACAAATGATCCCCCTTAGAATTGCTACATGATGTCAGATTTTATTATGCAAGTCAATGTTTTCACAATAAAATTGATATTAACAAAATGATGTTGGCAAAACTTCCAGGGTAGATTTACGTTAAATATTAGTATGTTTCTACTGGATATAAAGAGGAGGATCGATATTCTATTGTTATTAAGTAATAGATTGATCCCCCTTAGAATTACTTCCCGATGTCAGATTTTATTATGCAAGTCAATGTTTTCACAATAAAATTGATATTAACAAAATGATGTTGGCAAAACTTCCAGGGTAGATTTACGTTAAATATTAATATGTTTCTACTGGATATAAAAAGGAGGATCGTTATTCTATTGTTATTAAGTAATAAACTGATCTCCCCTAGAATTAATACATGATGTCAGATTTTATTATGCAAGTCAATGATTTCACAATAAAATTGAAAAAATCAACTGATGTCAAAACTTTCAGGATAAATTTACATTAGATATTAATATAAATTCCTAGTGGATATAAAGTGGGGGATCGGTTTTTTACTATTATTAATTAATAAACTGATGCCTGCTTTAGAATTAGATATACATCAATATATTCACAATACCATTGATATTATTAACCAACTGATGTTGACAAAAATGTCAGGATATATTTACATTAAATAATAGAATTTACCCATGGACAGGAAGTGAAAGATCAGTTTTCTGTTGTTATTAAGTAATAAACCAATCCCTCCTAGAAATACTACATGATGTCAGATTTTACAATGCAACTTAAGGCTTATTGATAATATTGTATATAAATATATATATATGTGTAATTTGGCAGCAACTTTTCTTTTAAACATGTTGTGTTGTATGTTAAAGACAACATCATCCTGCATATTCTCTTTTGAGTTTTCTCATATTTTCTAATAAAAAGTCTCATTAGAAAATATGAGAAAATTCCAAAGAAAATATGCAGGACGATGTTGTCTTTAACATACAACAGAACATGTTTAATATATATATATATATATATGTATATATATATATATATATATATATATTGTGAAATACATCTGTTTGATGCATTGACACACATCGTCAATGATGTTTTTAGCTGAGGTTCGTTAGGAGGGGTTATGGGCTTTTCAACATCATACGTTCACTCTGCATGGTAACCGAGCTGTTACTGATCAGGTATCAACTTGTGTGTCATCAGTGAGCTACAACTTTCCTCATTTTTAATCATGTACTGCGACTCTTCATGACAATTTATAGTCCAATAAAAAAGGAAGCAAATGTGGTAATGGTTTCGGTCTGGTAGGGGACATGGTGACGTGCTCAGCTTGAAGTGGTAAGCAACAATCTTTGTTTCCCCTGACTGAAATATATACATGCAAACGCACACATGAAACCGATTCTACTCACGTTTATCTTATTTCCATTCATGTTAATCATTCAATCAACAAAAGAAATAAATGTAAGATCCACCCCATGTGTCCATTTAAATATGTTTTTAATGGTACAAAAACGTATTATGGCATTAAAGTCAAGAAATTTTTTACTATAGGCCATGATAACACAAGTCGACCGGTTTCGTCCCCTCTCGTCTGAACTGTAAACAGGGAAACAAATTATGAGAAGAAAATCTGTCGCGGATGACGTGAATGAATGGTGACCGGCTCTTTGTAAACAAAGAGACTGTTTGCTTGGGTTTCTGTGCTGTATCTCTAGAATCTTTGGTGTTATAACTTTTATTGTTTTTCCCTGTCCATTCATTCACATCATCCACGACAGACTTTCTTCTCATAATTTGTTTCACCGTTTACAGTTCTGACAAGAGGGGGCGAAACCGGTCGACTTGTGTTTTTGTTTTTGTTTTAAAATGTATCATGGCCTATAGTAAAGAATTTCTTGCCTGTAATGCCATAATATATATATATATATATATATATATATATATATATATATATATAAATATAAAAGTGAACATAGAAGTCAACACTTAGAGGCGACAGTCTGTTTCCTGCTAGATGCAATCATCGGGCCACCGATAATTGCATCTAGCATGTGGTCCGATGATTGCATCTAGCATGAAACAGACTGTCGCCTCTAAGTGTTGACTTCTATGTTCACTTTTATATTTACACACGCTCTATATCTGATATTGAGCACTTTATCCCATAAATATAGCACACTTTAAGACTATATTTCTTTATATATATATATATATATATATATATATATATATATATATATATATATATATATATATATATATATATATATATATAGGAGGCACAGTGAAGTAATGGATAACGGCTTGGATTGAGGAATTGGAGAGCCGAGTTCGAATTACATTCCCTTGCATAATAATACCCTTTGGAAAGGTATGAATCCTCTTTTTCTCCCTTCAGCTATGGGTAAATAGCAGGAAAGACTGGGTTCTATAGCTTTGGATGGCAACTGGTCTAGGAGAAGGACAACTCTGAATTCAAAACCTGCAGAGGGTCGTTTGGGTACCTTGTGGCACATAATGCACCAGGTCTCTGTATTTGGCCTTTGAAAAAATGTGTGAATGGTTCTGCAAAAAACCTTCACCACTATAATCAATTCATATATGCTGGTGTTGGGTTTTCAGTTCCTAGGAACAGGAACTGATCTGCTTGACCATCATACGTCGAATTCAACAGAAGAGTCAAATACACACACACACACACACACACACACACACACAGAGACACACACACACACACACATTTGTGCAAATTATTTGAAACAAAATTAATAATTCCATTATTATTTACTTTTTTCACATTTTTCCAATGAAAAATGACCCAGTGCACATGTTAGTACTTCGAATGTCAATTCCATGAAGTTGTTCCTTGCTGATTGACCACAGATTCTAGTTAGGCTTGCCATTGTGTTTGAGCAGCATTACAATTTTCACATGCTTCCTTGGAGTAACGTCCATCACAGACAATGACTGTAGGACAACTAATCAACAGTCGAGACATTAGTGTCTGGTGTGATGAAAATCTGATGCAATCAATGTTGACGCAATGTTTTTCAAGGCCAAACAAATTTCATCATACACCCTGAAAATAGATTCATATTACTGCACACCACTGCAAAAGACCTAATCTAAGTAAAAAATAGAAATCAATTTCACCCTGTCACTCCACTGGGTCTAAAACTGACCGTATGGTGAAAGAAAGGAAACTAAAGCAGTTGTTTCAATTAATTTGCACAAGGGTGTATATATATATATATACATATACATATATATATATATATATATATATATATATATATATATATATATATATATATATATATATATGTATGTATGTATATTTGAATATTCAGGCAGCATACCTTCATTCAAGTATTCTTGGTTGAATAATCCAGATATATTATATCTATTTATTTTATTTTAATCCTCTCAAATTCACAGATCAGTTTCCTAATGTTGTTATTAAACTGATTAAGGAAGGTGTTGTAGTTTTGATTATTTCTTTTTTTTTCCCCCAAGTACTTTCAATCTCATCCAAACAAAAAAGCCAATATCCTACAAAAAAGTTGACTGATGTTGACTATGCTGATGCCCTTGCTATCACTGCAGACATCTTTACCAATGCCACAGTTATCCTACATCATCTAGAAAATGCTGCCTATGATATTGGACTCTATGTCAATGCCTCTAAAACTGAATTCATAAGCTTCAACCAGCAAACTTTCTCAAGTGAATCAATAAAATCTGTCAAATCTTTTACATACCTAGGAAACGAAATAAATTCTACTAAAAAGGATATAAAAATTTGCATAGTTCGAGACTGGGCTGCTTTGAATAAAATGGATGTAATCTGAAAATCTCATTTACCAGACAACCTCAAGTGGAGATTCTTTCAAGGAACTGTAGAAGTGGTGTTCATGTATGGTGCCACTGCTTTGATATTAACTAAAACCCTTGAATCTAAGCTTGATGGAGCCTATACTTGGATGCTGAGAGCTATACTTAATATCGCTTGGAGACAACATCGAACTATATCACAGCTCTATGGACCCACCATTGATATTTGTACAATCTTATGTGAACACAGAATGTGCTTTGTAGGACACTGCTGGCAAGCAAAGAAAGAACTTGCAAGTGATCTACTGCTCTGGGCACCTAGCCATGGTACAAGATGAGCTGGTTGCCCAGCAACTACTTCTATGCTTCATACACGAAGTGTATGAAAATTTAATAACGTTTTCAATTAGCATTTTATAGAATGAATAATTATATGAATATCATAGAAACAAAGTTATATAAACTGTTTAGGTTTTGTGTCTTTAACGACATTTGAATCCTTGGGGTGTTATTCAGTGTCAAATGTAGTTCACTTTTCTCAGGTATTTTTTTTATTTTATGTTGCTTTTCATTTCTCTTAAGAAAAAAAAATCGAAATAAGAGAAAAATCACAATGACTTATTGTGTGATGCTGTTTGCCGTTGCCGTGGTAAAATGGAAGAAGGTGTTGTTAAAACATAAGAAAGTGTTATGTGCTGAGAGACATGGAAACAAGAAGAGTTAATACCAAAAGAACCCCTGGGAAAAATTGAAGATTAAATTCAAATGGCTTGGATTGTATGTTGCATGGTTTGAACAATGGGAGAGTGATCCAGACTCGATGGTCAATGTTTGATTGATGCACAGCTGCAAAGCGACAATTTCATTTAGGCTAAACAACGAATGTGAGGTTGATTCGAGACAGGAGGTTGGGTGGATAGGCCACACACACTCACTGAAAAGGGTGGTGAAAGATATTGAGATGAGGGAATTGGGAAAGAGGGAATTCCCCAAAGTTATGACAAACCAGAGGGGATTCACCAAAATGTCCCTACCTTGCTATACCCCCATACCAGTTTTTGGCAATGTCCATAAATATGAATACACAAAGTGAATTCACCAGAGAGGAGACAGAAGAGGTACCATGTGATTGCCTGTCAAAGTGCTGAACTTAACCAAAATAGCAAACCATATTTTTGCCAGATTGATGATACTATCACTCCCGATTACATGCGGGCTGGGTTGATAAGTAATTGCATGTGAACAATTGATATAAACCAATTATTGTACAGAGACTGTTATAAAACCAGTACTTACTTTAGTTCAATTTATTCAAGTGTTATTTTTTCCCTGTATGTCATCGTCCAGCTTGGACCAGCCCAACATGAAAATACTTGCGACGATTTGAACTTGGCTTCCTTATGATCTAAAAATCAGAATGTGGGATATGGTAGCTTTGGATTTAAGTGGTCACTTCAGCAACCAGACATGGTGTTGGAAGTCTTGGATTTATCGACTGGAGCATGTGCATGTTTACAATTGTTTTGAAACAAAATTCATAAGCAGGGCCGGATTTTGATGAAGGAATGCCCTAGGCTATTCTAATTGTGAGGCCCTAACCTATTCCACTTGTGAAGACGTAGGCTATTCTATTTGTGAGGCCCTAGGCTATTCCACTTGTGTGGCTCTCTGCTATTCCACTTGTGAGGCCCTAAGCTATTTCACTTGTGATAACCTAGGCTATTCCACTTGTAAAGACCTAGGCTATTCTACTTGTGAGGCCCTTGGCTATTCTACTTGTGAGGCCCTAAGCTATTCTACTTGTGAGGCCTTAACCTATTCCAATTGTGAAAACCTAGGTGATTCCACTTGTAAGGCCCTAGGCTATTTCACTTGTGAAGACCTAGGCTATTCTACTTATCAGGCCCTTGGCTATTCTACTTGTGAGGCCTTAACCTATTCCACTTGTAAAAAACCTATATTATTCCACTTGTAAGGCCCCTCCAAATTCCCCATTCTCACAAATAGGGGAAAATGGAAGAGTGCTAAATTAAACAATTTGAGTAAAACCAAGTATGATGACAGGTGTTTAAAATTACTGAAGGCTTGTTTAGAATCTACAAGGCATTATGACAGCATGTGTAAGAAAGGCCTATGACAGTATCAAAAATATTATACATATACCTAGATTTTATAGCAATTAGGCTTCAGCCTGCTAAGTCTATAAGTAAATCCATCACTATTCATAATCATATAAAAGATTTAACATCACCAAGAAAGGTTTGATTTTCTCTCATTTCAATTTTCTTCCATCTTTAATAACAAAAGTACTGAAAGATTTGAGCAGGGGTAGAAAATGTAATAATGGAGATACACAGCTAGGTATTTATGCAGATGACACTACGATTTACTCCTGTCTCAATAGTAAATTTGTCAGATCTGACGAAATAAGCCTGGCAGCTGCTCTTGAAAATGACCTTGAATCAGTGGTTTACTGGGGGTAGAAAATGGCTTGTAAATTTGAACACCTTCAAAACAAAACTGTTCTCATTTAATTTAGAGAACCTTTTTCTGCCTGCCATTATCATGGCTGACACTAGACTACTGGAGAGCAACATACTGCACCTTCTTGGCCTCACATTTTCAACTGACTTGAAGTGGAAAAACTACATTGAATCAATAACTGCATCCACTGCAAGGAAAATTAACTCATTTTGTCATACCAGAAAATTTTTCTTGTCAGAATCCATCTTGCACATTTAAAAATCAACCAATTGTCTGTGCATTGAATACTGCTGTCATATTTGGTCTGGTGTTCCTGCTGTACATCTAGAGGTTCTTGATAAAATTCAAAAAACGATCTGTAATGTAATTGATCCTGATTTGGCATCTCGACTTCAGTCGCTTTCTCACCCACATGACGTGGAGTGGCATTCCTCTAACTTTTCTACAAATATTTTCATGGCAACAGCTCTGACGAGCTTTTTCCCCTGGTGCCCTGACTACATGAATTTAAGCGTGATACTAGATTGGCATCTAGGTCCCAACCTTTTACTGTTGAAATAGCTAAATGCAACCATCACTTTTACTCCAACAGTTTTTTCCTTGCACTTCCTTCCATTTACTTACTCCCCTGATAACTACAATCATCAAAATTTTAAATGCAATGTCAATTGCCATCTTCTGTTTTCTTGATTTCATTCAACTTTTGTCTTCTTTTTCTCAATCCTCCCGATACTCAGTCTTCTCTTTCACTTTCATTCCCTGTAAACCCCGCCTCCATGTACTAGTTACATTTCTGCCTTGCTTGGGGTTAAATGAGTAAAAAGATAGGCTGACTACATTTTTGCTGACATTAAATAACTGTATATTCTTAGGACTAGTCATGTGTACTTATAGACTTTATGTGTAGTGCAGTTCCTGTTATGTATTGAGAAATCTACAATCAACGTATGCTTTTATGTTTCGATAGATTAATGGACTTGCTAAAATAAAAAGAGGAGAAAATAAAAAAGTAAAGTGCATGGTGAGAAAAAATTTACATTTTACAAATTTAAAGTGGTAATATTGAGATACAAAAGACAATTATATATTTTTATATTACCACTTAATGGTAAGGTATATTTTTTTGTTTTCCCCTCTTTTTTGTTTTGTTTTTCATCCTCCCCTTTTTGTTAGCCCTGCTTTTGTTTTAATATGCCCATTTTTTTGCTTTCATTAAATCATAATTCTGTTTGTTCCTTCATCAGTTATCATGTACATTAATTCCACTCTGTAATTGCTTGGCTGTCACCTACCCACAAAACAGAAAAAAAGATCTATCAAAGGTGTGGTTTGGTTTTAGGGAAAGGAAAGGTAAAGTAAGAAAGAAAGTAAGAAAAAAAGAAAGAACACCTCGCCAATATTTCATAAATAATAGACTATTCCATCTTGATCACTAGAAAAGATATATCAGAGATTTAAGTTGGTATCAGTGAGAAAATGAAAGAAAGAAAGAAGCAGTAAAACTTTCACATGTTAAACGTCTGCTTCAGTGAAATGGAAAAAATTTATCAATTTCAAATCTTTATTTGTAACTCTTACTTTTATAAATAAGGACCTGCATTTATGATTATTGTTGCAATATTTTTTTTAAGTTGTTAACCTCAAATATTTAACGATGTGATTGGGGAATTTCTACCGACATTTTATCGACATGGAACTCGCAAGGAGCTTATTCAATGATTTAATTAAGAATTATTAGTAAAAAATTCAAATAGAAAAAGTGTGAAGATTTCATAGGTACTACCATTAAATTAAAAGTTAATTTAATTGGGATGAATAAAATTTGATTCATTTTTCTGTTAGTCCCTTGCATTTGAATTTTTCTGCAGATGTTTTTATTATATTTACTTAGTTTTTAGGAGATTTGTTTTCTTTCATCATGAAAAGATTATTTATATTGTCAAAAAAAAAAAAAGTTTTCTACATTAATTTGATTTTAATACAAACAGCATTTTTTTCAATAGAACTAAAGAAGAATCTAGTCTCTTGGCTAAATAAGTTCCCCTTTCTATATTTTAATGGCGACTGTTTTCAATACGTGTTACTGAAGTGTATTACTCTTTTTATTTTTCCTGCATTTTTATATTTATTGAAACAAATTTCAATTTATATCAAATGTCACTTTTTCACCTTTATTATTAAAATTGGTTGGGAACTAAATAAGCTTTATCTTTTAATGGCATCAGAAATTAGATCAAAACTTTATTTTTAATGACTCCAGAAATGAAATAAAAATTTATTTTTTAATGGTTCCAGATCAAAAATTGACTTTTTTAATCATTTTAGAAATTAGATGAAAAATTTATTTTTTTAATGATCCCAAAACTTAAATAATAACTTTATTTTTTAATGATCCCAGAAAATAGATCAATAATTGAATATTTTAATGATCCCGGAATTTAAATAAAACTTTATTTTTTAATGATCCCAGAAATCAGATCAAAAATTTTAAATAAGCCATACCAAAATTATAATATATATTTTTTGTTTTTTGCATTAAACAATGAGTGAAAATAAAAGTAATAGACTTTCCTAAAAATCTTTTGTATTCTGTTTGGAATGAAGGAGTTTGTAAGAGAATTAATTTCACAATTCTACAAGAGGATTTGAAGAGGTTTTGTTTTTCAACAGAGAAACCATTTTTGATGAATAAATTTTAAGTAAAATATAAAATCAAAATGTAAAACTACTTACATTTATTTCATCTGCAGATTGTTTTTGATTCTCTGCCTTAAACAATGAGTGAAAATAAAAGTAATAGACTTTCCTAAAAATCTTTTGTATTCTGTTTGGAATGGAGGAGTTTGTAAGAGAATTAATTTCACAATTCTACAAGAGGATTTGAAGAGGTTTTGTTTTTCAACAGAGAAACCATTTTTGATGAATAAATTTTAAGCAAAATATAAAATCAAAATGTGAAACTACTTACATTTATTTCATCTGCAAATTGTTTTTGATTCTCTGCTGTTGTCAAGCAAACAAATCAAAGCTTAAAATGAGCAAACAGTTGTGTAGACAAGACGTTACTATTTGGCAAAAGCCTCTTTTTCAATTGAGATGCAGTTTTAATGAGAAACCTTTTCACTCAGGCTGAGTGACATTGATTTGGTATTTGAACACCTATTTCTCTTCTTGGTGAATAGGGTATACACTTGCATTCATTGTCATTTGTCCCATGTTTATTGGGGAGAAACTGAGTTGTTATGGTTTAGTATAGAAAACATTCAGTGAAATCATGATAATGGCAGTGTCTTGGTTATAAGAGAAATATTTATATGAGTTGTTGTCATAAGGTGGGGAATATCGACAAGTTAAATTGATTCAATACTTGTGAGCAGAGATAAGAAATTAGTTTTTTACTGATTGCAACACATCACTTTTTCAAACTGATGTTTTTTAGAATGGCATGCACTCAAATTTTACTCTCTTGAGTTGAACTGGTTCAATTTTGTTTAATTACATACAATATTACAATATCTCCTCTTAGTGAATTGGTTTGGTTTGGTTTATTTTATGGCATATCAACCTCAATAGGTTATTTAATGCTGATGAGATTTTTATTGCTGGTAATGTTTTTTTCAAAAATGTATTGCTGGCAATATTTTTTTTCTTCAAAAATTCATTGCTGGTAATAAGCATTTACAAAAATGTATTGCTGGTATTAAAACCTATTTTTACACTTTCATAGTGTTTTGACCCTAGTTTGGGGGTCAACTATTTGTCCAAAGCTGGGATCCTAACAGGTGTTACAACCCTGTGTCAGGGTGGATCTGGGAACACCAGCAGTTAAGAGGTGGTTCCATGATCCTCAAAACCTCCTGATCAGAGGCTTTGCTGTTGGATGTAGTTTATCGTCTTACCCAGGACGGTCGTCTTGGTGAAGCTATACCTTCTAGGTGTATGAAGTAAATAAAGAAGGGGTCTATTTATTTATTGTGTTGGAGATAGACATAAAACCACTTTTGTAGGAGACACAGAAAGAACTTCATCATAGACTATACAAAAGCATTTGATAAGTAATGGTATAAAGATCTATTTAAACTACTAGGGAAGTTTGATTTATTTGTCGAAGATATTAGAGTAATCCAGAACTTAAACTGGAAGCAAGCTGCCTGCATATGGATAGAAAATGAATTTTTATTGAGTTCACATGGCCCAGCAGTATTTGCACATCTTCCTGGTGTGACCAGAATATGAAGGTGTCATTCAGGTATCTCAGATATATAGTTGGCTTTAGTCGTGCCATTCCTAATGCCATTTCCACAAAATATTCCATGTATACATTTGCCATCACTGGTGACAATGGTGAACCCATATCCAAACCTTCGTCCTGTTGTTATATGTCAGACTCTAATTGGAAGAATGCTGTCTGTGCTTTAACATCAACATTTCCATCAGATTATCTATTGTATTGTTAATATATTTGTGACACTATGTGACACTGGTGATAGAAAGAAGAGGGTTAAATCAAAAACATAGCTTAGAATGAGACAGGAAGGGTTAATAAATAGAATAATAGACAGACTGAGAGAGAGAAGGGAGATTTCTCATTTTCCAAAAAAAGCTTCATTTTCTTGAGACCAGAAAATTACTCAAAGGAAAGTGATATAACCTATAAGATCCATGTGACAATCTTTAAGCTGGACAGCTGATTAATGAGGCAGCTCAAGAAGCACTGGTAACAAAAACACAATATAAGCAAAATGGATAAAAATTTGATCAAGGGAATAGAGTTTCTTTGTGTAACCTAGGGTGCTTGGAGTGCAATGACCCTGGCGGAATTGGGGAGGAGGGTGACTGACTGGCGGAAGCAGCTGGTAAATTTCTGAATTTTAAACAAAACCAGGCTGAGGAATTTCACCTACACAAAATTTAAAATGATATTAAAATTAATGATTGGAAGATAAGCCACACCAGTTTTTCCTATGCAGTCTAAAAATCAAGTTTGTCAAAATGACAACCAAACTGAAGGGTTCAGGTGAAATACTAAGGAGGTTGAAGAAATTTCCTACACTTTTGGGTAGTATTGGTATGAGAAGGAAGGAGAGTGGATTGATATTCTGCTACCACTACTCTCAGGAAGAGGGATCTCCCCAAAATTGGGTAAGCAATTAATTTTTCGAAACCAGATGACAAAGGACTCTTTGTAGGGGTTATGGGAATTACTGAAACTCCTGCACCAATGGACACCATGCCAGTTTTGGGCAAGGGTCCATATAAGCAGGAGACCGAAGCAACCAAGACAAATTGCTGTTGGAGACAAGAGATGACTACTTCACTCGATCTCACATGTCTTGCTGCCTGAAAAAAAACTCCCACGTAAGCCTTGTTCCAGAAGCTTTGTTTCAAACTTATCACATAAAGAAAATCATCACAATAATATACAAAGCAAGAAGTGTTGATAATAATGCACAAGGAATTTATTTTCTGCATGAAGCATATATATTCCAGCCTGAAGAATTGATAATTGTAATCCCAGTTTTGTACAATGAATGCTATATTAAAAACATTTTCTTTTATTCAAATTATTATTTTTTTTTACTTGTGACTTCACTCTGCCTGGACCAAACCAATACAATGATTCCTGTTGCTGATTTGATTTTTGACAGCCTTATGATCAAAATCAAACACAATGTGGGACAAGGCAAGGCTTGGATTGAAGTGATCAACTCATTTATCAACTGCACAGATTGGACATCAGACAGACTGGCAAGGAAGAAGGCTACATTTGATTTCTGTAGAGCAGGATTGACCCTAAAGGCTACACATTCTCCTAGGGTCAGATCTGATTCCAATCAGTTTTGAACCACTGTCAGGCCCTCATCTGTAGGAACTCTGGTGAACAGGCTCACCGCATCCAAGCTTACCATCCAATTGTTATGGATGAGAGCTGCTTAGATCCGTTCCATTATGTCCTGAGTTTCTAACATAGTATGAGGACTTCCCTGTTTGTGGGTGTCCACTAAAAGATTGCTCAGCAGGTGGCATGCTGAACAAATTCTGCAGTTGCAGCTGACTATAGGTTTCAATGGAATACCACCTTTGTGAATTTTAGGGAAACCATACATATTTGTCAGCTTGGTGTAACATTGAGTCAGCTGTCTATACTTATTCCATGTAGTCCTTGACCTTATTTTGGATCTATGAAAGCTTCCTCTCATATCTTAGGGTTGGATCCTTTTTCATTTTCATATATCTGCCATCCCCAAATAGGCTTGCCAACTAGTTTAATTTTATTAATTAAAATGGTTACAGTCATAAGAATTTTAAGAAGATAAGGCCAAAATAATTGTCACTGTCCCAAGTGTGGCTAAGACTAAAGCACAACATGGCTCCAATTTGTCCACCAGAAGTACTTACAGGGTCACAGCAAAACCCCTAATATGCTACTGTTGAGTAGCCTTTCTAGGCAGTGCCAAAGTTCAGGCAGCTTGGTATCAGTCGGCATGCAGAAACAAGAAAAAACTGCCAACCTGATACGACATAAGGATGAGATGCAGTCACTGATCAGGCATATCACCAAAGAGTTGATTCATTAAGGCCTGAGAAGAAACAGCTGGAAAACCACATCTTAAAAGGGAAATAAGAGACAAACCTCTACTCCTGTTCAAGCAGGAAGTCATGTGAACCAGTTATAAGTGAGCCTATTTATTCCTATTAAACCTGTTTAAAGTGCAGGAAAAGAAACTGTTAGCATAGAACTTATGGTTACATACAATCAATTCAACTGTAAATTGATGAGACCTTACTGCCAATCTAGTACTGCACTTAAATTCATAAAATCTAGCTACCATAGTGAAGAGTTCATCCGAACAATTATTATAAAAGTATGTATAGAAAAGGCACAGGGAAACAACTTTACAGTGATGGGAAAGTGACTGAAACCAAGGTGCCAGGTCAGGACCAATAATATTGCTGATTCTACTAAGTCAAAACTGTTGCCTAGCATCATGTAAACATATTACCTCATGATTAACTTGCATTTGAATCATGTATTCAGTATTCGTATAAACTGATATAACATTAAACTTGTCAAAACTCAACTTCAGAAATCCAGTCAAATCCATTATGTTCACTTATATGCTAACACCCTTGGGAAAGGTATGAATCCTCTTCTTTTCCCCCCAGCTATAGGTAAATAGCAGGACAGACTGGGTTCTATAGCCTTGGATGGCAACTGGTCTACTGCAGAAAGAAATGGCAACCTACTGCGGGGAAAAAAATCTGCCTCATCAGTCATGTATCAAAAGATACATGATCGCCTAAGTGTGTGTCACACATGACACATAACTGATACAGCTATTCTCACCAACACCAATCCACTTTTTAAAACAGTCTGCAGAATTCCCTTTTGAAATCGTTGCCAGCTGCCTCATCACAAACACCTTATTTTCATCCACAGTTTGAAATCAATCAATGGCCATTTTAGCTTTGGAAGGAAGTGAGTGCTGAGATACCTGGATGATGCAATGTTTTGCCTCACCCTAAATCTCTATGAGATGACATTTTTGAATGGAATAGTCACAAGAATTGGACACTGTTAGTGTCCCACACAAAACTGGTTTCTGTTGTTCAAGGTAAATATCATTGTCTTAACTTTATTGACAAAAACTACTGACTACATAATCCGTAGTTCTATATTTATCTACTCAACAAGATATACAATTCCATTACAATGTCACTTTGGTAAATGTGTGTCCTGTAAACATAATATCATTTGTATTGGATGAGAGTTTGAATAAAAGACGTTATCTGCCAAAGTCGATTAATCTGTCAATATAGAAAGTGGTTGCCTGACAACTTCACATACATCTTAGGATTAATAAATGGTTGGACTTGGTTTTGGAAATCATGTAAAGAAAAGAAATAGATTGTATGATTTCTATTGAGATCATGTAGATAAATTATGGAGTCACATTTAACAAGATACTATTGTTAAATCTATGAACAAAAAAATAATTTATCAAGGTACATAAAAAAACATTGACATAAATATTTCCTTCGATGACATATCTCAGGAGAATATCTACTGCTTTATTTTTATTATTATTTTTTAAACCATTTCACTCCAAGGAAGATGATAAAGCCACTAAGATGCAAGTGGTTACTGAGAGTTGAAGAAAATGTGAAGACTTCAGTGAGGAGAAAGGACAATAAAAAAAATGGGTTTAATTACTCAATGTAATAAATCTGATGATAATATTGATTTAAAAAATGCTACTTTAATTAAAACAGGAAGCAATTTACTAAAACGAAAATGTATAGAATTGCTTTGTCTAATTGCAAGATCATCCAAAGTAAATTATTGTGGAAACATCAAGAAAAAGAAAAAGGCTCTAAATGAAATCGGCTAGATGATATACTCAAAACACATATTAAAAAAATATTTAAAATTTTCAGCATTTCTCTTTTGTTCATGCCCATGTGTTATTAATTGATTGATTGGTTTGTTTAATGACATATCAACACCTTTTGGGTCATTTAATGATAAAATTTAATTTTCTTGGTAGCTTTGAAAGAATAAAAATACGTTATATATTATTCTGCTTTCACAATTGAATACATGGTAGATGATACTCAGCTTTTGTGCCTATACATGTTTGTGTGGACATAATTATTAGAGGTGGTGATATGTGTGTTTTATGTTGTAGGTTTGTTGAAGTTATATTTTGGAATATAGTTTGATTTCTCTAAGAAATTGTAGGATATTATATGGATTAATGCCATGAAAGAAATCATTCATGTTGGTTATACGATTTTGTTTAGCAGCACATCAACCTGCTGAAATATAAATATTTTGAATGCGACTGTATTGCTGGTCATTTTGCTTTAAAAATGTATTGTTGGTAATTTTACTATAAAATGTATTGCTGGTCATTTTGCTTTAAAAATGTATTGTTGGTAATTTTACTATAAAATGTATTGCTGGTCATTTTTCTTTAAAAATGTATTGTTGGTAATTTTACTATAAAATGTATTGCTGGTCATTTTGCTTTAAAAATGTATTGTTGGTAATTTTACTATAAAATGTATTGCTGGTCATTTTGCTTTAAAAATGTATTGTTGTTAATTTTACTATAAAATGTATTGCTGGTCATTTTGCTTTAAAAATGTATTGTTGGTAATTTTACAATATCTATGTATTTTTATACTTTCACATTGTTTTGTTTTTGTTTGGGGGGGGGGGGGTCACTATTTGCCTATAGCTGGGACCCTAATAGGTGCTACCATCCCAGATCAGAGTGGACTTGGGAACAACAGAAATTAAGAGGTAGCTCCATGCTGATCAAAACCTCCAATCTACCAATCAGAGGCCTTGCTGTCAGATGTAGTTTATTGTCATACCCAGGACTAGGTTCAGGAAGAGTGAAGATAGCAACTGATGCTGCATTTAAATTTTTGAAGATCATAAGTGGCAGGGAAGCAAGAGGCCAAAGAAAGTTCCAGAAATGAGAAATATAAGAAATGAAACTATAAGAATAGAATTTACGGTTTCATCTAGATATTTCAAAAGTAAAGCAATGAGACCTAATTACCAATCTAGTCATAGGCTTAAATTCATGCATTTATGGTACAAGAGAAGTCATTAGAACACTTGCTGTGAAAATATTTATAAAAAGGACAGAGAGATGCCATGTAACATTGGTGGGAATGTCAAGATGCCTTTTTTGGATTTTGTTGAGAATTTTGAAATATATAGCCAGAACACAGGATAAGATATGGCAGCAATATCCACAGTATAGATGAATGATAGATTTATAAATGTATAAGATGGTTTCTGGCAATAAAAATTGTCTGGCAAAAAAATGAACCAACATTCTTAGCAAGTAGACCTCACAATTGATATGTTCCACTTGTCAGTAGAAAAAGTGAGGCCAAGAAGGTTCAATAAGTGGATCTCCTGGAGGTTAGCACCAACCATACTAATGGAAGACAAAAATGGTTCTCTATGATAATTAAAGAATAGCAGTTTTGTTTTGGAGGAGTTAAAATTTACAAGCCATTTCTTGACTCAGTTAACAACTGTTTGTTGGTCCTTTTCAAGAGTAAATACCAGTTTTACTTTGTTGGACTTATCCAACTTATTAATAAAAAAGGAGTAAATAGCTGTGTCAGCAGCATATATACCTAGTTGGAAAGTAATGTCTGATAAAAGTACAAGACTAAATTTTCATATGTAAATGTGGATTTGGTGAATTTTCTTTAAATGTTCAGTCTTCTTTTCATGAAGATGTAAGGTACCTACCTTCTCCTCTTGTGGGTTGGTGTAGTGGAAACAAAATGCAGATAGAATAGCCAATTGCTATTGATAATGGTACCCTATAAGAGACAATGTTTAGTGTGCTGTCTCTGTAGAAAGACACCACATGGCTGCTCTACCAAAAAAAAAGCCAGTGTGAATCCCGGAACATCTGATTATGAAGAAAGAAAGTGTCTACCAGCTTCCCCAGGAGATAGTCAGGACAATGGTATGAGTGGTATTAGCTATGCAAATGATTCCTTTGCTAGCCAACTGCTAAAGTTTTAGGCTCCATAAAAACAGACACATTTTCTGGGAAGAGGCAGAGTTTGGCAGTACTTGTTTGGCTTGTGCTGTTATCATCTCTCAGTTGCATCTCTGTCTTCAGGAAGAGTGCAACTTAGCTGTGTTTCTGTTTGCAATAGTGAAAAGTTATGGGTCCCATGGAAAATCTGCCTGAGGTACCTGAGGTAATGCCCCCTCATTGTATTAAAGAGGTGGGTCAGTAGCAAGATCCATGCCATTGCAACCAACAGTTCATACCCTGGACCTGGTGTACGCATTTGGATGCCCCACAGGAAAACAACCTTGTGTCATATCTTGTCACTGTGAGGAGATGAGTAGATACCACAACTTGACAGTAGGCTTCATTGACTGTACACTTTGTTTGTGCTTTCAGTGTCTTGGTACGTTTGTCCCATACATGTGTGCCTTACTCATTGTGATCCAGTATTTGATTCTGGTGCTGCTGAGTTTTCTCTTCCTTTTCATTGGCAGATTCATGGCCAATAAGAAAATCCATTCAGTTGGACATTTATATACTATTTCATACAGTTGTACTACATACGCCCTTCCTATTTTTATCAGCATCCCCATCCCAACTTCCTTTTAGGCCCAATTCTGCACTTGATGGCTATGAGGTTACCTTCCAGGTAAACACCTAGATCTTTAGACCATTTGATGTGGCACAAAATAAAAAGTTTATTTTGGTATCTGTTAGAACGAACCTATCACATATTAAAGGCACCACAGATCAACTCAAATGTCTCTGAGGGACATTAAATTTGATTCAACTCCCTTGGTATTTCCTGGGATGAATTGCTTACTACACTTTGGTTGTGTCTGTTTCCTCTTTAAATAACATGTGGTAGGTTGTACTGGGTTACATTATACCAGTAGCAAGGAACAATAAAAAAAATCTGACCTATTATCCCATGTCCAGAATCAATTGCTATCCAAGTTCAAAGGCTCCAGCTGCTTCTATTAGTTTCCTTCTGTTTACCCATTATTAAAGGAGAAGTAGATTCATGGCTTCCCCAAAATTCCAAAACATTGACTAGTTTGTTCTTTTGTTTGTTAGGTCCCTGACTTTGAGATTTTCAGGGTGCTATGCATAGTAAATATAGTACCAATGCAGACTGATATATACCTATCTTTCATAGACTACCCAAAAGCATTTGATACAGTACTACATAAATATCTATTTAAACTGCTACTGAATGCTGGGCAATTTCTTCACAGATGAAGAGAAGAATTCCAACAATATAGATGTTGTTCTACAAAAGGATACTAAGAAAACCATGGACTAAACATGAGAGTAACAAGAAAGTTTTAAGGAAAACGGTAATATACTTACAATCAGAAAGAGAAAATCAAAATTCCTGGGACAGATAATGCAGAAGGTAGGCTTTGAGGACATATTGAAAGCAAGAAGAGCCGAGAGAAACAGCATATAACCTATTGCAGGATTTCCCAACCTGGGCAATATAGCCCACCAGTGGGGGATTTCAAGTGTTGGGTGGGCGATGAGCAACTGAACAGAAAATGGTGGGCAATTGAAAATTTTGGTGAGCAATATAGGATTTTGAGTTTTAAAAAGGTATTTCAACATAGGTTTCCTGAAGAAAATATTCACAAGCGATATGCAAAGAATCTGTATAAAAAACAAAAACAAAGCAGGAGGCTAAATGAGAATGACTGGATCACATTCCTAGAAACAAGGAATATTTTAGGATTTTTTTTTTGAAAAGGGTTGTTAACATTCAAATATTTCCTCAGGGGAAATGACACTTTTTTTCAGATATAAATTAGATAAGGGAAGACTAAGAACAACTTTGGAAGTAAAATTAAGAAGCGACCTCCGGATAATTTTTATTTAATATTGTTATGAAATAAAATAAGACATATCTCGGCTGATTTGCAGGCAATTAAACTAACATACTCAAGAGCGAGAGTCGGATGTGAACGGGACAAGGCCCCGTCACAAAATGACCATTATCGTCGTTTATGCATAGGCCCGATGCATGAGTTCCGGTCGAAAAATAAAATAATATTTCAAAGTACTTCTATTTTTCAACCAATATAAATGCTTCCCTCCTAATTATACTCACGTCATTTTTTGAACCCGTTAAGCCATAAAAAATGCCATAAAAAGGGTCACACGGGGAAGTACAAAGCATTCAACAGGAGGCTGGGGAAGAGATCTGTCATGGTCAGTCTGGGCAGTCAGTAGCAGTCAGCAGGAGGAACGCCACACCAACCAGGGGGAACTACTATGAGAGATCAACCCGGATTGGCAGCCGGCTTATGAACTATACCACAAGGTAGCTGTCCCAAAACCACACATTCCTATTGAAATAAATCACGTAAATCTATTTCTGCTGTTGTCATATTTCTGTCTTGCAACCATACGCTTGTCTATAACAATATAAAATTGTTTTTACTATTTTTTTATCACATTAGCCATCTCGAATTTATCAAGGCAGGAAAAGTAGTTGTCAAAACATAATTTACCCACCACTGTATGCGTTTGAATATTTACTATACGGGTGGGCAGTGGAAAAGTTTTCCATGCAAAAGTGGGTGAAGAAGCAAATAAAAAAGGGTTGGGAAACCCTGACCTATCGAATGAGTTTATGTAAATTAATGAAAGAACAGGGAGTGGGGAGAAGGGTAATGGAAGAAATATTTCTTAGAAAAGTTTCTTACAAGGGTTAGGAAACTGTGGAGAGCCATGGTAAAAGAGGAAGAAATGTTTCTTTATCAAGAAAAGATTTGTCTGCGACCAACAGCAATCAAAGTATTCCAACTAAATCCCATCCTGAATAATCCTGAGAATATGATAACGCCAAATGAAGACAAATTCTTCAGCAGAACTAGCATAAAGGCAGCTACCATACTTACAGAGCAAGAAGGAATCCATCTAAGCAAAGCACACAAAATCTTTTATAGCCTTTGCAAAAGCTCATCTTCACAATAAAGAAATCTTTTGATCATATTCGTAGACAATTATGACTCTCCACAACTTTCTGTGTTTCAAAATTCTAAGCAATATTTGTCCTTTTGCTATTGCTCCCAAACCCTGTTCTGTCACCCATCTGCACAATTGTGTTAGGTAAGTTAACTGATGTTTCCATCTGCCCTTCTTGCCTTCACTATATTCTGTGAGTGTCAAATTCTCCGAGCACACTTTCCTCATTATGTGTCCCAGAAATTTCAACCATTTCTTTTTGATCCTAGGCACAAGTGTCCTTTTAGTTTCCATTTTCCTTAAAACTTCCTTGTTATTCATATGTTCAGTTCATGGTATTCCCAGCATCCTCCTGTAGAACCATCTCCCTTTAACCTCAGTTCTCCTCTTTATCTGTGAGTAAATTGTTCAACACTCACTAGCAGTTCAATTAAATCTTTGTGTTGTGCCTTATCAAATGCTTTTTCATCACTTTTGAAACATAGGCAATGAAAAAGCATGTCTTGTTCCAGTGTCTTCAATGAAGTCACACCATTCTCTCGTCATAAAGAATGCATTTCTTGTTCCAGTGTCTTCATTGAAGCCAAACATTCCTCTAATCATGAAGATTGAAAGGAAACATTTCTTGTTCTTTTATCTGCAAAGTCCTCAAGGGATATGAGTGATCGTGGTTCTCCACAGCTTCATATCTTTGTAGCTCTAAGAAACATTTCTTTCAGTATGATCAATGAAGAGATGCCATACTTCAATCATAAAGTTTGTATTTCTTGTTCCAGTGTCTTTAATGAAACTACACCATTCAAGGATAATAATGATTACATTTCTTGTTTCAGTATATTAGATGAAACCACATCATTCTCTGGTCATAAAGATTAAATTCTTGTTGCATTATATTAAAAAAAACTAGATCATTCCCTATTCAAAAGATGACATTTCTTGTTCCATTATATTAAAAGAAACCATATCATTCCCAGGTCATAAAGATTACGTTTCTTGTTCTAGTATATTAAATGAAACCACATCATTCTCTAGTCATAAAGATTACATTTCTTGTTCCAGTGTCTTCAAAGAAGCCACACCATTCTCTGATCACAAAGATTAGATTTCCTCTTCCAGTATATTAATGGAAACCACATCATTCTCCTATAATAAAGATTACATTTCTTGTTCCAGTGTATTAAAGGAAACTGCATCTTTCTCTGGTTATAAAGATTAAATTTCTTGTTCCATTGTCTGCAAATAGCCACACCATTCTCTAATGATAAAGATTACATTCCTTGTTTTAGTATAATAAAGGAACCACATCGTTGTCTGGTCATAAAAATTGCATTTCTTTTTTCAGTGCCTCTTATGATGCTACATCATTCTCTGATGATAAAGATTACATTTCTTGTTTGAGTATATAAAAATAAACCACATCATTCTTTTATCATAAAGATTACATTTCTTGTTCCAGTATATTAAAAGAAACTACATCATTCTCTTATTATAAAGATTACATTTCTTGTTCTAGTGTCTTTAATGAAACTATACCATTCACTGATTATAAAGATTACATTTCTTGTTCCAGTATATTAAAGGAAATCAAATCTTTTCCTGGTCATAAAGATTACATTTCTTGTTCCATTTTATTAAATGAAACCACATCATTCTCTTATCATAAATATTGCATTTCTTGTTCCAGTGTCTTTAATGAATCCATACTGTTTTTGTCCAGTTTTGGGTCTAATTCTGCTATGTACTCTAATCATCATGATCTGAATCATATGCTTAGTTACATTGTCCATTTTGAAAGAAAATTATTTTTTTAACACTGGGGATTTTTCATTTTGTTTTTATCTGTTGATTTCATTTTCACTTTCTCTCTCTCTCTCTCTCTCTTTATATATATATATATTTCTAAGAATTAATGCATATATTACTCAGGAGAGAAAAGAAAATTTATTATTAAGCAGGAACTGAACTTGAGTCCCCCTCCCCTTGGAGTAGAAACCCCTGTTTGATCTGGCAATACTTTATTGCTTGGTCACAAAAACCATCACAGTAAGCAAGAGTGAAAGTGATGTGCTTTCTTTAAAAAGGGTAAATAGAACCTTGCTTGCAGTGACATTCTTCATGGCTGAGTTGCAAAGCACAGCAGATGAAATGCTGGTTTCCCCTGCAAAGGGATCGCAGGTTGGATCCCTGCTGGAGAGCACATTTTCTTTAATAAGATTTCTCGAGTACACAGGCTAATAGACGTAATACACACTGTTTAATAAATAAAGATGTTTTAAATATGAAGTGTTGAATATAATAATATTTGAAGTAATTATATATATATATATATATATATATATATATATATATATATATATGAGTGTGTGTGTGTGTGTGTGTGTGTGTATATATGTTAAAAACCTTAAAAGTAGATAGATAAACAGTCTAGACATAAAAATCAGCACTACATGGTGACTAAGAGTTTTACATCTTAAGTGATCATCAAGGTTTCTTAAGGTGGCCATGCACACACACACACGCACATACACACACACACACACAGATATATATATATATATATATATATATATATATATATATATATATATATTCAGACAGGTTTCATTGCATAATTTAGACACATTCTGTCTACTTATTTTCAATAAGGTCTTTGCATATTCATGAATAAGCTTTTTTGTACAGTTATTAAAAGTTGAGAGCAAAACACTGTGTTGGCTCCAATTGTATTTATTCCGAGTACTTTTGACATAGCATAATGTCATCATCAGGGTATTGTTAAATATAGAGTAAGTATTTAGTGTTCCTGGTTGTGAAAGACAAAAATTGTTGTGGCCATCCGAAGATTGCCATTGGTAACAACCACATAAAAAAGCTTATTCGCGAATATGAAAGGATCTTATTGAATGTAAGTAGACAGAATGTGTCTAAATTATTTAGCAAATCCTGTCTGAATGAAAACATACTGACAAAATACATGCATATATATATATATATATATATATATAGTCATTCACATACAAGTCTTTTTCACTGTATCACAGCTCATCAGTTTGGCTAGATGTTTTATTGCTTAAGCATGGATTGAAACTCAGCTGAATTGGTTCAGTCTGAGATTCTGCCCCTAAGTCATTGGTGAACAGCTGAGAAAAGGAAATGTATTGTAAGATGTATACAAATGCCAGCAGCCAAGAATGTTCAATTTGTAATTGAAGATTGATGCATTAACAGCAGCAGCAGCCACTAGGCAGCATATTTTCATCCAAGCATGTTTGGTTAAATAATTTAGACGTGTTATGTCCATTTATTTTAGTTTTAATTCTTTCAAGTCCATGTATTAATTTCTTGATGGCTGTAGAAAATTGATTAAGAAAACTTCCATAATTTTCTTTCAAATAATTTTTATTTTTTCAAGTATTTTCAATCTCATCTGAGACCATCTTCATCTAAAATATATATGGATGCATATGGAGTCGCTCCATAAATTCAGAATACTTTCTCACTGTTGATTTACAGCATTCCAAATTCGAATATCCAAGGGGGATAACTTTGTAATTTTTATTTTAATATTTAAAAATCAAAAAGATTTTTAGTTTTTTAGTTACAATATTTTAAATTACTATTTTATATAAAACTTTGCTGCTACAAACATTTAAGAACTTTGTTGCTATACTCATAATTCACTTTATTTATTTTTGGCAACAATTCTCTTGTATAAAGGGCTTCCAGAATTTGAAGTTTTTGCTTATTATTATTTTGATGAAGAATTAATGTATTTTTTACTAATATCTGTCTAAACTGTGAATGTGGATATGACATTTCCTTTAAATGTTCTGAGAATGAACTATGCTCATTCATGGGAAATGTAAGCTGTCTTGTCAGCATCATCGTTGTAAAACCAACATATGTAATAGCATTTTTATTAGAGTTCCAATCTCTCAAAGAACATTTAGATTAATATATAGTGTTGGTAAGATGCTAGTTGATGGAAAAAATTGTTTTGGAACTAGGTTGGTTGTATTAAATTTAGTATATAATTAAATTTACTTTTTTACTTGGATCAGTGGGGGATATATTTGTGTTTATGAGACTTTTTTGAATTTTTTTCCTCCTGCTTGTAGTTGGAATGCATTTGATTATGGTATAGTAGTTTGATATGTTTAGAAGTATTTGATGATGTATTGTAGTCATTTTTATTTATGTCTATATTCTCAATAGCTTGTCTAATTTGGTCATCAACTATATAATTAGCAAAGTCATTATTAATATATTATATTATATATAATATAAAAGAAAGTCATTATCACACATACATATATATATATATATATATATATATATATATATATATATATATATATATATATATATATAACACACATGTTGTGTCAGAAATACTTCCCACATATACCTCCCAGAAATATGTCCCATATAATAGTAAGGCAATAAGAAATATTCCTGTGAGTTATATGTGGGAGGTAGTTCTGCCAAACCATATATATATATATATATATATATATATATATATATATATATACAATAGAAAGAGAATAAGAAATCTTTAGTGAGAAGAAAGGACAATAAAAGAACAAGATTCAAGAAGAGAGATGGCGATTGACGTTGCATTTAAATTCTTGAAGATCGTTACTGACAGGTAAACAAACAACTGGATGAGAGTTCTGCCGATGAGAAGTATGAGAAAAGATGCTATAAGAATAGAACTTATGGTTACATCTTGGCAATGAGACCTAATTGCCAATCTAGTATTATTTTTAAATTCATGCTGTATATATATATATATATATATAATTTGTATATTCTTTTTCTTTTGTGTTTTAATATTATGAGCAAGTAACCAGAATTTTATTTAAAATCATTTCAATGAGTAAATAAGGAATAATGATAAGAAAAAATAATGGAAAATAATTTCTGTGATTTTATTCTGATAAATTTAGTCAAAATAGAATGACATGAATCAGAGTTTATTCTTGACTGACAAACCTTAAATGGAATCTACTCCACAGAATGTCAGCAAATGAACTTCTTTTGAACACTGACAAATGAAGCATGACATTTCCATAGAATACGCAGCATGACAGAACAAGAATAACTGTTTTTAGGTGTTGTGGGTGGGTGGGATTCTGGGCGTGGAGAATAGCTCCCCCCCCCACACACACACACAAGCATATACAGACGTGAAATTGGCAAGTCTGGACATGATTCAATGACTGACTGCACTGGTATTTCCTCTCAACACACACTCACACACACACATGCACACACATATGTGCACATATAAACATGCACATGCATACACACACAAATATGTACACATGCACACATATGCATGTACACACACAAAAACCCCCAAAATACAAAGACATATACAAACACACACATACCCCAAAATACACATATGCACACTCACAAGTACATGCAGATGCACACACACCCAAATACACACATAGAGAAATACACACACAAACACATACATGGAAATACACACACTCAAACATACACACTAAATAAGGCAAACATTGAAATAAACAAAAACATAGTTGTAAGGCTAATTTAGCAAGAACTTTAAATCTATAAAAAAAGCCATTTATAATAGAAATATTATTTAATACTAATTAATTTGATTTTCATATTCTTGTCCCTTGGAATATATTTTGGAATTTTACAAACATTATCACTCATCAGAAAAGGCATGCAAAATGTAACAGGCATTCTGTCTATTCATCAGCAAAGACCACTTTTTATTTAACTTGTTCAAGCACCTGACTATCGTTTTCCTATTTCCAACACATGAATATGTGTATAGACCAATGAAGTGAAAAAAGCATTTATTTTAATTAACAAAAATTTACTTTGCAACATAATCACCTTCCTCATCAAGATACGTTTTTGTTTCCTTTTATATTAAAATTCCCCAATACATGTTTTGAGAGCCACTCAAGGTAAAGGGTTACTGTTAAAAGAGTGATGATGAATAATATGTGTAATATGAATAAAAGAAAATGTGATAAGAAGTGGAGGATATGAGGATAAGGAGGATAGATAACAATTCTAACTGTCTGGGGTTTAGTGCAAAGTACTGATAAGAATCCCAGAATTCAATTGTAACTGGTATATTTTTGGCAGGAAAAACAAAACCAGTACTTTTGCTTAGGAAAGAAGCTTGGCAGGACTTATAGCAATTTTGCAGTCACACGTTAGAAATGAAGCTTGGTTGGTTTTTGTACCTACTATCGATTTCTAGTTAGAGGGTGCACAAATATTTTCCCGGTGTTTGTATAGACAGAAATAAATTCATTTATCAAACATCAGTCAATACTTAGAGTTAACTTTACAAAAAAAAAAGACCTTGTGAGTGGTAAGAGTGAATTATGGGATTCCTCGCAAGGAAAGTTGGCTCCCTGTGCCGAGCCAGGAAATTTTTCTCCCCGGAATCGATCCTCCAAATCTATAAATCGACCATTCGCCCTTGCATGGAGTATTGCTGCCATATATGGTCTGGAGCCCCTGCTGTTTACCTCAGGGTTCTTGATAAGATCCAGAGATGGATATGCAATGTAATTGGCCCTGATCTGTCATCCCGTCTGCAGTCGCTCTCTCACAGACGCGATGTTGCCTTGCTCTGTCTTTTTTACAAATACTTTCACGGTAATTGCTCCGATGAGCTGCTTTCGCTGGTTCCTAGGCCTCATGAATTTAAACGTCCTACGAGGCTGGCATCTCGTCCCCACCCCTTCACCATTGAAACTGTAAGATGTAGATGTCTCTTCTACTCCAATAGCTTCATGTCTCGCACATCTCGCCTGTGGAACTCCCTTCCTTATTCCTGTTTCCCTGACAAATACAATCTCCAACTATTCAAGTGTAACGTCAATCGACATCTCCAGCTGCCTTGATCTATCCTCTTCCCTTCTCCACATCCTTTCACCTTTTATTCCTATCTGCTCTCGCTCCAAATCTTCTGTAACCCCCTTGCCTTGATCGATCTACTATCTTTCTCCACATCCTCTCCTTTACCACTCCTATCTGCTCTTCCTCCAAACCTTCTGTAACCCCTTGCGTGCTAGTGGCCTCCAGCTTTGCTTGGGGTGATAAGCTTAAAAAAAAAAAAAAAAAAAATTAATCCCCTTTGCAACAGCCCTGAGATGGCTACAACAATTGACTGTTGACTTGATGAACTATCAAGGCCTGGAAGTGACAATTGATAACCTCCATCCAGAATATGGCAGCAATACTCCATTTTGTTTTGCCTAATCAGATACTTGTAAAGATAAAGCATGGCAGAAAGAGTCGGGTACTTCTTGGAATGATGCATTGAGCTAACCATTCTTAAACGCAAAGAATTATATATATGAGTTCTGAATCCTGGAGTGAACTTGAGATCCAATAGATGTTCAAAGAATGGTGATAATGAAAGGATATGAGTTCGGTTTTTTGAGGTATTGAAAGTTACAAGCCAGTTTTTGCCCAGTCACTAGGTTAGACAAGGACGTTTTGACTCTTGCACTTTCTAGGCTGCTTCAGGTGTCTGTTGTACTCAGTAACCTTCTCAGAATTTTTAACCGAATCTTCAGTCAATCTGAGAGACATATGGCCTAGTAGATCAAACTGTTGATTAAAGCATATCTAGTTCCTTGGAAGTTGTGAGTTCAATCCCTGCATTAGGTAGTGAGGAAAAGTTATATGTTTTGGTTCAGTAAAAGAAATTGACAAATAGCACAAAAGATAACCTATAGTGGGGAGTGAGAGTGGAGAGTGAGAGTGGATTGTCGAGTAAAAGTGGAACGTGAGAGGAGAGTGCAAAGTGAGAGTGGAGAGTGAGAGTGAAGATTGTAGAGTGCAAATAGAGAGTGAGAGTTGAGTGGAGAGTTTGAGTGAAAAATGAAAGTGGAGTAGATAGTGAGAGTGGAGAAGGGAGTGGAGATTGAGAGTAGAGGGGAGATTAAAAGTGGAGAGAGTAGAATGGAGAGTAAGAGTGGAGAGTGAAGTGGAGAGTGAAGTGGTGAATGAGAGAGGAGTGGAAAGTGAGAGTGGAGTGGTGAGTGGAGTGGAGTGGAGAGTGAGAGTGGAGGGTATTAAATGGTTGGAATTTACCCTTGAAAAATGGAAAGAAAACTTTCTACCACCATTATTTACATTTGAACTATTGTCCTCATCTTAGTTGTTATCACAATGCTTCAGAGAATTTCAGACTGAACCCTTTATGCAATCTACAGAAGTAGACTGTTCTCATTCCACTGCCCATCTCTATAGATATCTCCTCTAGTTCTTATTTTAAGTACAACTCAGTTATTGCTTGTCCTGCTTCCACTGGGTCCAACTACACACACTGTCACTATGGACTGAATAAAGAATTTGGTTCAAAATTCTGAAAACAGATACCGGATGAAAGCTAGAGGCTACAACAGTCAAAATACTGTGAGTATAATGACTTTTGAAATCAGGATGGAAAAGTATATAATAATGATAATTATTCAACTAAAAAATTTTAACATCTTCGGAAAATATTCTAAAAGTATTTAAATAACAGAACCAGTATGGGCCAGTCAAATTATCCTGAAAATATTTTAAGCAATTTGAAAAAGAGGCTCAATATAAATGTTCATGCTCATGCCAAAATTAGATTAATGATGAGGCATAACACGAAAGTTCTGAATCAAAGTCTTCATAAAGAAAATGCAATATAAAGAAACTCAGATTTGTGTCCTCTTAATGGAAACTGACAAATAGACAACATCATTTATCAAGCTACAAATAAGCTTGAAGATTGCCAAAATAAGGTCTACAATAGTTAATGCTAAATAAAACTTTTTATAAAGCTTCACCAGTGGCTTTTTTACAGAAACTGTCTGTGAAGTTCTTGTTGGTCCAATGTTCTAACAATTGCTTGGAACCTCATTTTGGATTAATGATTATTGAAGTTAGTCTGGTTGACTATTAGTAGTGTGTTCAATCCTCACTTGTTGAACATGCCAAATTCAACATTAAATAACCCAACAAGTATTAATTGGTTGCAAAATCAAACAAGCAATTGTTGCAATGTGTACATCTGTTCCAGTTTCCATTATGTTTAATTTTGTTTTGAATAAAAACCCAAGTAGTCATTTTGTGTAGAAAATGGATATACTGCATGATCCTAGAACTAAATTTACTGTAGATGTTTCTGAAATCAGTGCACTTTCAATATACTTTCACATTAAGTGAACGAATTTCATAAACTCATATGGTAAATTGAATCCAATATCATAAAATAAATTTCCTTTCCTCACAAAATGACAATTAATCCAATTAAAAACAATAAAAATAAATAGATATCAGTGCACTTTCAATATACTTTCACATTAAGTGAACGAATTCATAAACTCATATGGTAAATTGAATCCAATATCATAAAATAAATACCATTCCTCACAAAATGACATATATATATATAATATATATATATATATATATATAAATAATAAACTAAGTATATATATAATATATATATTTTATATATATATATATATATATAATATATATAATATATATATATATATATTATATTATATATATATAATATAATATATATATATATATATATATATATATATATATATATATATATATATATATATATATATATATATTGTTTATACTTTATTGCTTTACCTTACATTACGTTATTGTTTATTGCCTAACAAGAAGAATCACGTTACATGTCCGTGACCATAGCTGAATTAGGTCTCATTTAAATCCACGTGGAGACATACAAAACTCTATCTGCAACACACTCATTAACAATAGAAATTTAATAGCCTCATCCACATGTACAAAAAGGCTAAAAATAATGGAAGCATTATTAATAAAAAAGAAAAAAGCCAGCACTCACTAACATCAACTATGAACACGGTCACAATGTGCTGACCATGTTTGGAAAATAAGGGATTCTGATAACTCTACATACATACATAACAATCCATATGTTCGGTTAAAAGTAAAAATAAAATCATCCTTGATAATGGCTAAAAGTATAGCTAAATGTGTACAGACATGCATAAACATTTGGACAATTTCTACATAATTTGTGTCTTGAAAAGAAAAAATTATAAGAAAACAAGAAAAATTAAATAAAAAACTTGTCAATCGTTTTTTAATGAAACTTTTATATATATATATATATATATATATATATATATATATATATGTATATATCTGTGTGTATGTGTGTGTGTGTGTGTGTGTGTGTGTGTATAATTAATTGGTAATCCCTAAGTAATGTATAATTCTGGTAATATAATAGAAACAGAATTTTATTTTATTTAAACTTAAGATATAAAATACAACATTTTATTTATTTTTTTCTTTTACCTTGTACATAAATGATTAGTAATATTGTAATTACATTTCACTTCTAAAATATAAATAATATTTGAATTGGACAAAGTCCGACAATTTATTTAAAGACATTTATGATATGTTTAACGTTCTTTTTATAGATACAAGTATTTAAGCAAATGCTCTGTTTTATAATAAACAGTATTAAATAACATTTACCGGCCTGAATGTCCGAGAAATTTTCATAGAAAATTTTCGCTCTCCGACAGGAATCGAACCTGTATCCTATACGGAACCATCATTTCGCGTGATGTGCCTTAACCTTTCGGCCACAGATGAGCGTCTGGTTAGCAAGGTCGATTTTACTATCTTTAAACTTAAATCTTCCATGAATCTCTTCTATTCATATCTGCTCTAGCGTATCAAATGTAAACAAATGACGTCATATATTTTAGAATTGGACACAGTCCGACAATTTATTTAAAGACATTTATATTATGTTTAACGTTCTTTTTATAGATACAAATATTTAAGCAAATGCTCTGTTTTATAATAAACAGTATTAAATAACATTTACCGGCCTGAATGTCCGAGAAATTTTCATAGAAAATTTTCGTTTAGAGTAGATATGAATAGAAGAGATTCATGGAAGATTTAAGTTTAAAGATAGTAAAATCGACCTTGCTAACCAGACACTTCTCTGTGGCTGAACGGTTAAGGCACGTCACGCGAAATGACGGTTCCGTATAGGATACAGGTTCGATTCCTGTCGGAGAACGAAAATTTTAAATACACGAAATATATATATATGTGAAAAAATAAAGTTTTCTGGTATGCCATATTTATGGGTAAAGTGCTCAATATCAGGGATGGGTCATATGTGAATATAAATATAAAAGTAGACACTGAGTTCAACACCAAACCGCGACAGTCTGTTTTATGCTTGAATACAATATTCATAGCCTAAAGATTACATTCAAGTATGAAACACATTGCCACTGCTTTTTGTGGATCTTCATGTCCACTTTTATATATTTTATGTTTTATACAGCAAAAAATCCCAAATTACCTCATGTGGGTATAGTCTATTTTAGACTAGCACAACCATATGCCAGTGTATATTAAAAGTTAGAATAAATTATCTAAATAATAGATTGTCTTGTCTTTAAATCCCTCATCACTAAAATAATCCACTAGTAGGAACCTATTTTCATTTACATACAACTAAAGACCTTGGTCATAGATACACTTCCACTCTGGCCCATCGCCTTGTCACCAATCCAGACTCCTTATCAAATTAAGGCGTCCTCTTAAGTAGCCTTGTATGTTATTACTGGCTGCTATCTAAACTAAATTTAAAACCCCTATTCTGAGACAGTTTAGCACTGAGGAAGACCGGCATATAACTATGCTAGTCTGAAATAGACTATACCCACATGAGGTAATTTTGAATTTTTTGCTGTATAAAATATATGATCTGTTATAATAAATACATTGAGCTCTTTCTGTGGATCAGTTTTAATATCTGATATTACTAGGATCCACCTGGATTATATACCAACAGATCTATTACCAGTACTATATATTTTATATATATACATATATACATATATACATATATATATATATATATATATATATATATATATATATATATATATATATAAACAAAAGTGTAAAATGAAAGGTACCATCCAATGCTGACTCTCATTTACCATTCACAATAGGAGAGTCAACCGTATATATAAATACATATATATATATATATATATATATATATATATATACATGCTCTATCTCTGATATTGAGCACATTGTCCCATAAATATACCACACTTTAAGACTATATTTCTTCATATATATATATCAAAGCAATAGAAATGAACATGTTAAAACAAGAGTAAAAATTAATAACAAAAATGAGGGGTTAATTTAAAAATAATAAATAAATGCGTCTAATGATATGACTAATTGCTGACTAATAGAATAAAGCCATTCCACTCCCAAATCCACATTTATCAGAGCCCTAAACCTTTTATCTGCCAATCTCTTGGACACTTACCTTTGTCAAGCACCTTCCTACACTTTTGAGAAAAGCGTATTCCTCGGGTAAATTCGGAGAGTCCAACTGATTCTCAATTTCCTCTCGTAGTGAAAAGATTTTGGCCTCTGGGTGAATCCTGAATAGAAAAGAGTTAATCCAACATGAGTTTGAATTTCTTTGCAAATGGTTTTATTATTAAGTGCATTGCAACTGATTTGATTGCATGGAAAGACAGAAAAGACATATCAAAGATGCTACTTGGTTTCAGTGAAAAAATGAAAGAAAGAAAGAAAAAAGCGTAGATTGAAGTGTTTCATATATATTTCAGTGAGATGGGAAAAGCTGTGAATTTCAAATCTTTTTCATTTGTACCCCCTTACTTCTTAAAATAACAAGCAGCGTTCATATTTATGATTGTTATTGCAATATTTAGTAAAACTTGTTAAGCTCAAATATTTAGCAACATCAGAAGTGAATTTCTATGGATATTTTGTCGTCATAGAACTTGCCAAGAGTTTATTCATTCATTAACTTAAGAATTAAGATTCATCAGAGAATTCAAATAGGAAAACCTGTGAAATCTTCATGAGTATTTCTAGTGGAAATACATTGCAATTGATTTTACAATGAAAATGCATTGCCAATGATTTTACTATGAAAATGTATTGCAAATTATTTTACTATGAAAATGCATTGTAAATGATTTTACTATGAAAATGCATTGCAATTGATTTTACTATGAAAATGCATTGCAAATGATTTTACTATGAAAATGCATTGCAAATGATTTTACTGTAATAATGCCTCACAAATGAATTTGCATTAAGTTGGTTGATTTTATGACAGTTGAACACTTGTTGAATTATTTAATATTGAATTTTGCAATGAGCAACCAGTGAGTATCAAATTCATTACTCAAAAAGTAATGGCTAACCTCATTAACCATTACCCCACAGGAAGGTGTTTTCCATGTTAGGAGATAATCTTGAATTAGTTAATTCTTGATCCATCCTGGTAAACTGCATACACATAACCAATGTTTATATCCACTACACCAATGTTCTGTATGACATTCAGTTGTGGAACTTTTGAGTCATAAACTTAATTTCTTTTCTTTATAGGGTACTTAATTCTATCCTTGGTCTACTATGAAGGTTTTCAGAGCCAAGCATGTTTGCTGATTCTTTCAATATTGCTTTCTTATTTTGACTTTGTTCCACTGGATTTGGTGACTCCCGACTTTTACTGCTGCAAATGATCAGCCATACTTGACTTCATAATCACCCCCCTACTAATTAGTTTCTACAATTTAACTGCTTGTTGCAAGTGTAATCAGTTGGAAGGTGTGGTGTCCCTCATGTCTTGATATCTCTATTCAAGAATGGTAGTTTCTCTCACACACTGTGTTTGACACTAATCTGTTTGTTAGATCATGGGCTTTCTTTTTTTTACCTTTCCCTCTTGACTTTTTCCTTTCCCCCCTGACTTTTAGGTAAATGTCACTTAAAATCTGAAGAGGCATTTCTGACAATTGTATCAGGACTGCAGCTCTGCATGTGTCTGTTTTGGTACTTAGGGTCCTCAGATCTCTTTTTCAAACATCTTTGTAACATAGTCGGGGGTCATCTTACAAGGTGCTTTCCCTGTGCCAGCCATCTGTATAGAGATCCTTTGGTATTTGACAATTATTCATTTATATATCCAAGCCAGTACAAGCATCTTTGCTTTAAGAGTATGTACATACTGGAAATCTGAACACTTTTGAAAATGATGTTGATGGAGACTGTCTCACCAAGAGATCTTTAGAATATCTCATATGCAGTGCATGTGAAAGCATTCAGCTTCTGTACTCTCTTTTCTCAGTCTGGACATGAGGGTAGCAGCGTTAACAATGCACTTAAAGTGGAACTGGCAGCTGCTCTACAAAATGACCTCCAATCAGTTGTTAACTGGGACAAGAAATGGCTTGTAAATTTTGATGCCTCCAAAATGAAACTGCTATCTCTTAATAGAGAACTCTTTTTGCCTTCCTTCAGTAAGGCTGATGCTAACCTCCATGTTTTCCACTGACATGAAATGGAGTGATTATATGGCATTAATTGTGTAAATTTACTGCTAAAAAAGTTGGTTCCCTGTGCCATGCCATTATATATAAAATGGACACTGAGGTCAACACCAAGTGGTAACAGTCTGTTTCATGCTTGAATACAATCTTCAGGTCATGTTGTGTTTGTCACAACTATTTATACATGCTGGTCACTGGTGCATTATGGGTAGTAAGGTTTATTCTTTTATACTAACCATTTGCCATAACAGTTATGCTTCAAATTATTCTAGAGGCTATTAAATAGTAATAATTGTGGATCTGAATGCAGTTATTTGTAGTTATTTTATAATTATTTCTTGCACAAGACTATCAACGAACACTATAAAATAGCTACAATTAATCACATTCGAATACGCAGCACACATAATCTGAAGATTGCATTCAAGCATGAAACACACACACACACACAAATATCTATGGAGAACGAATATATATATATATATATATATACACATACTAGCAAAAACAAACACAATCCTAATTGTTTTATTACTCCTTAAGCAGAAGATTTTCTCAACAAGTCTAAGAAAATTTGGATTACTACTACACACAAAAGACAATGGTTAAACATTGCAAAACATAAGGAAAATTAATTCCTTTTAATAATATGTGGAAATAACCACTCTGCCCGATGAAGATCATGAGACCCAAAACAGGTGTAGCAAAATATGAGAAATAAAGTGTAATATATATTTAAAAAATCCACATTATAACCAAAACCATTTGAGGCTTCTCTCTTCTCTTCACACACACACACACACACACACACACACACACATATATATATATATATATATATATATATATATATATATATACTGATGATAACCTCAGGGAAAGTGACTCGTTGCGCCTTCTCGGGATCACGTTCTCAGCTGGCATGAAGTGGAAAGACTATATTGAATACATTGTTAGATCAGCTGCTAAGAAAGTCAGTTCATGTGTCATGCAAGGTGATTTTTCTCTCCAGTATCTATCTTACCATTCATCCATGCTTAGAATTTATTGTTTTGTCTTCATGGTATGTTTTAAACGTTTTATTATTGAGGTTAAGGGTAATGTATAATCAACTACTTTAAGGTTAGAGGAAATTGCAATCCTAAACCCTAGTAATTTAAAAGCCCTAATGATTTTCTTTTGGATCTTTGTGGTTAGTGGACCATTACTATTGTGAATGAAAATGAGTCCATCATCTCTGTATACTCCTATTTGTTTGGGATCTACTATTCTAAGAGTATCTGAAATATAAATACATACTAAATCAGCAACCTGGGCTGAATCATATCCATAGGGACATCAAAATTGTCATTAAGGCATGTAGTCCATGTGGAATTGTTAAGAGGTAGAAGTGATTTACTAGATGTTAGGATGATATTAGTCTCCTCATCAGTGATCTCCACATAGTTTTTTGCAAAGTTAATACAATTTACCAATAGATCCCTGGGGATGGAGGAATAGAAATCTATGATATAAAATTTGATAAATGTAGGTCTTTCCTTACCACCAGTATTGACGATCCTTACAGTAATTAGTACAGATTGTAATTAGTAATTTGACGGTTATTTTTTATTATATTTTTTGTCAGTTGATCTAAAAATTCAGCTTTGTCGTTAACTGGGGCAAGAAAGAGGTAATTTTGGATTTTAATGTTTATTAATCATATGGCTCTGTAATAATAAATACATTGAGCTCTTTTTGTGGATCAGTTTTAATATTTTATATTACTAGGATCCACTTGGAATATATACCAACGGATTTGTTATTTTTACTATATATATATATATATATATATATATATATATATATATATATATATATATATATATATATATATGTACAAACCTGGAAAAAACCTGGATAGCACAGTTTTTAAACAAATTGGCATCCGAGGAAAATATTTGGAAAAAAAGAAGAAAGAACCAGAAACTTTCGAACAGGGTGAGAGAAATGGTTCAGTATCTTAAATCTCTGGTAAAAAAAAAAAATCAGCGGATATTAAGTTAAAATGAAGAGTGCTCAATAAGTAGAGCAAAAATAAAATAAATAAATCCTAAGGATTTATATATATATATATATATATATATATATATATATATATATATATATATATATAGGTACTATATGATCTACTAAATTCTCAAACCGAGATCCTTAACAGACACAGAAAAACTTGGTTACTGAAATAAGCCTTTCTCCCGCGACTGTATCGTTATCGTTATTGTTTGTGTTTTCTTAAAATATCCCCTCCCCTTTTAGTTATTTTGAATAAATTTATACCCCATCCCCTACGGTGTCGCTTTCTTTTTCTTTTTCCTTGGTCACGTGGTGTTGTCTTGGTTGTCGCCTATATATACGCCGTTTTCGTTTGCCTCTTTAGCCAGCTGACCCTGACGATCTGCCTAAGTGAAACCTTTGTCTGGCTCATTAGGATTGACTATATATATATATATATATATATATATATATATATATATATATATATATATATATATATATATGTCTGTGTGTCACGTTAAACGTTATTTTCAGGAGATATTCGTATTTGAGTAGGCTCTCCCTTAATCTGTTTTCACTTATGGACCTGAATATTTGAGTAGTCTTATTAAAGGAAATTGCGATGTTTGGTAGGAATTGAACCTGCATCTCTCAGGCAGAGGGAACTACCGTTCAGCATGGCATGCATTACCACTTGGCCACGTGCAACTTGGTGGCGCCAGAGCGCTTACTATGAGACTTGATTTCTGACCTGGAATTGTCCTTGTTGCTTGAGGCCTCGTATTGGTTTGCAAGGTCGTAAACCATTGTTTTGGGTTATTTAAATACCTCGTGTAAATGGCCAGGCAGCTACTGAGGTATTGTACTTTCTAATGACGCTCTTGAAACCTCGCTACGCTGTGACGTCATGTCGCCATTGTAAAATTTCCGGACTTATCTGCGCCACACTGTATGTATGTGCGTCCGTGTGTGTGTGTGTGTGCGTGTGTCCGTGTGTGTGTGTGTGTGCTTCCGTGTGTGTGTGTGTGATTCCTTACCTGATAAATCCCAAAGATATACTCTCAGTAACGTCTTGATTCTGCATATTGTTGTATTTTTCTCTCCAAATATTTGATGGTACCACATAAATATGGAAATCTTCCAGCTGGAGGGGAAAATGAATAAATTAATAAACTTTAGTAAATATATTTCATCCATTTTAAAAAAACAAATTAGTCAAGCAAATTACATGGATCTTCTTAAGGTGCCACTCTAGGCAGATACTTTACGCGATTCTTAAAAGTTTCTGTAGATTCTGGCGGGAACGCACTAACCGCTATTATCATTGTCATTTCAAAAGTCTTTATCAATTCAAGTTTCTAATATTGCTGCTATATATATTTACAGTTATGACAAGGGATACTTCGGTTATTAGAGTTTAATTTAAATCCAACTAAATTTGATCTTAGTGAGTTGACCAGATATAAACACCAAACATTGGTCATCTACTGCAATGCTGTTCATTCAGGATTTTATTAATTTATACTGCATGGTACTGACCTATGAGTGAACTCTCACTAACACCTATTGATCTGACCTATGCATGAACCTACCACAACCCACCCAATAAGTGCAATAAAGATTTTAGCATTGTCTTCTTTTCTCTGCCAATTCCCCTTTACTATTTTATTTCATTTCTCCTTAGGGGCAATTTCTAAAATTTAACTTCATAATAAACTGCATAATTTCTACTTTGATTTGTATTTGCTAACCATTTCGTAAAAAAAACCCCAAAAAACAAAAAAAACGTTCAGAATAAATCATTAACAACTTGATTGCCAAACAACGATGGCAGATCAAGGGCGTGGCTTTGTTAATATTTTTTGGAAACATGCATAGATAGATATATACATTTCTTTTCTTTTTATGTGCCGTTCCCCTTCAGGGCGTAGGCGATCGTAGCTCTCCACTTCCTCCTATCCCTAGTAGCTCTCAATAAGTTTTGTCCCTTTGCTACTTCTCCCAGAACCTGTTCTGTCATCCACTTGCCTAACCCCGCTAGGAATGTCACGCGTTACTTTCTCTTGTCTCTCTTTCTCTCTATCCGACCTGTGATTATCAGATTCACCAAGCCCCCTGTCTCATTACGTGTCCCAGAAATTCCAGCTACCTCTTTCTGATGTTAAGTATAAGCTTCCTCCTTGTTTGCATCCTCTCCAAAACCTCATCGTTGCTCATACACTCGGTCCATGATATCCTTAGCATCCTTCTGTAGAACCATACCACCGCTGCCTTGAGTCTCTTCTTCATCTTTGAGGAGACCGTCTAACATTCGCTGTCGTAAAGGAGGACAGTTGGAACTGATAAATAGCTGATACACACAGACACACACAGATATATATATATATATATATATATATTTTTTTTTTCCCTGTTCTAAAATTAATATATTTTTGCAGACAAGTAAAACACATTCGGATATAAGAAACATTTGATTTCTATATATGTAATCATTATAATCAATTTATTGTGTATATTCCTGCCTCTGACCTGTTGCTATTGTACAAAATGCTCATGTGTGGAACACCCAAAAACCTCAACAGATGTCTATATAAGCATAGCAGAGACATGCTGCATAACAATACTTTAAATGCACTGGTGGTGCACTGTTATACATCTGGCAACAGTTTCAAGTTAATAAATGTCAATCTGGTCACGAGAGAAAAGGATTCATTACGAAGAAAATGCATTGAGAGTGTGCTGATCTCACAATTCTTGACAGTAAACCTAAGACCAGGCTCATACACAATATTGCCGATCATCACAGAAGCAATAGGAGCACAATGCGGTTTACGAGCTAATAAAGAAAAAAGAACAAAACAGGGATCTACTTAGAGTGGGCTTATTTAAAATCCAATAGACATAAACAGCCCTAACACACACACACACACACACACACACACACACACACACGCACACGCACACACACACACAGCTATATAATTTTAAACGTTATTATTAGTGCACACTCGTATTTGAGTAGACACTCCATTTATTTATTAAACAGAATATTTATTTATTTTCACCTACCGGGCTGAATGTTCAAGAAATCTTATTAAAGAAAAATTTGTGCTATATATATATATGTATATATATATATATATATATATATATATATATATATATATATATATATATATGTTGGGGCGCACCCACCTTCACAACCACAATAGACTGATCCTATTATTATAAATAGAACAGTAGTTCTAGAGACTGTGAGTAGGGTAGCAGTGTAGTGCAGTGCAGAGTGAGACTTCTGTAGTGATCAGTTACACTTCTGTTTCTCGACCGGAAGATACCGTTGGACTTTATGACTGTTACTTATTGTTACTACTAATCTACGTTCGTTCTACTACTAATCTCTCTAATGTAAATACCTCTCTGAATATACCAGTATTTTTCCCTACGACTGTGTTTGTTCGTTATTACCATATACTCACGTGGAAACACTCAACATCTCAACAATATATAAGCCGAATTACGCGCGCTTTGTTGCGTGTTACACATTTTTTGTGAGAAAATGATGACTGATTTTAAATCATTGTTATAATTAATTGAGAAAAATTATGCATTTCAATATTATTCAATGATCTTGGCGGTGTGACCTCCATCTTCTGGCTTTCTCCTCCTATATTTTGGATAGGAGTCATTCCCTTGTTCAAACTGAAATCTAATTTAAATCAAAGGGAAATTTTTTCAGTTGGGGGTTTTGTGCAAAACAGCTTGATGTGACTCATTTGATATGTATTTGATGCAATACTTGATTGAATGAATTTGTGAGCAGATTTCAACAATGATATGACAACAAATATGTATTGTAAGGCACTACAATAAGACTGGTGATTTCTTGCCCAACTTAATGTCCCTATTGTCTCATTTTGATCTTGCCGATGTGATCTCCATCTTCTGGCTTTCTCCTTCTATAATTTGGTTTGGAGTCATTCCCTTGTTCAAATTTAAATTCAATTTACATCAAAGGGAAAAAAATTCAGTTGGGGGTTGTGCTCCCGCGGACCCCTTTGATCAAAATGAAATATACTTATCCAAGTACCCTAGGAGTGATCCCCTTGTTCAAATTTAAATTTAATTTAAATCAAAGGGGAAAAAATTCAGTGAGGGATTTGTGCCACAACCCTCATCCCGGGAATCCTCTTTGATCAAAATGAAATATACTTATCCAAATACCCTAGGAGTCATTCCCTATTTCAAATTTAAATTTAATTTATATCAAAGGGGAAAAAATTCAGTAGGGGTTTGTGCCCCCATCCCCCCGGGACATCCTTTGATCAAAATGAAATTTATACAAGTACCCTGGGTAATGTAGTTTCAGAATATATATGGTTTTAGGGGTTTATCTCCAAAACCCTAAGAGGAGACAACAAACAGACATACAGAGGGTACAACTTTACATACATACATACATGCATACACACATATATATATATATATATATATATATATATATATATATATATATATATATATATATATATATATATATAGCAAATAAACACTTTCTTAAATTAATTTATTGTCTCTTTTATCTTCAAAATTCCCAATGCATTTTCCTTATACAAAGTTTTAGCATTCATTTCTAATTGAAGATGCCGAAACCAACACATGTCACATCGGTTATATTTTTCATATCCATATATATATATATATGGGTATGAAAAATATACATACATGCACATATACTTGCACATAAGTATAAATATTTTTCTTACTCAGGTGTTATATATACAGTGCTCAAGGTTATGTGACAGAGCTATAAGTATATATTAGTGAATATGCATAATACCCAACGTCGATAGCATGACTCAGTCAGACTCAATTAATTATTTATAATTTATATCATTCATATTCTAAAGTTCGAAAGCTGAACAATAAAAAATATTTAAATTTAAATCTAAAATTAAGTAAACAAGATATCAATGTGGTAACACTTTTTTTTTGCATAAAATACAATAGTACGAGAACTTGAACTCTATAACGGTCAGAATACGCTCCGCACCTGAAGATTGCAAGACTGCATAAAACTCTGAGTCATGCCATCGACGTTGAATATGATGTATATTCACTAATAAATAAATCCTAATGAGCCAGATACTACCTACCTAGGTTTCACCACATGGGATCATCAGGGTGAACTGGAGGTTTCTGGGGCTTTCTTTTTTTCCATTTTTCATCGGATGCCAATTTATTTGAAAATGATGCTATCCAGATTTTTTACACCGACCGAGTTTAAATAGATTTACATCATATATATATATATATATATATATATATATATATATATATATATATATATATATATATATATAAAATCCCTCACCGATAGTACTACTCGGAGTTTCATGCACAACGCAATCTTCAGGTGCTGAGTATTGACTAGCCGTTAACCTGAAAATTACGTTGTGCATTAAACTCCGAGTCATGTTATCGGTGATAGATAATGCGTATATGTATTAATATATACTTAATATCTCTGTTTTATTATATAGAGCACTGTTTTATTAATACACACACTATATGTGCAAGACATATATATATATATATATATATATATATATATATATATATATATATATATATATATATATATATATATATATAATGTTATCTATCTTATTTGTTATCTATCTTATCATATATATATATATATATATATATATATATATATGATAAGATAGATAACAAATAGGAAACGATTATCAGTCTAACATATTTCATTTTTATTTAATTGATAAACGTTTCCTATCTGCCCCCCAGTTTTTTTTCCACTATCTCCATTCCTGAAAGAATTACTACTTTTCCAAACCAAGATACATGACTACAGAAATATTAAAAAATGAAAAGGAAACGGTTAAACCCATGACCTCATGTCGAACAAAATAGACAACACATAAATTAATCCCAAACAAAATTAATTTAAATACTAATTTGCTGGTCATTGGGGCATTATGAGTAACAAGATCAATTATTTCCAGTTTATTCTATTATCCTAACAGTTATTGTTCAGACAGCAACGATTATATTTCAACTTACTATAAATGGTATTGAATAGAAATTATTGTGGGTCAGAATGTAGTTATTTGTAGCTGTTATATCGGGTTGCTTGTTAACTTTTAACTCGATATTTGCTATTAATCTAGAAGTTTTTCGTTATTGGACTATAAAGGCTAGAGTTGTGGCGTGTTAATCATCCTATGTGAATGTTTGTAGCTGATCTCCGATCAGTACTGACACAGCAACAGTGGAGAAAGGGTATGATGCTGTATGACTCGAAACCTCTGGTGATCCTCGGTTAACAACATCACTGATGATGTGTTTCAAAGTATCAAATGGATGCAATTCACGAAAATACTACTTAGGGTATTTTATATTTATTCATTATTCGTTATTGATTATTGTTGTGGTAGGATCCACCTAATCTGCATAGGTGACTACCGACTATATAAATAATGGTTGGTACCGGAAGACGAGGGAGGGAATCACGAGATCCAACTAGAGACTCTGCCCGACTGCGACTTAGTCAACACATTCTCCAGGAACGTCTTCCCAGAAATATACAGAAATACTATATGTAAATATTGTGTACACTTTCTTGTTATAATACATTCTTGTTCTAAGTACATTTTGTGTTGCATTATTCTTCCATGCATTAGTCGAGATTCAACAATGAGTCAAGACTCAACAATGGCGACGAAGTAGAACGAACCATACGCCAAGTTTCAACAATGGCCATGAAGTAGAACGAACCATACGCCAAGACTCAACAATTATTATTAAATTTACTTAGTTACGGTCGACGGTGCCTTTGTAGTTTGTTAATTTGTTTATTATTTATTTACTTAATTTGCTATTTATTTATTTTCCCTTTGGGGATATTTATCTTATTTGTTTATTTGAAAGTATTGTCTTTGTCTAAAGTATCTGCGTTGTATAGAGTGCCTATATTTGCATTTTATTTGGCGATGTTTTACTCATTTTAGTTTTCGATATTTAAGTAATGTAGTAAAACATTGTTTTACAGTCTGCATTTTGAGATGAGTTCAGACCGTTTAAATAGTAATGTGAGTTGGTCTGGGAAGGTGATTCTAGCCATATTTTCCTACAGACAAATTTTTAGAGCCTGAGGTACTTTCCCTTATTTTCCATATTTTTCGTGTATTTTTGTTTTTAATTTCCCATATACGTTTAGAAAGAGTTGTGTTGTTTGCATATTTACTGTTGGTAAAAGATTTTTTGTGTATATCGTTTCTCTGTTTCCA